>CM042167.1:46286815-46296815 GCA_023376005.1 Doryteuthis pealeii
TCGGTGGGGCGTTAGAATGCACCGACTGCACCTCTGCCAAGGGGTAAGACTCCCCCAATGAGGCCACCTGTTGGCCGTGGGTGGCGACCCGTGATGCTTAAGGATAGAGCCTAGGTGGATGAGCAGTTCATGACATGCAATACTCCACTTTAGCCCTATCTTGGGCTAGACGGGCGGTCTGAGAGGCCCCCTCCGATCAATCGGCTGGTCACGTCAAGCCCTAGCACCTATATGGTTTTCCCAACCCTATTGCCCTTATGGCAGGCCCCAACCCTTTTTATCATATGGGTGCTAGAAGTCAGATGTTTAGTTACATGAAATGTTTAGTTAAGTAAATAAAAGCTTAAGAAAAATAACACGGTTTTGTGATTAATGAATGTCTTGGTAACAAGACTGATCTAGAAGAAGAAATGAGTTAAGTGCGACCAACCACCAAGACGAAGTCCAAATGTTAGAAGAGACGCTAGAAGAACTTAAGATGTCAAAGACGCCAGAAGAAGAATAGAAGAAAGAAGTAAAGAAAGGGTATACAACACATTGACCAATCACGGTACTATGATCAACAGTGCCTTTACTTTTCAGAAAATGTTATTGATTGCTTCTGTGGAATTATGACCCAGCTTGAATGCATAAGTTGTGTGTTTATCTGTGTAGTTTTCATATACAGTTACCCACTGTGGTTAGTAGTATTGTGGTTGTTGGTGTGCTGACACGTTGTGCATTGAAGCAATGCACAACGTGTCAGCACACCAACAACCACAATACTACTAACCACAGTGGGTAACTTCCATGGCCTGAACTGTTTCAATCACATGTTATATGCACCACAAACTAGCAAATACCAAAATACTGCAAAACTTTTGACTCACCCTAGTATATTAGCCAATGCCTTTATTACTAAAAAAAATACAGTGGTTACTACAGAAATATGTTGGCCAATGCTTTTGTTACTATAGAAATATATTGGCCAATACTTTTTCTTACTATAAAAAGATATTGGTCAATGCTTTTTGTTATTATAGAAAGATAAAAAATTGAAATAGATCACTAAGTAGGTCTGTGCCTTTTCTAGTAGTGACCACCCCAAGTAGAGAATTAAGAGGTTTGAATTCAGTTTTCCTTCTTCTAGACTAGTTGCCTAACCAAAGTTAAAGAGCCCAGTCTGTTCTACTACTTACCCATAGCTGGAGGAAGAATAGTTGGCTTAATACCTTTACCAAGGGTATTAGCACTATGTGAACTGTCGCTTCGTCCAGGATTTGAACTCGAGTCGATGAGTCCATTTCCTATGACTCTAACCAGTACCCCACCGCGTTCTCCTATATTGGTCAATGCTTTTGTTATTACAAAAATATATTGGCCAATACTTTTTATTACTATAGAATGATATTGGCCCATACTTTTTGTTACTATAGAACTATATTTGCTAATACTTTTTATCACTATAGAAATATACTTGCTAATGCTTTTTTGTTATTATAGAAAGATATTAGAAAGATATTTTTTTTCTAAAATAGCCAATGCTTTTTGTTATTACAGAAAAATATTGGCCAATGTTTTATTATAGAAATATATTGGCCAATGTTTTTGTTATTATAGAAATATATTGGCCAATGCTTTTATTAAATTAGAATGTTTTTGTTATTATAGAAAGATATTGGCCAATGCTTTTATTTATGAAATTATTGGCCAATGTTTTATTATTATAGAAAGATATTGGCCAATGTTTTTTATTATAGAAATATATTGGCCAAAGTTTTGTTATTATAGAAAGATATTGGCCAATGCTTTTATTATTATAGAAAGATATTTATAGAAAGATATTGCCAATTTTTATTATTACTCTCTTCTCTCAAAATATATTTGCCAACGCTTTTGTTAGAAATATATTGACCAATGGTTTTTATTACTACAGAACTGTATAAGCTGATGATTTTTATCAACTTCTTTAATCTAGAAAGGAAAGATTTGTAGATGTGATCAGATGATAACAGTATTTAATGGGAGAGTGATCACCTTTTGATTATAAACCTCTGTCTTGTTGTCTACATTTTGAAGCCACAATTTGGTCAGTGATTTTAGAACGAGACGCAGAGTGTGTTTTTCTTTTTATTTCTTTTCTTTGATTTCGTTTTTCTTCTTTTATGTGTTGTATCAATTAGGCTGTCTTTATTGATTCATCCCCCTCCCTCCTCCCCCTCCCCTCCCCCCAATTCCCCTCAAGGGGATTTATCTCCTTACAAGATACTTTAATCAGCAAGAGGTCAAAAAGAAACAAAAACAATTTTTTCTTGCGTTTATTTCTCGCTAAACTCTGAATCTTATTCCTTTTATTTTCATAGAAATAGAAATAGAAATTTGGGGTGCAGGGGGGGGGGGGGGGCTACAAAAACAATTTTTTCAGATACACTGACCTTGAAGATTTTCGGAAAAATTAATTATAGCTGTTTCTAAGGAATAATGATAGAAACAAAAAAAAAAAAAAATATTTCTTTTGTTTGACCACCAAGGGTTGAGGAATGTGTGATGCAAAAATCTTTTGGATCGTCTGCCCATGAGGGAGGCAAACATCTTTATACATCTATAAGATAATTCTATTACCCAGAATATTTTTTGTGGGGTGGGGGTGGTGATGCTAATGAAGAAAATCCTAAAAATAAACATGACATTACTATTGGGTTGGGTTCTTTGTTTAATGACATATCAACCTTCATGGGTTATTTAATGCCAAAGGCATCCTTGTAGAAGAACATTAGTGGTACAATTTAACTCATTGCTGGGGAATAAGGGTGTAAAATTAAAAGTGATAATATACTTGAAGATACAAACTCCGACAAAGGTTGACAGACAAAACATCTAATATGGTACAGTACATGGATAAACATAGTACATAATACATGTGTACATAAACATACATACAAAAGTAGAAGGGAAAAACATAAAAGTACAGACATGAGACTAGGAATAGTTCATTCTGTATGAATTACTTACAGTAATGTAAGGAGGGGCGAAAGCCCCAACGAGAAGGGGTAGACTGTGTCTAACCCATGTGTCTCGTAGGTCGAGGAACAGGAAAAAGAGATAGAGACATTCAAACCAGCCGCTTAAATATAACAGGCCCCTAGCGGGAACTAGCAAACTAAACGGGCAGACAACTCCCCAGGCAAAATACGAAACTAACGCCACAAGGGGTTTCATATTAGTCTGAAATGTTACTACCAGAATATTTCATGTTTTTTTTTTATAGATGTTACCAGTATTTGGTGCTCGGGAAGGATATTTAGTCACATCCTAACTCACTAAGCGTTAGCATTATTATATCCATTGATATACAAAGATGAGAAGGTAAATAATACAAATTATCAAACCTCATCTAAAAAATAATAAGAAACACCTGAAGAAGGTCAGAGAGCAAATCAACCGAAATTGTGTGTATATAACAATAAAGATGAGGATAACAGTAGAATTTATACTATAACTAGCAGAACCACCCAATGTTGCCCAGGATATAAATAGTTAAAAAATAAATCTCTTATCTATATTCATATATAGATTAATAAAGATTATCTTTATAAGTTGTGGCATTTATATCCCTGGGCATAAGACCTGTCTGTCTTGGTTGTTCCTACAAGAAATTTAAGTTCCCAATGGTATAGCTCTGATACTACCACGTTTACACCACCCTGTTGCGATGCGAAGGTCTGGACTTTAGGGTGGGGTCTACATCTAATAATTTCTGACTAGTATGGGGTAAGGTAGTTGTGGTTTTATATGGGTTTAAGGTCGTTGGTGTGTGTTCACTGCTAGTCACAAATTCTTTTCTTAAACCCCAAATATATTTGGGTTCCTTTCTTGTGGATTTTCTGTCTGAAAGAAATTAAAAGAGAAAGACAAAAGACATTTTAGGTTTCAGATTTTTATTTAGGTTCATATATTTCGTGGAGAGGAAATTTCTTCCTGAGCTAGTCACAGCATCTATCCCAGTCAAGACCTGAGTTGGAATACCAACTGGTGGTTGAAAGTCGGTCCTTTTCTCTGCACATGCCCAGAGGTTTCTTCCTGTCTGAGGGCTCCTGGGAGATTCATTTCAATGTTAATAATTTTGAGACTTCTTCATAGCTATTAAAATAGAACCCACCCACAAGTTATCTGAAAAAAATAACCCGGGCACATGCCAGAGGTTTCTTCCTGTTTGAGGGCTCCTGGGAGATTTTTAAAATTTATTTCATTTCAATTCCCACACCTGTTAATAATTTTGAAACATACAATCTTAAAATTTAAAACCCCAAAATTGTTTTTGTAATAAATTGAGAAAATGTTTATGATGCGAAAAGAAAATAAATATATCAGTAATTGGTGTATAAAATAATGATACCTGTGAAATAATGATATGCTTATTTTGTGTGAACAAAAAAAAAACAATGAAAAATGTTATAAATTGACACAAAATGGCGGAGGCATCATTATTTTAGATGGCAATTAATAATCTTTTCATTTTTTTCTCTTTCACTCTCAATTTTCTGTCCTCATTTTGTAAACAACAAACATACAAAAACTTATCATTATTATTATTATTATTATTGTGTTGAGTAAAAAATATACTCCAACACTATTATTATTATTAGGCTGCAAATTTGACTGGAAATTGCTTTATTCTTCAAGTTAGAGTATATATATATATATATATATATATATATATATAATATATATATATATATATATATATATATATATATATATATATATATATATATATATATGCTGTAAGGTGTAATGATTCTAAGTTTTCTTCTTTCAACAGCAGAATGTTAGAGTTGTTCAGGTCCAAGTTGAGAGTTCAATATTATTGGTAAAGAAAAAGTCTTTAAAAAATGATTGATTTTTAAGCCTTTTTCTTTACCATATATATATATATATATATATATATATATATATATATATATATATACTAGCAAATATATGCACCCTCCGGGTGCAAGTATTCAAGTTTTACTATGATAAAATATCATATTAAATTAGAAAGGCTAATGAAACTAAATAAGAATGCAGATAAAAAGATTTGAAACAGAGGTGGGTATAGAACAAATGTATAGAACAATTGGATAGAACAATGAAACTTACTCTTCCATCACTCTCGTCTTTCATTGTTATTTTTTCTAATTTAAGTATTTAGTTAAAAGAGGAAGTAAAGAATAAAATGACAGTTATTTTTCTTGTTAACGGATTTCATTTAAGATTCGTTGAAGAAATGTTTGCTTATATTCATTAAAACAAAACTAAAAAGTTAGAAATCAATAATACTAAGCACATATTTATTAAAATCATATTTTTAATTTCAATATGCAAATAAGCCTTCCTGTTCACACTGTAAACTGCTATTTTAGTGTATATATAAATACAATTGCATATTATTCATTTGTAGATATGATTAACAGTATTATTAATGTAAAACAATTTTATTAATAATTGAGGTTTAAATAAAAATAAAATCATGGAGAATGTGACGTAAATAACAAAGGGAATTGTGACTTGAGTAGTAATATAGTTTCAGTTACAGACAGAAAAGCAAACAATCTCCATTATAATAAGATATATATATATATATATATATATTCATTTATTTCTAGTCACCAATACAATTAAAAGTTCGTCTTACCAATGGTTTTGAACATCACTTTTAGGTGATTATCCGTTATCAGAAACGTTTCTGATGACGGATATTTACCTAAAAGTGATGTTCCAAAACCATTGGTAAACGGCTTTTAAATGAATTGGTGACTATAAATAAATGATATATATATATATATATATGTAATATAGAAAAATGAATTTAAATGGGTTAAGTGGTGAACCGACTGCAGTGTTTCGCATTAAATAGATCATCTTCAGGGCATAAAATAAGAAATTATATATCACAGAATGATAATATATCTATTATATACACATATAATGCAAATGTTTTTCAATTTACATATACTTAAAATAGAATATTTGATGTCATACAAACCGTCTCCTTTTTTCAAAAATTTTGACTGAATAAGAAGGATTATTTTTTATCAATATAAACTTTCTGCTGGGATCTTTTAATTCTCTCCCACTTAACCCATTAAACCTGTGTTTTTTATATTTATATATATATATATATATATATATATATACGGCTAAAAGGTGACCCAATTGGGGGAATTATCCCCCTGCAGAGGTGCAGTCGGAGTATTCTAAAGTCCCAGCTGACAGGGCCATAAGAAAAATTGATGAACATATTATGTCTCTACTAACTTGTCTCTATATGACTGACTGACAAGTTAAAGTAACAATTCTTCCAGGTCATGGTTATATCAGTACTGCTGTATGGCTGCACCACTTGAACTCTAATGAGGCTCCTTGAGAATAAGTTAGATGGGAGCAGCACAAGAATGCTGCGGGTAGACTTGAACAAGTTGTGGAAACAGCACCTACAAGGAAGCAGTTGTATGGCCACCTGCCCCCTATCTCACAAACCGTTCAAGTGAGACGGACAAGACATGTTGGACATTGCTGGAGAAGCAAGGACGAACTCATAAGCGATGTTCTCTGTGGAAGCCAGAACATGGACATGCTAATTGGGCTGCCCAGCAAAGACCTACATTGACATTGACCAACTCTGCGAGGATACTGGATGCTGTGCAGAGGACCTCCCTGGGGCAATGAATCATAGAGAAGGCTGGCGAGAGATTGCCATGGATATCTGTGCTGACTAACTTGTCTAGAATTATTTAACCGACAATTTCAAAGTTTGCATTTGGTTATCTCTTTAGAATTGCATGTTATCCTCATCTTTATTGTTATATACACAATGTTTCGGCCGATGTACCCACCAGCCTTCTTTAGATGTTTCTTGTTATTTTTAAGATGAGCATTGGCATTTTGTATAATCTAGATTTTTCAGACTGTTATCCTCATCTTTATTGTTATATACACAATTTTTCGGCCAATGTGCATTCCGGTCTTCTTCAGGTGTTTCTTGTTATTCTTTTTAGATGAGGCTTGCTAATTTGTACTATTTAGATTTTTCAGACTGTTATCCTCATCTTTATTGTTATATACACAATGTTTCGGCCAATGTGCATTCCGGTCTTCTTCAGGTGTTTCTTGTTATTCTTTTTAGATGAGGCTTGCTAATTTTTACTATTTAGATTTTTCAGACTGTTATCCTCATCTTTATTGTTATATACACAATGTTTCGGATGATGTGCATTCCGGTCTTCTTCAGGTGTTTCTTGTTTTATTAGATGAGGCTTGCTAATTTGTACTATTTAGATTTTTCAGATTGTTATCCTCATCTTTATTGTTATATATACAAAGTTTTGGCCAATGTACCCTCCGACCTTCTTCAAGTGTTTCTTGTTATTTATTAGATGAGGCTTGCTAATTTGTATCATTTAGATTTGTGTGTAATTCTGTGTCAGTATGTCTCATCAGTTTTCATCAGTTTTGTAGATTTCAGTTCTTAGTCATAAATTTAAGTTAAAAATCCCACTTATAAAGTTAAAATCATAAGTTAAAAATCCCAGTCTATACTATTTACCCATAGCTAGAGGGAGAATAGTTTAATAAATACCTTTCCCGTGGTTATTAGTGCTATGAAATGCAAATATTTGAATTTAGAGTTTTTCTTTTCTTAGACTGGTTACCTAGCCAAGGTTAAAGATTTTAGTCTTCCCTACTATTTACCCATAGCTGGAGGGAGAATAGTTGGATACATACCTTTCCATGGTTATTAGTGCTATGAAATGCAAACAGCCTGGTCCAGGATTTGAACTCACATCTAAAAGTCCATTTTCTATGAATCTATCCATTACACCATGCACTACCATATCCCAGTCTTCCCTACTATTTACCCACAGCTGGAGGGAGAATAGTTGGATACATACCTTTCCCATGGGTATTAGAGCTATGTGAAATGCAAACAGCCTGGTCCAGGTTCTGAACCTGTGTCAATACCTGCACTACTAAATTCTCTATTGTATATGAAATACATGAAATATATATGGAGGCGCGTGGTCTAATGGTTAGAGTGATGGGAAATGGACTCGTCGACCTGAGTTCAATTCCTGGATGAAGCTGTTTGCATTTCACATGTCGCTAATACCCTTGGGAAAGGTATGAATCCAATTCTCCCTCCAGCTATGAGTAAATAGGAGGGTAGACTGGGCTCTTTAATCATGGCTAGGTAACCAGTCTTGGAGAAGGAAAACTCTGAATTCAAACCTGGTAAACTCCGCTTAAGAAATTGACCTTGTGTCCCATCCTGCTCGTGCGGAGGGGTTGGTAAATATATATATATGAAATATATTCCACAAATGAAAACTTTATCTGTATTGCATGTTCATATTTTCATCTTTTTGTAGATTTCAGTTCTTCGTCCATAAATTTCTCGGCTTATTACCTTTTAGATAAAAACCAACACATTTTTTCTCTCTCTTTTCTTTGCTTCTTACAAAGTAACCATACGTGTACATAAATGCATATTCATAGGTATAACCAACAACAACAAATGTGTATGTTGCGTACATTCTTCAATGTCTGTTTCTGACAATGGTGGTGGAATTGGTAACAGCCAGAATCAATCTCTGTAAGTGTCTGCTCGCTGCATTGAAACTCTGTCAAGCATGAATTATATGAAATAGTTATTGATAAGTTTGATCTCGATTCAAAGAGCGTGAATCCAGACATAATGATGGAGCCTTGTAAAACCAACCTGGCCATGGCAGATAGCACACTATCCAGTGACGAGATAAAACTGCTGGTCCCAGAGCCATTCTTCTTTGAATCCCAAGCCACTCCTCAATCCTTCTCATCTCTTTCAATATTGCTATCTTTCTTTCTCTTCTTTCTTATCTCCTACTGACCTTTTATCTATTTTCGGTTACACTTTTTTTTCTTCTTTTTCTTTCTTCTTTTTTTTCTTCTTTTTTTTTTCCTCTTTTTTTTTTTGGCTTTCAAAATCTCCTGACCCATTTTTCACAAATAGACTCTTTTTTTTTCTTCTGTTTATTTCTTTTCTTTTTTTTTTGTTGCTATTTCAGTGTTTTCTACTTTCACTTTCACTTTCTACTTTCACTTTCACTTTCACTTTACTTTCACTTTCACTTTTCATTCCTTTTTATTTTATTTTCCTCTATTCTCTCTCTCCTTTTCACTTTCCTGTATTTTCATTCTCATTTCTTTCTCTTTCATTTTACACTATTCTCTAACTCTCATTCTTTTCACTTTCCTATATTTTCATTCTTATTCCATTCTCTTTCATTATTCTCTATTCCCATCATCATTCCTTCCTCTTTCATTTTCCTCAATTCTCTTTCTTTTTCTCATTCTTTTCATTTTCCTGTATTTTCACTCTCATTCCATTCCTTTTCTTCTTTCAATATTCTCATTCCTTTCTCTTTCATTTTCCTCTATTCTCTCTCTCTCCTTTTCACTTTCCTGTATTTTCATTCTTATTCCATTCTCTTTCATTATTCTCTATTCTCTTTCTTTCTCTCATTCTTTTCACTTTCCTGTATTTTCACTCTCATTCCATTCTTTTTCTTCTTTCAATATTCTCATTCGTTTCTCTTTCATTTTCTTATATTCTCTCTCTCTCTCTCTCTCAATCCATTTAACTCTATTTTATTTATTTTCCTCTTCAATTTGACCTCTCACCTTTTGCATGTTGTTTTTCTTGTTTTTTATCATCTTGATTCCCTTTTACATTATTTCATCTTCATTCTCTGCAAATAATTTCCTTAATTCCCTTTGTTTCATTTCCTGCTTTTATCTACCTTCATACCTTTTTTTTCTTCTCTTATCTTTACTCTTCTTATCTTTTTTTTTTAATTCCTTTTTTGTTTTTCCATTTTCTACTTTCACTTTCATTTTCACTTCTCACCTGGTTTCTCTTTCTCATTCCAGGTTTTCCTTTTCCCTTTCCTATTCTTCTTCCTCTTTAATCCTATGCCAAATTATTTTATGCACTGGC
>CM042167.1:46299315-46309315 GCA_023376005.1 Doryteuthis pealeii
AAAATAGTAACAACGACAAAAAAAGACAAACCTTGTCTGGACTGGACTACCTTTCTTTAATATAAAGGTATCATGTTTGTTCTTCTGTTCAGAATGTGATAAAGATAAAAATCTGTTGGTTGAAGAAAGCAGGAATATGCTAATGTGTTATTGTAATCAACAACACTAACACAACAGCAACAACAACAACAACAACATCTATAACGACCAACAAAACAATAAAAGTAAGTAAATTGCTACTACTATAACAACTACCGTCACTCCCAATTTTCTGTCGACAGCACCGAAAAAAAAATAAAATTAAAAGGCAGAAAAAAAAAAAAAAAAAAATTGAAGCAGCACAACTGTTATAAAAAACAGTATCAACAAGAACCGCTACCCCAGGTTTCGATCACCAATAACCACCTCAGTTGAGCCAGCATCATCATCACTGTCAACATCATCGTGAAGTCGTAAGTTTCCGTGCACCGAAAAATTTCCTCACCAGTTTGAATATCGATGTTAAGTGCAAAACCGCTGTTGATGCTCGATCGCAGACTTAAATTCGACATGTCTCTGTTTGTTTAATATTTAAGGCCGAGCAACGAGGCTCCGTCGTTGTCGGGTCTACGCCAGCTTTATCACTGAAGAGAACCTGTGCTCACACCGCTACCACTTTCACCATTATTATTTCTGAAAGTTCTGCTACCACCACTACTACAACTACTACTACTACCACCACAACCACACTGCTGCTGCAGCTGCTGCTGCCATTACCACTACTGCTACTACAAGCACCGCTGCAACTACAACTTTGACTTGTAAAACACACACTCCTCCTACTGCAACCATCTTTCTTGATTCATCTTCTCTCCCTCCATCACTCTTTCTTAACAAACCCTTTCTGTCTACCTCTCCATCTTTATTCCATCCCCCCTCTCTCTCTCACTCTACGACCCCCCCCACATACACGAATACATACTCCCATTCAGTTTTACACACTTTTCCTCCCACTCCCCTCCTTCATCATTCTTTCTTTCTCTCTTTCTATGTTAAATTATTTATTTTTCACACCAGTCTCTCATCCCACTACTCCCCCTCCCCCCATAGCCTCCTATAACTTTCACTCCTACTCATTCAACTAGTTCTTCCCCTTTTTCGGCTTACCCTCCCCCCTATCCACCGGCCTACCCGCCCTAAACTTACCTCACTCCCCACCCTTCAACACTTGCTTCTACCACTTTTTACTACAACCTCTACTACAGCAACTGCCACTACCTCTACTGTTATTGTTGCAACCAGTGTTCCTATTACTACTGCTACTACCACCACTTAACCACTGTTGCACCGAAGCTCACCATCTCTCCTTTCTCTCCACCCATTTTTTGCTCTCCATCTATCTCTCCGGCTCTCTCTCTCTCTCCCCTACCCACTAAGCCAACCAACCAACCAACGGATGGATGGACAAGCCAATGGACCAACCAGCCACCCCCATCCAACCGATCCGATGTGGGAGACTCTCTGACAGGCCGTTTATACCGGTTGCCGTGGCAATCTAAAACCTAACATTGGATAGTGAAACGCTATGTCACCAAATGGTACTTTATTTCAATGTGCTATTGTTACTAACAACAGAATGCCCTCTCTTGACACAGGGTCCTACCGTAACTCTTGACAACACGGTACCATCAAGAGAGACGCCAAGTGAGAGAGAGAGAGAGAGCCAGTAGGGATGTGTCTTTAATTTCCCATTTGTTGGGTGCATCGAAGCAATACCACTTTTTCTTTTTTTTTCTTTTTTTTTTTAATTGTTATTGTGAAACATCATTATCATCATTCATTTACTTTTTTATTTTTGTTGATGGCCACTCATTAAGGCTAATGTCCAATGCAACCACCTGCAGGGATGTGTCAGGTTGCCATAGCAACAATAAGGATGCATTTGCAGGGATAAAAACCGGATTGCACGTGCTTTTTGTCAAACGGATGAATACAATTCCACCATTTGCAGCTGATATTTTGGAGAGATTGTAAATAATTATCTTCCAAAAAGATATTCGAAAGCAACAGAGCCGCAAGGAGAGACCAAAAACATTGAAACAGGAGAGTAACTTAAAAGAAACTATTTTCTCCAAAAGTTAACATATATATATATATACATATTTATACTATATATATATATATTTGTGTGCAATATCAACTGTGCATACCAATTCCAACATATATATTCACGCAAATATTTAAAAATATTTGTGATTCATATTTAGCAAAAAAAAAAAAACTTTTAAAAAAACAATTTTTAAAAAAATCCAACAGAGTTTGGAAAAATCTAAATTTTGTATATATATATCTATCTCTATATTTACAATCACTAAATTTTTGGTTATTTTTAGCTAGCATCACTTGAAACATTTTTGAAATTTTTTCAAAGACTTAAAAAATTTAAATTTACTTGCAGAAAACTTTCAGAAATTTAATAATTTTTAAAAGAAAAACTAAACAAACAAACACAGGGGGTATATAAATAATAACATCTGAAAAAGAATTCTATCAGAAAGATAAAACTTGATAGTGCAGCATCAATTGTCGAAAAAAAAAGAAAAGCTCTCTTATAAATATATAAACATATATACATATACACAAAAAAAAACATACACACGCGCTTGTATGTATATTTTGTAGTTTATATATAAACACACACACACACATTTTGTAGGCTCACACTCAAAACATTGCCAAGTGAAAACAGGTGAGTTTGAAAAAGTTTGGAAAATAACCAATCAACTGATTGAAAAGTTTGGTGAAATCGAAGCAAAAACAAAAAAAGAAGGAAAAAAAAAAATAAACAAAAAAAAAAACTAATTTTTTCTTCTTTTTGGATGAACAGGGGCCAAATATAAAAAAAAAAATAACACCAATAAAAAAAAAACAGAAAAAAAAAAAAGGAAAAAGGTTGTTACTATTTTCCGAAAATCAGTGCCACTGTTCACCATTGTCTTCAATGCAGTTTTTCATTTGAAAGAAATTTTCAACCACCCCAAATTTAATGCAGAGAATAGAAGGATGTACCTGGTTTTCAAGTCGCCACTTCGGAAATTTTCATTCGAAGCCGTTGCGTTGTTTTCCTTCCCACCTGCATTGATATATTTGTACTTGTTTGCACTGTGCCTGCTTCACCACCCGGCTTATGCCTGTTATGTTTACCCACCAGATATGAAGGACCCATGCGAGCAGAAACAATGCAGCTACGGTGCTCAGTGCGTCCCCTCCCTGGATGGGTTCAGTCACCGGTGTCAATGTCCAACGAGATGTAACACATATGGGGACAACATAGGCAGTACCCCTGTCTGTGGGAACGATGGGATAGATTATGACAACATGTGTGAGATGCGTAAAGCTGCCTGCCAACAGATGACAGACATTCGAGTCAAATACTATGGAAAGTGTGGTAAGTAATTCACCTTTAATTTACCTTTTTGTCTTTTGATTGTGTGGGGGGTCGGAAGGGGAGGTATTTGTGAAAAATGCTTTTGATTGTTATTGTACTATATGTCAGAGGGGGTAGAAGAATCTGTAAAAATTCTATCAATATTTAACATTGGTTAACTTTTTTTTTAAATGAAAAAAAATATGAAGAAAAAAAAGACACCTTTAATTTTACCTTTTGTCTTTTGATTGGGGGGGGGGAATCTGCAAAAAATGGTTTTGATTGCTATTGTACTATCTGTCAGAGGGGGTAGGAGAATCTGTGAAAATGCTCTCAATATTTGACATTGGTTAACTTTAAAAAAAAAAAAAAAAATTAAATAAAAAAAAAAGACATCCCGGGGTATAGAATGCTTCCCGATTTTTTATTGTTACAGGTCACCTTTGGGCAAGGTAAAGTATGTTTCAGCTGACCTCTACAATACCAGAGAGATATAACAATTTTGAAAAAAGAAATTATCTTATATATCATTATTAAAAAAAAAATATTCCTAATTATGTGTAATTGGATCTGTGATTAAAAAAAAGTGAGAATGTATTTAAAATTTGCTTTGCTCTGTATAATCATCATATATATATATATATATATATTATATATATATATATATATATATATTTATATATATATATAGGGTGTCCCAAAATGATGTATACAGTCTTTGAATCATTATAACTTATTCAATTTATGTATTTTGACTTGTAAATAAGATTGATACAAGAGAAAGAATACAAAAAAAAAGAGTGTATACATTATTTTGGGACACCCTATATATATATATATATATATGAACAAAAATGATAAGACAAACAGAAATGTTTCTTTTATGCTGTTTATTTTTCTCAACTAGTTTCAACCTTAGGTCATTGTCAAAAGAAAATTATCTTGTGAAAGAAATTGTTTTTAGAAAGTTTCAAAATTTAAACTAAAATTTTTTAAGAGTTTGACAAGCCACTATAATCCAGGCAGAGAAATCTATTAGAAATGGCAAGTCCATCTGTTTAGTAAAAAAAACTTCTTTTAGTGTATATATATATATATATATATATATATATATATATATATATATGTATAGGTGTTATAAAGTTATAAAATCAAATGAATTTTTCCATATATATATATCTATCTATCTATATTTATCTATATATATATATATATATATATATATAGCCTAGAGAATCTAAATTAGTAGGTACAAAAACCATTTGCTGTCATTGTGTGTATGTATATTTATTTTGGGCTATATGTATTAGTATGTAAGACAATAGTTATCTACAGTATGTAGGGAGGGGAGGGGGTTAGAGAAACTCTCCTCAAAAGAGAGATGAGGGAGGGATGATGACGGGTTACAGTAGTCACCCATCATCTGCTGCACCTTTTCTCATTCTGATATTGACCACCTGTTTATCACACAACAGCTGATCTTCTCGTTCCATTTCAATTTGAATTCTATTATATAAAAAAGAAAGATGATTTTTTTTTCACTTTTTTCTGAGTATCCTAATATATAAAGCAAAGTTGTCCTAAAGTCGGTAACAGCCAATCAGCGAGGAAGTCTATCCCCTTTTCACTAATGCTAGACCCAGGAGATTGTTTTCGGCTTCTGAGAGGGAACACCACTCCTACCATCAGCTCCTCACTTTACTGCACATATCCATGTGCTACTCATACGTTGAATTGGCGAAGGCTGGAATCAAACCAGGAACCTCAAGGTTCCCAGCCAGATGTTCTACCGACTGAGCTAAGCCTGCCCTCCTTGATATATAACAGCTGCTATTTAGGGGGTTACTCTAGATGATGAGGATAATTACAAATATAAATGGGTTGAGGGTAGAGTTTGGCTTAAATGAGGGATTTGTAAGGAGGTTTTTAAAAAAGAACCTCACTGACTCAAGTAGAAATTTATTTTCTTTTGAATGTATATTTAGATTCACATCCAATTTGTTTTTAACATCTGAAGCAAACAGATTGATAGGCACACATACTAGAATATCTAAAAAGTATGTACTTTGTGTGAATATTCTATCCAGAAGTGAGCTTGCTTATATAACATTAAGATATTTCTGAAAAGAAAATTACCTTTCTCCAGTAAACAAAAAATATCTATCATCATTACTTTGCATACTGGAGTTATTTTTTATTGCATCATATATTGCTTAGTGTAAATAGTAATTTATGTATATTTGGGACATATTATGTACATTTGTATATATATATATATATATATATATATATATATATATATATATATATATATATATATATATATGGTTGAAAATAGAGGAAAATATGGATATAACAACAAACAGCTAAATTCAGTTGATATATATCAATTGAATTTAGCTGTTTGTGTTGTTATATTCTCAACCACATTTTGTCGTTGTATTCAAATCCTTCACTCCTCATATAAATATGTATATATATATATATATATATATATATATATATATATATATATATATATATATATATATATATATATATATATATATATATATATAATGGTCACATTGATATTAATATATATATATAATATCTGTGAACATTATATATATATATATATATATATATATATATAATGTACACAGATATTATATATATATATATATGTATATATATATATATATATATATATATATATATACTAATATCAATGTGAACATTATATATATATATATATATATATATATATATATATATATATATGATGATAGAGTTGGCTATATTCATAGGTAAGGAGTGCTCAATATCATTGATAGAGCAGGTATATTTAAGTTAGGTTAGTGATGACATATATATAATATTCACAGCGATATTTTTTCCTTAAACTTAAATGACGAGGACTCACACTATTTCATATAAATCTTAATACAGCAACCTATTAAAGTTAATACTTTCATATATATACATTTTAATAGCCATATCTCATTCTGTTCACAATGTATAACAATATTAAAAAAAAGATTTTATAAATTCATTTACACACATTTTGAATTAAATGTTTTCAATATATTCTTGTTCATTTTCTAAAAGATTCTTTTTTATGATCAATCAATATGAGATAAGTTTTTTTTTTTTAAATTTCAATTTTACTTATCTGTCCTTTCTTTAAAAGATATATATATATATGTATTTATTAAAAACCCAGAACAGTCTGCTGAAGAAAATTCTTTCTTTCCATTGTATCTGTGTGTTCGTTCCCTGTCAGAATCACAAATCCAATCAGACGTTTGTGACACTGGTTCTCACAGGTTTAAAGTTGGGAAAAACTTTGGCATAACGTTTTTTCTTTTCTCATCGTACACTAAACGCATTTTATTAGTGCACAAATTTCATGGTGAATGATTTTGTTGCTGCAGATCTACAAAAATCTCCATTAACTGAAGTGCATGTAGATGTTTACTTACCAAGTTTTACTTTGTCTGGCATAAGTCTTGCACAATAGGGAGGGCTGAATAAGGAAAAAATTATTCATAAACAATAGCTTTTAAGTTGAGCCTACCTTACAGCAAACCTTCTCAGGTACGCACTCACACTCTCACATACAATATATATATATATGTGTGTATGTGATGGATGTTGGGAAATTATTTGGGTTGTATTGGAAGAATGGAAAATATAAGATAAAGAATAATAGGCAAAATTCAAAGTGATGAAAATTTGTTATTTTTCATCTTATTCATTAATCCTAGTATTTCAGGTAGACCTCTACCTTTTGTCAAATGGTCTTGTAGAAGGACTGTCTTTCAATTTTAAATGTTCTCTAATTATATCTATCTATCTATCTATCTACCTATCTACCTATCTATCTATCTATCTATCTATATATATATATATATATATATATATATCAATTGTAATATTATGGATTTGGACTCATAACTTAAAGTTTCATGGTTATGCAATCATCAGATGAGTCAAATGGTTGAGATCTTAAAAACCAGTAGTCAAATGGTTGAGATTTTTTTTTAAAAAAAATCTCAACCATTTGACTACTGGTTTTTAAGATCTCAACCATTTGACTCATCTGATGATTGCATAACCATGAAACTTTAAGTTATGAGTCCAAATCCATAATATTACAATTGATTATAAACTGCTCTGCTTTATTAGCATTGAGCACCTTTTCATGCCAATACTTTTCTCATTTTCTCATTCATTCTCTATTCATTATATATATATATATATATATATATATATATATATATATATATGTGTGTTGATCATCTAAGTGAATTAGAGACTAATAAGAAAATAAGAAGTATTGCACCTATGGTATTGTCCAATTGGGCTATCATATGCTCTAATTGTGGACAAGTTTGCTGAATATTAACAGGATTTAAGACACAAACACATAACTT
Organism: Doryteuthis pealeii; assembly: GCA_023376005.1. Taxonomy (NCBI): domain Eukaryota; kingdom Metazoa; phylum Mollusca; class Cephalopoda; order Myopsida; family Loliginidae; genus Doryteuthis; species Doryteuthis pealeii. The sequence continues at coordinate 46,307,140 of CM042167.1, forward strand.
TATAATTGAACTGTTAAATCCTCATATATTGTAACTGACAGATCCAGATACACACACACACACACACACACACACACACACACACACATATATATATATATATATATATATATATACATATAAATATATATATATATATATTCCCCATAACATTCTTATAAACTTATGAGCCCCTCCTCCTACTAATTCCTACTGCTACTGTTTGTGTAAAAAGAAACAATGGAAACATCTCACCACTTCCACACATGATGATGGCACTAAGTTGTGCAGAAAGCACTCGTGGTAAAACCTTTGGTGGATTCATACTCCAATTCCACCCAGATATTAAAAAGATGGCCAGAGTTAGAAAGGATCAAACAAAAACTCATCAGACAAGAATTGTCTGTTGAGTTCAACAAAATGTATATATATATATATATATATATATATATATATATATATATATATAAGTTAAGAGTAAGGAAATGAATCCGACAGTATAAGTATAGATAAAAGGATATGAAAACACACAATGTTGTTAAAATGAAAATATTTTATATCATATTCATAGCTAATATTGAACAATATTTCGATTTATAAAAATCATCTTCAGATTAAAAACAAGCTCTGAAGATGATTTTTATAAATCGAAATATTGTTCAATATTAGCTATGAATATGATATAAAATATTTTAATTTTAACAGCATATTGTGTGTTTTCATATCCTTTTATCTATATATCTGTATATATATATATATATATATATATATATATATATCTGATGAGACTGGATTTTGGGGAGCTATATTAAATCAACTTAGATTTATATAGGCCCCAATTTTGGTCGAAATAAATTTATTATGGAATTACAGGTGTTGAGTTTTTCCTTCCTTTATCTGATAAATATTGCTCTGTATATAATCTAAAAAGTTTATTATACATTGAGCTCTCTTTAGTGATTTAAAGATTCACTGTATTTATACATACTGGATCATACAATATTAATACAGTGTGTCTTAGAAATCACATATAGAATCATCCCTTACTACCAAGTTTTGGATACCTCTCATATATATATATATATATATATATATATATATATATAAAACTCAATCTGTTTTATAGCTAAATAAGTTAGACTGAAGCCAATTGCATATCCTGAACATGTACCTGTCTTACAATAAAAACATATACTGGATTCATCAGCCAGACAAAAACAACAAACATCATTTTCTAACAATTTAAAACGATGTAAAAAGATCTGTCTGTGTGTCTGAAGATTCAATTATGTTGTTTTTTTTTTTTTTTATATATATATATCTGTGCATGTTTGTCTATGCTCATGCAGCAGACAATATCAATTGCTGAAGAAAGAGTAAGACTCAGGAGTACTCTATTTTCAAGAGTACTGCTTTATAGATCTTGTATGCCAATATCCATTAGATTTCCAATTAGATGGAGAAAAAGGGTCAATGATCGTCAAAATTGGAAAATCAAGTCACAAGACGAAGATTTTTCAATTGTAATTGATATTAACTCAGTTGAACTTTATCTCACACAAAGGCTGCATCCAGTAGTATTGAACTCTGAGCATTGATTTGCAAGAGCATGACATTAACCACTACACTAGGACAAGCACTCTAATTACAAAGATTTTTCTTCTAGCAATGTAAGCAGGTTTTGAAGTTAGAGTTTCTGCCAAGGTGAGAATTGAACCCCAGTTGAAATGGTTGTATTCTCATTAATGCCTTGAAAATATCAAGACAAAGCTCGAGGGTAAAAAAAGAAATAGCTGTGTAGAGTAAGAGGATGAATATTAAAAGTGAGTGCGTGAGTCGAAGGTCAAGTTAAACTAAAAGAGAAGCAAAGAAAATGTGTTAGATATGTTGAGGACTACTACATATGGACATACCAGAGTTGGACAACCAGCAAAAAAATCCAAAATCTTGAAAGATTTATTCCCCATGATTTCATGAAAAAAAAAAAGAATATATATATATATATATATAGAGATAGAGAGAGAGAGAGAGAGAGAGAGAGAGAGAGAGAGAGAGAGAGAGAGAGAGCATACTTATGTAAGCTGGGGTAATGGGTTTTCTTAGGTAAATACAAAGTTTCTTATTCTTTTTTTAACAATGTTACTGAAATCTTAGAAGTGTCTTTGGGGTTTACTCAGAACTTTATTGCTTGAGCAAT
>CM042167.1:46314315-46339315 GCA_023376005.1 Doryteuthis pealeii
TTTCATGTCATATATAATTTTTTCAATACTTTTTTCTCTCGTTTACGGGTATAATTTGCAAAATAAGGCTCTGATTTTTGACAGATTCCAAATAATTATCTTTATCTGTTTTGGAGAGTAAGAGACTTGTCAGTTTTGTATTAATGTCAAAGTACATTTATATGTAATTATGTTACTGCACTCATTCATATAATACTGACAGCAGTGGAAATAAAAAGTACCTATGGAAATCCACAAGTTTGAACATTCTTGTTGGATTTTTGTGTCCATTCTCAAACTGACGCCTTCAACTTGTCCTCCCCATAACAAATTATTGTTGTCAAAAGAGAAATCATACCTCACCTTAATGTCATGTTTCCATAGAAATTATTTTTGTTGTGTTGATGATTACCTGTTGAGAATACTAGTGTTAAAACGTTTTTCATTTAGCCATTCTGTCCACCAATTGGTTCAAAGATCTCACATCCAAATGGACATCTTTAGTTGTGTCAATGCTATCATTCACCTTAGAAATAGAATCTTTCTTTTTTAAAGAACTGGAGATACTGAAAAAATAACAGGATAAGATTTGTGATTTCAAGATTATCATGGAAGCAATTTGTTAAAAGAAACAAAGATTAAAAGATGGAAAAAAAATTATGGGATTCAGCTATTTAGATTAAATCAGTTGAAGTTTTTTAATAATATTTTTGTATGTGCAAAACAGAATATTGAGTAACATTGTGCATTTCAGTGATTTAAAAGTCATTAAAATGTCCAGCTTTCAAGATGCGTGAACACACACGTGTGATCAACTGCAATGAATCGATACCTCTATTAATTCAGTGGATTTAACCCTGAAGATCATTATGGTGAAACTCGATTAGGTTTCTATTGAATCCATTTTATAATAATAATAATAATAATAATAATAATAATATATATATATATATATATATATATATATATATATAAGTAAAGAAATAACAAAAGACTTAGAGATTGAGCATTGTAGTCTATTTCAGGGAGCTTAGACAAAGTGTCTAACTCTCCCAACTCATCAGATGCTAATTAGCATCAATTAGCATCTGATGAGTTGGGAGAGTTAGACACTTTGTCTAAGCTCCCTGAAATAGACTATAATGCTCAATCTCTAAGTCTTTTGTTATTTCTTTACTTATATATTTGCTCTGTGACTCTAACATTAAGAACACACATTGAGCTCTCAAACTGTGACAGTTTTTTAAATAAAACTATTGTGTCGTAAGGAAGATTTCTTCTCTGGACTTTTGCATTATATATATATATATATATATATATATATATATATATATATATATATATGCTGTAGATAGAAGGAAAGTGGAAACGTATCACCCTGTGACTTGTTTTGAGTTGTTCATTTCTTGACCACTTTCCTTCTATCTACAGCATATCGTCGGATCCTAAACCCATCCACCCTTCCTTCATATATATATATATATATATATATATATATATATATATATGTGTGGAGGGGGAGGAGTAGCTCTCAAATTAGTTTTGATTAACAAGAACAGAGCCCTTTTGGTCTGAATTCATTTTCCTTCTCCTAGACTGTTTGCTATACCAAGGTTAGAGCCCAGTTGCCTTACTATTACCCATAGCTGGGGGAAGAATAGTTGGGATTATATAATGTTTTACTGAAATAATAAAGCCCTAATAACTCAGAAGAAAATTAACCTTTTATTAAAAAATTGTTTGGGTTGTTCTTATTTATGGACAATATTGAATGTCTTATATCAAATATACATGTATTTACCCAACTTTTCCGTTACTATTAATTATTTAAGTGCAGTTCAGCTGGTGATCCAAATTCAGGGTTTTCCTTCTCCTAAATTGGTTGTTTCATCAAATGTCTTTAAAAGTCAACCTAGAATTTTGATGTGGCAGAATGAAGATTTTTTGTCAAAATGAAAAACGTTTCCCACTTATTAATTTACAATTTTTCATTATAGAAAATTGAATCATATTTCTTGTTTACGTGCTTCATTGAAAAAAGAAATCCTACAACCAGTAGCATTATGTGACTGACAAATTATATAGAATGTTTTAAATTGTAACATTTTCAGGAATGACTTAATGTTCTTAAAAGAAAATGTATATTCTATATTTTGCCAATTTTCTATTCTAAGACAATTCCTTAATAATAAATGACACCCCTTTTTAACTACAATAATTGTATACTTAGTTTTGACTATATAAACCACTCTGTGTACTATGGAAAAGTATATCTTTGTTTCACACAGGAATGTGACCAAATGAGGTTTATTTTTCAACATAGTCACTTTGTGGCCTACACACGTCTTCCATCAGTGTTGCAGTGCTTGGATCACATTGGTCAAAAAAACCATCAACAGCAGATATAACATCATTATATGACCTTTTCAGTACCCTCATCCCTGCCGTCTTACGTAGACCATTTCTAAGTGCATTAGTCCTAAAGAAATATTCTCCAGTTAACTGATTTGACGGTCAATATCAGATGTGAGTCAAGAATATTCTTGTTAATTTAATCTTATTAGGAAGTCTTCAATATTTTACTTTAATTTCTTTGATTTAAAACTTTTATCTTTTTCGAGAAAAGATCTTGGACATATTTCTTGTTTCTAATATTCTATTTAACAATCAAAAATATCTGCCTTCACTGGTGTAATTATATAAGTTTGGATATAATAGAATATTATATTAAAAATTTTAAATTGAGACTACCTTACAGTAAATCTTCACACACACACACACACACACACACACACACATACATATATATATATATATATATATATATAAAGATAAATCTAATGAGTCAGACGAACCTACTATTAGTTTCGCTTAATGCTCTTCAGGGCTAAGATCTTAGCCCTGAAGAGCATTAAGCAAAAATAATAGTAGGTTCGTCTGACTCATTAGATTTATCTTTATTATTTGCTCTACTTAGGTATCGAGCACTTTTTACTTATTAGTTTATTCTCCTAGCAGTTATATGAATTATATATATATCTTATATACATGTATATACATATAAATTGTTTTTTCTTTTGGCCAAATACTGTACCAATAGATTACTTTTTGTTGGTACGACTATCTTGGTCTTTTCTTTTTCCAAAAAATTTTTTTCTTCCCAGTTGATGTTTGGTAGTATATTTTTACAATCAAACTATTTGCTGGTTTTTTTTCTCACCGCGAGGATTTACCAACATGCTTGGTATATTATATATATATATATATATATATATATATATATATATATATAATATATTGTGTATAATATGGGTGCTATATTTCTAAGCAGATAGTACTCAGTATCATCAAGTATCAGTATCATCATTGAGTTAAGGTTGCATGTAGATTTTCAACACCTGGTTACTGACAGTTTCTCACCTCTGCAATCTTTCGATCAAAAAATGTTTTTTTTGGTCTAGAGATTGCATAGGTGGCAAACTACGAGAAACCATGCTATCTTAACGCAAAGATATATATATATATATTTGTGTTTCTAGCATTCTATTTAACTCTGTTGTGTGCAAATATTTAAGTTTAAATGCAATGAAATATTATGTTAGAGAGACTAACAAAACTAAGAATGCATCTGAGAAGATTACTTTATTTCAATTGATTTCAATATAAAATTCTACATAGCATTGCTTATTATACATTTAAAACAATACTAAGAAATCAATAACAATAAGTAATTATTCATTAAACCCAGTTTGTCAAAACCAGTATGCAAATTATATACACCATATATTGTGTAAACCTTTATTTATTAGTAATATATATTTATATATATATATATATATATATATATATATAAGTATAGATAAAAGGATATGAAAACACACAATGCTGTTAAAAAGAAAATATTGTATATCATATATCATTTAACAACATTTTGTGTTTTCATATCCTTTTATCTATACTTATACCATCGGATTCATTTCCTTACTCTTAACATTATATATATTATATATATATATATATATATATAATAAATATATAAAGGTTTTACATATCTATTTATCAGGTGACCAAGGAACATTCACAACCATATTGGTTTCATGCGAGACAATCATCAGGTGAAGATGTTTCAAATGATGATTGCCTCGCATGAAACCAAAATGGTTGTGAATGTTACTTTGTCACCTAATGAATAGATATGTAAAACCTTTATATATTTATTTTATCATATTATATAACAGCTCTATTTTATATTGAGCACTCTACCAATAATACTGCCTTTGGTACACCATTCCAGCAAAAGCTGAAACAGTGACCATCTCACACTACATATATATATTATATATATATATATATATATATATATATATATGAGTATGAAAATGTGGAATGAAAACATCACACAATGCTGTTAAAGAAGAAAAAAACAATTTATAATATAATCATAGCTGATACTGATCAATATTTCGATTTTACAAAAATCATCATCAGAGCTCATTCACTCCATAGTTGTTTGTCAACATCTCAAAAATCCGCTACATTTGGATGACAAAAGGTATACATAGAGACATGACCGACATATATATGGCGCGAATGCCCACATTGGTGAATATTGTAACGACTTTCGTTCTTTTTTGAAGTATTAAGGTTTTGTGTTTTGTAAACTGATTTGACATTTCCTCTCCGACCCAAACAACTATGGGAGTGAATGAGCTCTGATGATGATTTTTGTAAAATCGAAATATTGATCAGTATCAGCTATGATTATATTATAAATTGTTTTCTTCTTTAACAGCATTGTGTGATGTTTTCATTCCACCTTTTCTTACTCATATTGTCGGATTCATTTCCTTTCTTTTAACTTATATATATATATATATATTATATTAAAAAAATAATACACATTGCAGAATTTTAAATGCATTAATAACATGAGCTGTTTTGAGTCAAATTCAATTCAGCTAGACTTTAATGTTATATAAAAAGGATTATCAACTGTGAATAAACTCATATCTCTTGTTGACTGCCAAATTGAAGATGAAAGCTTCTAATAACAAAAAGTTGGGACGTTGCCATAATATGATGGTTAGTAAACTTGTTTTGCATTCCATTAATACTCAACCAATGATAATATGCCAAACTCTATTACATTGTATCTCTATTAAGTATCAATTCAATTTTCTATTGAACATTTGGCTTGTTGATATTTGAAATGAAATTCAATCTTAGTTTTACCAGTCATCATCATCATGTCGCGCATACAGCACGGGTATCCAACAATCTTTTGCCAACCTTCCCTATCATTCATTGCTCCTGGGAGGTCCTCTGCATAGCAACCAGCATCCTCACATAGCTGGTCAATGTAAATCCTTGCTGGGCACCCCACACTTGCATGTCCATGTGTTGGCTTCCACAGGAGAACGTCGCTCAGTCCTAATTAGTCATCTATTTCACTAAAAAGAATTATTTTTTAGTCAAAAAGAATGAATCCAAGAGAGACACATGATGAACAAACAATAATAAACAATGGCTTTAACATTTATTGGCAGATAAATTTTTACCATTGTTCTTTGGGGGGGGGGAACCAATTCTTCAAAAGATATTTTTCTATATTAATCTAATCTTGAAGATTCTCTTTTCAAGAATTTAGAACATTTCTGTGAGATAAAGATTTTTATTTTCTCTTTTTTTTATTATTATTGAATTTATTTCTACTTTGTTTCGTTAGGAAAACATAAAATAAGCCAATTGACAAAGATCAAACACACAACACATTCTTTTACTTCCTCTATGTTTATGGCCTTGTGCCAGACTAAGGTTTTATTGCTGTATTTATAAATCGAATCAATCTCTAATCTAATAATCTATCAGTTGTGAGTTTACTAAAACTTTATTGTTAAATAGTAGGAGTAAAATCTGCAGGGTGGTCTATTGTTGGTATCAGCCAAACAGCAAGATCAGGGAGAGTGTTTTCATGAGGTGGAGCCCTACACCTACTGTCAGCTCCAAGATGATTTGCTGCATAGATTAGATTACCTAAGCTGTGCTACTCATGTACTAAGTAAGCGAAACCAGTATCAACCTGGAACCTTGCGATTCCTAGGCAGATGCTCTACCGACTGAGCTAAACCTTGTTAAAAATTGAGGAAAAAACGAATAAAGCACAAAAAAATCTCAGTGAAGCTTCATGTACATACAGAGGTGAAATATCAATTGAACAAAGTTGTTTTGTTCTTTATCCATTTTTTCTCAATTCTAATCACACACACACATACTAACACACACACACATATATGATATATGCAGAGAGAAAGAGAAATTTCCTGGATAGATTAGATTACCTAAGCTGTGCTACTCATGTGCTAAGTCAGCGAAGACCAGTATCAAACCTGGAACCTTGCGATTCCTAGGCAGATGCTCTACCGACTGAGCTAAACCTTGTTAAAAATTGAGGAAAAAACGAATAAAGCACAAAACAATCTCAGTGAAGCTTCGTGTACATACAGAGGCGAAATATCAATTGAAAAAAGTTGTTTTGTTCTTTATCCACTTTTTCTCAATTCTAATCACACGCACACACATACTAACACACACACACATATATGATATATGCAGAGAGAAAGAGAAATTTCCTGGATAGATTAGATTACAGCTGTGCTACTCATGTGCTAAAGACCAGTATCAAACCTGGAACCTTGCGATTCCTTACGAAGTTGTTTTGTTCTTTATCCATTTTTTCTCAATTCTAATCACACACTCACATACATATATGATATATGCAGAGAGAAAGAGAAATATTCCTTGTTAAGTATTACATCTGAATCTAAATATAGTAAAAAAGTCTTTGTTAATTTGGTAGAATTTAAAGATACAATCCAATTTTTAATTACATTATACGAATATCAAGAATTAGATTTTTTTTTTATTCTAGACAAAGTAATTCCAGAAATAGAACACCAGTCTTTATTTTAAATATGTTTTGTTTGGGGGGGGGGTGCTTTTTCTTTCTTTCCTTTTTTTTCTTTTTTTCACCTATAGATTTGGGTCGATATCTTCTCCAAATAAAACTGCTTAAGCAATTAGATTTAAATTTCGAGAAATAGAATATAATTACAACCATGTTGGAGTAAGATATTCTAAAAATATTTTCCATGAAGATATTTATCAATAAACAGGTTGAAAAGTGATGAATCACTATTTGATTCCTATGCACTATTAAAGACGATTAAAACCAGTTTCATATCTTACAAAAATAAAAAATAGAAACACCCTCCTCTATCCAATTTCAAAACCAGGTAGACAATGATAAATGTCCTTTTGATGAATGGTCTTTTATTTTCTTTCTTTTTCTTTTTTTTTCTTTTCTTTTTTTGCTAATAATATGGCCACCTTCATCTTCACCCCTGCTGATAGTTTTAATGTTATAATGACTTCTGGTTAATTCAAATTGTGGCTTATTTTGTTTCATTTAAAGATGTCTGCTTATTTGAAGGAAGTAAAAAATGATTTTCATTATTTGATTCAAAACTTTAACATCATTTTATGCTTAGATGATAACTTCATTGTTCTTTCTGTCTATCTGTCTGTATATCTGTCTGTTTGTTTGCTTGTTAGAAAAATAATGTAAAAAAAAATCAAAATAGTATGAATAAATTCTTTAACTTAATTTTTAAAACCTATTTTCATGGACTTAAATTAAAAGGAATAATATTTGTCTTTTCTGAATTTGAATAATCAAATTTCTTTTGATAGTCTGTTTAAAGAATGTTTTATTTTTATTATCAAAAAATATTTTGAACAAAAAGAAAACAAAAGGCAAAAAAGAAAGAAATACTATGACAAAAAAAATCTTCAAAATTCAACCAAAAATTCTTCCCTATTATCACTTTAAAATTTAAAATATAAATATTTATTTAGCAAAAGGTGGTGTAATGGTTAACAAGTCAGACTAGCATACCATTACTAGTGAGTTTGAGTCTTACTGGGTGCCCAATACATCTGGCCTTGTGCCACAATTAAGCAAACCTTAGTAAATAACTTGATTTATCAAAAAGCAAATTTAAGCAAAAGTTTTTCTTTATCAAAACAACCAATCGGCTAGAATACTCAGAAGAGTCCTGGAGACCTGAGGAGACTTGTTGTCACTCAGTCTCCAGTGAAAGACCATCAGCTTATGATGGTGTGAAAAACTCACAAGGAGTAAAATGATGAGAATAATAATTTAGAATGTTTCCCAAAGACTTAGAAAAGAGACGTTAGGAACTAGAAATCAGAGGAAGAATTGAGACCATCCAGATAAAAGTATTGTTGAAATCAGCCAGAATACTCAGAAGAGTCCTGGGGACCTGAGAAGACTTGTTGTTACTCAGACTCCAGTAAAACACCATCAGCCAACGCTGGTGTGAAAAACTTGCAAGGAGAGAAAAATAATAATAATAATAATAATAATAATAATAATAGTGAAACACTATCAGCTAATGCTGGTGTGAAAAACTCACAGGAGTGAAATAATAATAAAACCTACTTTCTAATTAATATGCCAGTGCTAAAAGATAATAACATATCAGTTAAAGAGTATGATAAAATGAGTAAATACAAATACCAGGAAATAGAAATTTAAAAAATGTGACAGCTTAAAGCCATCTCGGTGCCGGTGATAGCAGGAGCACTGGGTATAATCAAGAAAAGAACAGATAGACATATTAACAAGATATTTGTCAGTCCCATTCTATTTGAAATACAAAAAATTGCACTTTGCAGAACTGCTTATCTCCTGAAGAGAGTACTATCAATCCAACAGGAAAATATCACCCAAAAGAGACAGAAAAAAAACATAGATATATAGAATACATATAATCACTCCGTTCCCTCAGTCTAGGTCTTGGTTAAAGACCCAGTGAATGATTGTAAGAAACTGAGAATAGCTTGTTTCTACTATCTCAGGTAGAGAATAACGGTTTAATGAATTCTTTGTTCTTAATTCAAACAATATCAAATAATAATGATAAAATCTTCTCTCTTTGTCTTTCTCTCTACTTTCTTCATTTGCTGCTACTACTAGAGACTCGTTCTTGTATAATGTGCTCGAAAGGATAATAATCTTTTCTTATTTTGAGTTAATCCAGACGTACTTCAGTTTCAAGTGATTTCTTTCTCGTACGTCTGAATATTCAAAACAAATTTCCTCAAAAAATTGAGAAAGCCACTCCACTAACACAGAAGAGGGATGTTCAGTTTTTCTTTTCTCTGTTTGTTTTGTTGGGTTTTTTTTTTTTTTACTTTTGTAGAACTAAGAAAAAATTCTCTTTATTAATCCTACATTCTGGCAATTCATGTGAAATTAATGTAGTAGTTCTTCTTCTCTTCTTCTTCTTCTTCTTTCTTCTTATCTTCATTCCAATTCTCTCTTCTTCTTCTTCTTCTTCTTCTTCTTCTTCTTCTTCTTCTTCTTCTTCTTCTTCTTCTTCTTCTTCTTCTTCTTCTTCTTCTTCTTCTTCTTCTTCTTCTTCTTCTTCTTCTTCTTCTTCTTCTTCTTCTTCTTCTTTCTTCTTATTTCTTATTCTTATTCTTCTTCTTCTTCTTCTCTTCTTTTTTTCTTCTTCTTCTTCTTCTTCTTCTTCTTCTTCTTCTTCTTCTTCTTCTTCTTCTTCTTCTTCTTCTTAATTTCTTCTCTTCTTCCTTCTTCTTCTTCTTCTTCTTCTTCTTCTTCTTCTTCTTCTACAACAAAACCCAAAATCTATGGGGGGCAGGTGTTTAGGCTCATCTAGTAATGAAGTTTGCTCTTTGAATTCAACCAACACATTAAAAACATACAGATTATTATTTCAGTTTAACTGATTAACGTTCTAATTCTAAGCTACCAAATTCATCTCATCAATGTATAATAGTAATAATAACTAGTAATAATAGCAATAATGATAAAAGTAGCAATAATGATAATAATAGTTGTAGTAATAATAATATAATAATAATAATACCAGTGGTAATAGTAATATAACATTAGTAGAAATAATAATAATAATAATGATAATGATGGATGTAGTAATAATATTGATAATAGTAATAATAATATAGTAATGATGATAATGATAATAATAGTAGCTGTAATAATATAGTAATAGTAATAAAAATAGTAGTAGTAATAATATAGTAATGATAATAGTAGTAGTGATGATATAGCAATAATAATAATAGTAGTGATAATAAAATAATTGTAATAGTAATAATAGTAGCAATAATATAGTAATAATGGTAATGATATAGAAATAGCAATAATAATAGTAATAGTAACAATATTCTAATAGTAATAATAATAATAATAATAATAATAGTAAAATGTCTCAGCATTAAATAAGGAAAATGTAAACCTTCTAGCTCATTAGGTAATAATGTAGAATTATTTTCCCACTCAAAATGCCAAGTTGGAAAATATCAATTTTTTTCTCTTTCTTTTTCATGTGTGTAATTTTATCAAGACGAAAATCTTAATGAATTAGTGTGCGGTCAAATGTAAAAATTGTTACATGGAATTTGGTCAAAATGAATCTATTTTCTCTCTCTCCTTTCAAAATGTACCAAGTGCAAAGTATAAAATGTTCTGATAGTTACTACTAATGTTTAGTTTAGTGTCACTGCTTGTCGTCTGCTAAACACGAACATCGCTTCAAATTCCGGCTCTTTGTGAAGTCTCAACTGAAGTCTGTACATGTTGTGAGATTTTCAGTCTTTCTTATAAGTAATTATTATTCAATGAATTAGAACAACTAATATCCTTATCTTTGTTGTTTTGTTTATTAAATATTAGTTGATGATCAAAACAATAAGAATGGGGATATTATTCTTGTTCTTTTTTTCTTAAAATTTTTTTTAGCTTAGATATATCTTCCCATGATATATTTCTTCCTCTCTTTTTCACCATTCTAGCTCATGTCACTACAATGTACTTGGAGTATTAAATATAAGAACTTATATATATATATATATATATATATATATATATATATATATATATATATATATATATATATATATGTGTGTGTGTGTGTGTGTATGTGAAGAGAAAAATGGAAGTAAATCCAACAGTATGTAATATAGTGAAAAATTTGAAAAAACGCAGGTTCAAATAAAATGAGTGATATTTATACAGCCAACACTGCAGTGTTTCAATCTGTTTAGTAGATCTTCTTCAGGGTTTTTTGTTGATTTAATGAAAATAAAAATATCAAACATATATATATATATATATATATATATATAAAGATAAATCTAATGAGTCAGATAAACCTACTAAAAGTTTTAGAGTCGGATCTTACCCTGAAGAGCATTAAGCAAACTTTTAGTAGGTTTGTCTGACTCATTAGATTTATCTTTATTATTTGCTCTACTTAGGTATTGAGCACTTTTTATTTATTAGCTTTAGTTTCCTGGCGGTTTTGTATGAATATATATATATTATATATATATATACATATAAATTGTTTTTTCTTTTGGCCAAATATTGTACCAATAGATTATTTTTGGTTGGTACAATTATCTTGGTCTTTTCTTTTTTTCCAAAATTTGTTTTCTCCCCGGGTGATGTTTGGTAGTATATTTTTACAATCAAACTATTTGCCGGTTTTTTTCTCACCGCAAGGGTATATTATATATATATATGTGTATATATATATATATATATATATATATATATATATATATATATATATATATATATATATATATATTTCTTTTTTACCATGTACTGATTGATGTACTTGGATTCATAGATATAAGAAGTTAGGTATGAGAAAGTGAGGAAGAAATGAAAGAGTGCAAATAAGAAAAGTGTTTGCATAGAAAGTGCTCTATAAAGTATTCTATAAAGGTATAAAAGCTAAAATTATGGACATTATATTTCCGTTATTCAACTTCTGTCTCAAGATTGCACTCAACACATAAAACTTGACTAATGGGAATATAGTATCCATAATTATATATATATATATATATATATATATATTATTAATAATGGTACACAGTAATAACCTACTCGAGTTTCACCATAAGGATCTTCAGGGTTTTATGTCACTCAAATTTTGATTCTCAAATTTTGGTTCTCTGTATTGCTGAAATCTAATTCTAATGAAAGTTGACCAATCTCAAATCTTTTAAGAAGATAAAAAGATTTTTTGCTTGTGTTGTTGTTTCTCAAGAGGTTATTTTCTTTTGTTTGCACATAGTCCTATAGAATACAAATAATTTTCAAACAGATTTATTTGACCTATAGTTATGATCCTAACGTGTACTACCAGTCCGGGTCAGAGTGGACCTGGGAGTAATGTCAATGATGGGGTACTCCATACTTTCCAGAACTATTTAGCATGAACCAAACCTATAGAATACAAATAATTTTTAAACAGATCCTATAGATATGATCCTAACAGGTACTACCACTCTGGGTCAGAGTGGACCTGGGAGTAATGGCAATAAAGGGGTATTCCATATTTCCCAGAACTAGAGCCTCAACATCATTTCCAGTTTAATATCATACCCTTAACACCCTTCTTTTTTTTTTTTTTTGAGGTTCTAACTCCCTCTGCAAGTGATATAGTCAATATATTCTAAGCCTCACTGACAGGGCCAAATGATTTTGAGATATGATTCTGTTTAGCATAAACCAAACCTATAAAATACAAATAATTTCCAGATTTATTTGACCCATAGATACGACCCTAGCAGGTACTACCATTCCAGGTCAGAGTGGATCTGGGAGTAATGGTAATCAAGGGGTACTCTATACTCTCCATATCTCCAGAACTAGAGCCTCACCATCATTTTCAGTTAAATACGATATCCAGGACACCCCGCCTCATTTTGTGGGTTACACATCTACAGCATATTTTGAGCTGTACTGACAGGGCCAACTGATTTTAATATCATACCCAGGACACCCCTCTTTTTTTGGGGGGCGGGTTCTTGCTTGCTCCTCTTCAGGGGATACAGTCAGTCCATTCTAAACCTCACTGACATGGCCAACTGATTTTGAGATATGATTCTATTTAGCATGAACCAAGCCTATAGAATACAAAAATTTCCAAACAAATCTATTTGACCTATAGATATGGCCCTAACAGGTACTACCACTCAGAGTGGTTCTGGAAGTAATGGTAATGAAGGGGTACTCCATACTCTCCAGATCTCCAGAACTAGAGCCTCAACATCTTTTTCAGTTAAATATGATATCCAAGACACCCCCACCTTTTTTTTTGGAGGGAGGGGGTTACACATCTACAGGGGATACAGCATATTTTGAACTGTACTGACAGGGCCAACTGATTTTAATATCATACCCTTTTTTTGGGGGTGGGGGGAGCTCTTGCTTGCTCCTCTTCAGGGGATACAATCAGCCTATTCTAAGCCTCACTGACATGGCCAACTGATTTTGAGATATGATTCTACTTGGCATGAACCAAACCTTGAAAGCATCAGCAGCATCATCATCATCAGCATCAGCCTTTTGTATAATTGTTAGTTTCATGAAACGGTTAATTGAGCAGATGTGAATGGCAGAGAGGCATTTGGCATCAAGTTCATATCAGAAAGTCGTAATAAGCAAGCAATGTTTAAAATCTATCGTTCCACCACAGATGAGAGCCGGGGGGGGGGGGAATGAACGGTTGATAGACATGTAAAGATAACAATTAAATAGCTACTCTAAACTTTCTCTTATGGTCAAGTCAGGCCGAAAGCACTGGTTCCTACCATATCACCAAAGTTAAGTAGACATTGTTTCAAAGTTTAGTCCTCAAAGAACAGTGCAACAAAAATTGGAATTTGGAAATTGATTCTAGTTGTTTAAGAATAAATCCTGGAAGTAGCACCCCATAAAATGTATCTGTATGGACACCTACCTCCAATCATGGAATGCGCTGAATATTTCAACTTTTGATCAGTGATTTAAAAAAATTTAATATAAATTTTATGAAACAAATTCTCAAAGGGGACACACATGGCAACCAATTAGGGATATGTTATTTTATAGGGGACACACCTGGCAACTTTAGGGATATGTTATTCATATATGCACTGAAATTTAAAACCAGTTATTAGATGAACCCCCTTTTTTCTATTGTTTGGAATACTAAATCGGAAATTACTTGTAAAACACTTGCAAAACTTTCAAGTTTTGAATTGTAAATAAATAAATAAAAAAAACCTTCTGACTTCAACCCTTTATTCCATAGGGGTTGGTTGGTTGGATTGTACAGCATATCAACCCTTACTGGGTTATTTTATGCAGAAGATATCTTGTTTTATTCATGGGTACTCAATTTTTATTTTTTAAACTCCCATGACTATAACCATTACAACACGCGCTTCCTACCAAAGTACTATATAGATTCTTCACCAGCAGCATATACTTACCTGATCTTTAGGACCTGTGTCCAGTGGCTTTGGCCATTGGACCAGGATGGGTTTGTTTTCTTTCTTTAATTGCATATCAACCTTTGTAGGTTATTTAATGCCAAATCCATCCTTATAGAAGAACAGTAAAGTCAAGACTGCAGAGTGGCCTATCATCAGTATCAGTTGTATATGAAATTTAATATAAATTTTATGAAACAAATTTTCCAGCCAGAAAAACATGACAATTGTTTGTTCAGCTCCATAGTTTTATTATTGGACAATTGCTTTTAGCTAAAAACCTTTTTAAATTTGTGAGCAGCATTAAAATTTTACTATGTAGCTTAATGTTTTTCTTGTGTCTGACTGCACGGCTGTTCATCTTAAAGAGAATACAACTTAGCAATTATTATCAATTTTGGAATGCTATTTTCTTTCATATCAAATTTTTATTGCAACTTTACTCGGCACATTCATCTATGGCAATGAGTAAACAGAGAAATAAATTTGCAATGAAAAAATTAAGATAAAATAATCGTGGAAAAAAAACGATAATAAAAATGAATGATAAAATTGATGAGCAATGAAACTATGTCTCCATGGTAGATGAAGGGAATTAATAGAAACGATAAACTCTTTCTCTCCTCTTTAAAATATGTGGTTCTCTGACAAAATTCCCACAAAAAAGCAACTCGTTTTATATGACATAGAAATGATAAAAACAGCATATTTCACAGGAGAAACAAAAAAACTCATTAAAAATCATCATGGCTGTTTAGATGGCTCATCAATTGATGCTAGACTCAGAGATGAAGAGCAGTAGTTTCCTCACTGAACTGCTTGATCCTGGCCATTGACCTGCTTTGGGTTCATCCGCCCAGCATCTTCTGAAGCACACTGTTGACCCACTTTGGGTTCATCCGCTGCGTTTCACATCCACCACACTGCTGTTCATGGTATATATATCACAATATGACAAAATCTCTTTAAAAAATTAATGCAGTAAAAACATAGATGGAATATATATATATATATATGAGTAAGAAAAGGTGGAATGAAAACATCACACAATGCTGTTAAAGAAGAAAACAATTTATAATATAATCATAGCTGATATTGATCAATATTTCGATTTACAAAATCATATCAGAGCTCATTCACTCCATTTGTTTGGGTCGGAGAGGAAAGTCAAAATGAGTTTACAAAACAAAAACCTTAATACTGCAAAAACGAAAGACGTTACAATATTCACCAACGTGGGCATTTCGCGCCATATATGTCGGTCAGTTATATCTTTTGTCAATAAATGTAGCAAATTTTTGAGATGTTGGCAACAAGGCGAAACAATTTAAACGGAGGGGATGGGTGTTAAGAAATGTGACGGTTGGATTCAAAAGACTTTTATTAAAGGAATTTTTTACGATTAAATGGGGATCTCTGCCCTTTCAGTTGGGACTGTGGAATACGCTGACTGCTCCTTGGCAGGGCTTAAAATATGCTGACTGAATCTGCTGCAGAAGGGTAAGAAAGAACCTCATCACTAAAAAAAAAGGGAGTCCTGCATATGATTGAATTTATGGTGAGGCTCAATTTCTGGTGATCTGGGAATACCCTTCATTGCCATAACTCCCAGGTTCACTGTCTCAAAATGGTAGTACCTGTTAGAGACCTGTCTATTGGTCAGATAGATCTTTTTAGAAATTATATTTCCTTCTATCTTTAATTTTTGCTTTTTTAAAATCACAATTCACTTTAGTTGTCATTATGATCTAGTTATGCAGTAGATCATTGAAGTTAAGCAGAATGAGCCTGTTCAATACTTAATTGGGTGACCATTTAAGCAAGAGTGGGTACAGTAAGTAACCTGAGTCCTTTGCTTATCAAAATGACTTGATTCAGCATTAAATGACCTGAAAAGGATTGAAAGGCCATAAAACAACCAAACTCAACCAAACCTTGGATTGCCCTTCCTGCAAGGAAGAATATAATGATGATTTTAATAATGTGACAAAAAATGCAAAAGGTAAAAGAAGGAAGAATAATAATGAAATTAATGGTAATCCAAATCATAGTTGGTGCCCTTAGAATGGTGCCCAAAGTCCTTGGGAAAATACTAGGGAAAACTGGAGATCAGAAAACACATTGAAACCAACCAGACCACAGTGCTGGAGAGAAGGAAAATGCAATGTCTCCAAAGGCCTGGAAACGAGACTGGCTGAACTATTGATCAGAGTAAGAATAAAGACTATTGAGACCACAGCAGTGTAAAATTGAAATTGGCTAAAATACTTTGAAAGATTTGAGGAGACTTGCTGTCACTTCAATGAAAAAATCACAGCTTTTAAACTGGTGTGAAAATCTTGCAAGGAGTGAAATCTTATTATAATGGAGATTGTGTGTTTTTCTGTCTGTAACCGAAACTATTTTACTATTCAAGTCACAATTCCCTTTGTTATTTACATCACATTCTCCATGATTTTATTTTTATTTAAAACTCAATTATTAATAAAATTGCTTTACATCATTAAGACTGTTGACCATATCTACATACAAAATAACATGCAATTGTATTTATATATACAACAAAATAGGTTTACAGTGTGAACGGCTAATCTGCATATTGATATTTAAAATTTGATTTTAATAAATATGTGCTTAGTATTATTGATTTCAATTGTTTGGTTTTATCTTATTGAATATGAGCAAAAATCTCGGGGATAAATCTTAAAGATCCATTAACAAGAGGAATAACTGTAATATTATTCTTTACTTCCTATTTAACTAAATAGTTAAAATTAGGAAAATTTACCAATGAAAGAGGGAGTAAAGGAAAATGATGGAAGAGTTAATTTCAAAGTTGTTTATTTTTCAATCATACCCCCTCTGTTCCAAATCTGTTTATCTGAATTCTGAATGAGTTTCATTAGCCTTTCTAATTTAACATGATACTTTATTATATTAAAACTTAAATACTTGCACCCGGAGGGTGCATATATTTGCTATAATAATAATGATTGATGATTTTTCCACTTGTCAAATTCTTTTTACTTTAAAAAATTCGCCAAATTTTAATCCAACTAATTTACTTGTCCTTGCCTGACTATCTTCATTTTAAAGATATTCTGTTTTATCAAAATTTCTTTCAATTTTGATTTTTCATAATCAAAATTTAAATTAAATGGATGAACTCATTTAATTATCAACATCTTTATCATGCTGTGCATACAGCATGGATTTCCATGACTTTCTCTCACAAACCATCCCTATCAATGTTAAACTAGATATAATGGTGAAATTCCAATTTTGGAGCTCTGGGGAGTGTGGAGTACCCCTTCATTGCAATTACTCCCTGGTTTACTCTGACCCGGAGTGGTAGTACCTGTTAGGGTCCCATCTCTGGGTTAAATAGGGTTTTTTTTTAAAATGTGTGAGAAAAAAATTGAATACCCATCAAGCATGAATAAAACAAAACGTCTTCAGCATAAAATAACCCAAAAAGGGTTGACATACCATAAAATCCAACCAACCAACAAAACATAGAAATGTGTGGTGCAATGGTTAAGGTCATGGGAAATTGACTCGTCTACCTGAGTTCAAATCCTGGACTTGGTAATTGCATTTCATTTAGAGCTAATACCCTTGGGAAAAGTATGAATCCTACTCTCCCTCCAGCTATGGGTAAATAGTAGGGAAGACTGGGCACTTTAACCTTGGTTAGGCAACCGGTCTAGGAGAAGGAAAACTCTGAATTCAAACCTGCTAAACTATGCTTAATAAATTGACCTTGTGTCACATCCTGCTCATGCTGAGAGGTTGGTAAATACATCTAAGAGGTATAACAATCAAAGACTGTTAGTATTTCCTTTGGTATAATGGAAATACTAACAGGCTTTGATTGTTATACATGTATTTACCAATCCTCAATGAGCAGGATGTGACACAAGGTCAATTTATTAAGCATAGTTTATCAGGTTTGAATTCAGAGTTTTCCTTCTCCTAGACCGGTTGCCTAACAGGGTTACAGGTTAGAAAAAAATGGTTGATCAGTATCAAATTAAAGAATGACCAAATGGATGACCAACAGATGACCAACAGATGACCAATGAATGACCAATGGATGACTAATAGAATGTAGTGGTTGGGAAAGAAAAGCAAAGGTGTTAGATTTATTGACGTTACTTTCCCTGGCGATCAGAACATAATGAACGAAGGAATTTGAGTAAATTGACAACTATTCAGAGCTTTTGAGTGTAACCTGCAAGGTTGAGGAACATAGAAGCTAAATTTGTACCTTTCGTGATTGGAGCCCTCGGCTCTCCATTCCGAAGAAAGTGCTATGACATATAACTGAATTAGGTATCGCCCCAAACATGACAATCTTCCAGAAATTATTGCTCCTGGGAACTGGCAATATATTTCAAAAGGTTCTGTCTAACATCATATGACTTGATGGGATCCATGTTTCCAATGTTACAACCAAAATCATGCAAAACAGGGACTGCTACTGCTACTGCTGCTGCTACAACTATTACTACTAGCACTAATAATAATAATGGATGGAGGCACACGTAGCGTAATGGTTATCATTGTAGGAAGTGGAATTTGTAACCCGAGTTTAATTCCTGGATGAAGCTTTTTGCATTTTACTTCACTCTAATGCTCTTTAGAAAGGCATGAAAATTTATTTTTCTCTCCCCATTTATGAGTAAATAGTAGGACAGACTTGGTCTTTTAATCTTGATTAAACCCTAGCTATGAATTAAATCATACCACTATTGTTCTTTTACAAGAATGTGTTGTAAATTGAGTATCAGAGTTAACAGAGAAATAATAGTAAGAATCACAATGAGTATAAAATGATAGGAGAAAAAGTTTACTAAGCAAAGATATAAGGTGAACTGAGTAATTAGCAATTGAATAGCTAGGCTGAATTCACATTTCTCTCTTCCAAGGTTTTGACAGACATTATTTATAGGAAAAACAGATGATTCTATTTTCATTATTTAGGTACTATAGGATAAATTGCTTTGGCATTAAATAACCCACTAAGGTAGATATGCCATTAAAGACTGGAAATTATATTCATTTCACCAAATAAGTTTTTGTTCAGAACATTTACACAACTCTAACAAAATGAATGAAAGAAAGACAAAAAGAAAGAAAGAAAGAATGAAGAAGGAAAAATTAAAGAAAAACAAAAAGAATGAAAGAAAAAAAAGTCCCAAATTATTTATAAATCTGAATTCTAAAAAAAACCAAAATCCAAACTGAATGTTTTGGTTCATTAAATTGCAAAGTTCATTTCATTGTCAATATTCGGAGACAACTACCAATTCAAAATGAATGGAATATGACATTTTCAAAGACTTTCATTCCTCTAAATAAAAAAAAACTCCGAACAACCCTCACCCCCCACCCCCCTAAAAAAGGGCTTGTGTAGCTAATAAGCCAGTCCTGAATCCTTGACAAAGAATAGAGGCTTGGTATAAAATGACAATATCTTTCTTAATTATGTGTTTTCTCCTCAAGAGATAATAATAAATTGTTAAGAAGAAAAATCATTAATCACAGGCATTTCTTAAAAGGTACTAATTAAAGTGAAAGTGAAAGTTAATAATACGACTCTTCCAATAACAACAACAACAACAACAGAGGATGAAGATGAAGATGAAGATGAAGATGATGAGGAAACAAAGGAGAGGATCAATACATCTTCTTAGATAATTATTCACATTCCCATCACCATTTACTAAGCTTAGTTTCATTGAGCACAAAGTCATAAGTATAGGGCACCCAGTGAGGATAAACTTCACTATAACAGTTATGATCTATGAGATGAGTTTGCTAACATTTCCCTTCAACAAGACACTATCAGTTATTATTCAATTATTTTGATTGATAGATTTTAACAGCATATCAACTCATCTATGAATTCAAAGTTTTCCTTCTCCAAGATGAGTTGCCATAACAAGGTTAAAGAGCCAAGTCTGATCCACTATTTACTCATAGCTGGACAGAGAATAGTTGGATTCATGCATTTTACATTTAGATACATATCTTTCCTTCTCCTAGACTGGTTGCCTAACCAAGGTTAAAGAGCCCAGTCTGCTCCACTATTTACTCATAGCTGGACAGAGAATAGTTGGATTCATGCATTTTACATTTAGATACATATTTTCCTTCTCTAGACGGTTAAAGAGCCCAGTCTGCTCCACTATGTACTCATAGCTGGAGAGAATAGTTGAATTCATACCTTACACTTTTGGATACATTCCTTTCCTTCTCTTAGATTCGTTGCCTAACCAAGGTTAAAGAACCCAGTCTGTCCTACTATTTACTCATAGATGGATTCATACCTTTCCCAAGGGTATTAGTGCTATGTGAAATCCAACCATCATCTAGAGTTATTTTATGCCTAGAGATTCGGGGTTTATTGTATCAGGTAAACTTTGCAAGGATATTTTTTTTACCTCAGAGGAGCTTATCATTATGGTTGTCAGTCAAAAAAATAGAGCACTTCCCTTCATTTGTTGATTTCTTTATTTTAATGGTATGTCAACCCAACAAGGGTTATTTATGTCTAGAGGTTAGGGAATGGAATCAATTCTATGTTTAAAATGTACATTTTTCATGTAGTGGTTTCTTAAGAGTTTTTTTGTACACAGTTATATAATAGCAAGTATTCCTATCTAATACAAATAACTTGCACAGAGTATCAAAAATTATCTGTACTTTTGCCATCATCATCATTATCCCCATGTCACGCAATTAGCACGGATATCCATGACAATCTCTCGCCAACCCACTTTATCATTCATTGTTCCAGGGAGCATCCAGTATCCTCGCAAAGTTGGTCAATGTAGGTCCTTGGTGGGTCGCCCATATTAGCATGTCCATGTATTGACTTCCACAGTAGAATATCGTTCATGAGAGGTCCTTGCTCCTCCAAAAGTGTCCAACATTCCTTGTCCGTCTCACTCGGATGGTTTGTGAGATAGGGGATAGGTGGCCATACAGACTGCGTTCTGCACACATGTGCTAATAGTTAGCACTGTTGTGATCACATAGGTGAAGTTTAGATCAAATCACGCTCTTATGTTTGCTGTCTTTACAGTGTAGACCTGGCTGCTCCACTAGCAGTATGCACAAGGTAATGATTTGATATCTTTAGCTGGAAGGAGTGTCAGGGGCTGAAATTCATCAGTGGCTTTTAGCAGAATACGGGGACAGTGCACTATCCCATAGAAATGTGTGCGTATGGTTTAAAAATGAATATGAAAATCATTAATTACCTAGAAATTTAGATTCAATCTATACAGATGGAATGTCTCCTTCTGCTGAAAAAATTGTCCGATATTTCCAACTTAAAAATGTTGTATGTTGTTTTTTGTCTTTTAATCTATCATTATCTGAAGAATATAAAGTTGTGTTTGACTTGTCGAAAATGGCCAGTGTTTGTTCTTGCAAAATGTTTGCTACCAAAAAGAACATCTTTCTTCACTTTCTCTTGTTTGGAATCAACTTCCGCCTCGCACAACCCTACCCCACCCCACGCTCCATACACACTTCCTAACTCCATGTCTCGCTGATAAGAAATATCAGACACAAAAGGTCCCAGCCAGACAAGCTTTCACTTAAATCTACCAAGCCAGAAAACATTGCAGACGGCTAGGGTGGGGGAGAGGGGTGCAGAGTGTGAGGGCCACCCATAAAGCCATATTAAGTTCATGCTTCATCAATCGTATCTTTAGTTTTACAGACAACCAAACAAAAGCTGGAAAAAGTGCAAGTCATAAAAAAGAAACAAAAAAAAGTATTGTTCATCCCCCCCGGTTACCCTTTACAATTCTCCCCCCCCACCGTCATTCCTTTACACTCACCCACCCTGTCACTCCTTCATTATCCTCCCCACCAGTCATCCCTTTATCATTCTCTTCACCCCATCACCCCTTCAGAATTCTACCCCACACTACTCATTGTCCTCCCCCCCATGCTATCACTTCTTTATAATTATCCCCCTCCCTATCCCATTCATTGTCTCCCCACCCCATCATTCTCCCCCCCAACTACACACCCTTTCATCCTGTAGTCATTCTCTTTCACCCAAACTATCCTATCATCTCCCCAACGCCCACCCCATTATCATCCTCCCCCCCCTCTCACCCCATGATCATCTCCCACCAACCCTCCCCTGATCACCCCCACTATTATTATCATTCTCCCCATCTTCTGGACTTAGTTTTGGTCAGCAGATGCTTGTGCCACGTGACCCAGCAAAGTTGACCATCGAAATGTCAGAAAGAAACACACTAATTCCTTTTCTTTTAACATCCCTTCTTCTTCTTCTTCTTCTTCTTCTTCTTCTTCTTCTTCTTCTTCTTCTTCTCTCTCACCCACCAACCCCCCCGCTTTTATTCTCTTCTTCTTCGATTTCAATGTTTGTTTTCTTTGTTTAGATAAGCATTTCTGGCCGCTGCCGTTGTTCTATATCGTTCGGCTTCCTTCCATAACTCTTATCTGTGTTTAGTGGCCGCTGAGCTCACAGCAAGCAAAAGCCGTTAGATATTCAGCCAACTTACAAATATGAATTATTTTCAATAATAAAATGCTTCGTACAAAAGACGAAGAAAGTCTGTCCACTGCAGCTTTGCATAATGAAAATAGCAAATCATTTTCGTTTGTCGAAACGAGCAGTTGAGTACAGTTTCATTTACTGGGAGCTTAAGAATATATCCACTTGGGATTTGCATCTTTTAAAGAACTATTCTCTTTACAAAGATCTGCAGGAAATTTTACATCTGTATAAACTAATCATTCAAAAGTTGCCAAGGCCTAGTCTGGCACAAGGCCACATTAAACAGAGACCCAGTGAGCACATATACATATTTGTTAAGCTTGGTTTAGTTTGGCAAAGTTGCAGTAATATGGTACCACTGATCAGGATTGAACTCAAAATGCTTGTTAAGAATCTGCCAGATTACTTTGTAAACCATTACACTTAGTCTGGTACAAGGTTTTAAGTAAGGAGCACCTTATAAAAACTGAATTACATTATTTCTCTGAATTTTTTTAGATGAAGCTTGATAATTAGTATTATTTGGATTATTTGGACAATTGTCCTCATCTTTATTATTATCTGTACAACGTTTTGGCTGATGTGCCTTCCTGTGATGGGATATTTTAATAGAATAAAAAATGTTTCTTAATTATGATATTGGATAACAAAAAAAAAAAACTGACAGTAAAAAAAAATGAACCCCTTTTTTTTCTAAATTATTGCCACACATTTTAATGAAACTTTATTGGCTTAGACACACATAGGAAGTGATTATTTTCCTAGATTATTGTTGTCAAAGTTGCTTTAGTGAAAAGTCATTAGCAAAGGATTAATCCCAAGTTAGGATATGAAATTAAGGAAAAGAAAATTCTAAGAAATTTCCTATTTTTTGTTATTTTTTAAACATTTTCTTTTCTAGATAATCTATGAAAATAATCACTTCCTATGTGTATCTAAGCCATTGAAGTTTCATAAAGATTTGTGGCAATAATTAAAAATAATGAAAAAAATTTATTTTCACTGATTTTTGTCCAATACCAATAGTTGTCCTTCTCCTAGACTGGTTGCCTAACCAAGGTTAATGAGCCCAGCTGGAGGGAGAATAGTTGAATCCATACCTTTCACAAGGGTATTAGCACTATGTGAACTGTGGCATCATCCAGGATTTGAACTCGGGTCGACAAGTCCATTTCCTACGATTAAGAGATTTTAACTCCAAGAATCTTGTCCCACCTTTTTGTAATAGAATTTGGGCAACTCTAAGTGACCCTGCTATTTATAAGATAATTTATCAATAGAATATTCATTACCACATTATAAGATATACAAGTGGCTAGTTTTGGCCTATCCACTTTGATTGTCTCTAGTGACCACTACTGGACTCTAGAATGACACAGATCTAAGTGGGAGGCCTCAAGAGAATGCTACGAGATGTCAAACACATTTTGACCAACTTAGAAAACTTGCAAGTTTTGATATATGAACAACATCCCTCTAAGTCAGCAAAATAATACTATTAAACAAACAAGATTCATACAAAGGAGAATGTCTTTATAGACAAAACTAATTGTATGGTTGCACCACTTAGACTCTAACAGAAACCAAAACTTCTACTACTTATAATAATAATAATAATGATAACAATACAAAATGGATGAGAGAGATAGGCGATACATATCAATAAAAGAAGTTGGTCTCACCAATATTGAGGATTGGGTCAGTTCTACAATCCAATGACTTGAAGAATACACAAAAAATTTAAAAAACAAAAACAATGAAAGATTAATTACAGCAGCCAATGACAGCAGCTGCAACATATAGACAAGAAGAAAACAAAAACAAAAAATGGTAAGAAAAACAATTATATAGTTTTTAAAGCTCAATCTTTTGAACACATTTCTTAAGATTAATTTCTTCCATTTAGCCTATAGATAGGATCCTAACAGGTACTACCACTCTGGATCAGAGTTCTTGTCATTGGCACCTCTCTGTCCACTAAGGATGATGGCTTGGTGTCCAAAAAAAATCTGCGCAAGTGACTCTGCTGGTCAATTCTTGAGTGACAGTCTTTGGTGCACTGAATGC
>CM042167.1:46341815-46366815 GCA_023376005.1 Doryteuthis pealeii
AAATACTAAGTGTTCTTGTATGTGTAATTCAGTTTAATTTTGTCTTTCATTTCAAAATTAATATATCACATATGGAGGCTCTCGTGATGAAATGGTTATCATCATTGGAAATGGGTATGGCAACCCATGTCTAAATCCTTGACAAGGTTGTTTGCATTTCATATAGCCTAATACCATTGAGAAAGGTATGAATCCAACTATTCTCCTTCCAGCTATAGGTAAATAGTAGGGTAGACTGATATGGCAAAACCCTAAATTCAAAGAAGTTATAGACCTGTATTTCTGAGTTGCACTATATGGAATATATATATGTGGAGGTTTTTGTCATGTAATGGTTATTGTCGTAAGAAGTGGACTTGGCAACCTGAGTTCAACTCCTGGACGAGGCTGCTTTCATTTTATACACTACTAATACCCTTGGGAAAGTTATTCTCCCATTCTGCTATGGCTAAATATTAGGCAGAATGGGCTCTTAACCTTTTTATGGCAACCAGTCTAGGAGAAGAAACATTTTGAATTCAAACCTGTAAAACTTTGCTAAAAAATTGAGCCCATGTTGCATCTTGCTCCTGCAGAGGGGTTGGATTAATAGAAACATTATAATGGTAATTATTGGTCTTTGAAATGTAGGGACTCCAATAGGGACTCTAATAGGGACTCTAATAGGGACTCCAATATCCTTACTTTGATTGTTCCAGATATAATTCAAGTGATTGTTGTAATTGATAACATTATTGAAATTTCCAACAGAACCCTTTATTCTCACTGAAAGAGACTGTTTTCATTCCACTTGTATTAGTTACTATATTCTTGCAATACTATTTCTGGTTTGAAGTATTCCACTGCCAGATACAAGGATTGAACTCCTCACCACCCGGCAAACTGCAATGTTTAACCACAATTCCAATCAACTCCACAATATGAAAATATAGGTTATCTTTCCCTGACTCGGTACCAGAAGTAGGACTAGCAGAGGGCAAAATCCTGATTATCTGGTGTTGCTTATCCACCGAAATGAAGATACAGATATATATATATATATATATATATATATATATATATATATATATATAGATAGATAGATAGATAGATAGATATGAACAGACCGAGATAGATAAATGATAGATAGATATAGATATGATGAGATAGATAGATAGATAGATAGATATGAACAGACGAGATAGATAAATAGATAGATAGATAGATAGATATGAACAGACCGAGATAGATAAATAGATAGATAGATAGATAGATAGAACAGACCAAGATAGATAAATAGATAGATAGATAGATAGATATGAACAGACTGAGATAGATAGATAGATAGATAGATAGATAGATAGATAGATAGATAGATAGATAGATAGATAGATAGATAGATAGATAGGAACAGACCGAGATAGATAGATAGATAGATAGATAGATATGAACAGACCGAGATATGAAGAGAGATATGAAGAGAGATATGAAGTCCCTCCCGGGAGGACAATATCAGTTGTCAGTTAGACTTCATAAACGAAATCATTAGCAAACTTACTACAATGACCACAGACTACCCCCTAACTTGGGTGATTGAATATAGCAGAGGAACTAACACCGAAAGGTCCCTACAACGGAATTCTTCACCCTAAAAGAAATCAACAAAGATAAGTGTTCATTATACTTTATATATATATATGTGCTTGACTTAAAGACCGCTAAAAACATTAAGTTTTAGCAAACCCTTGCACCACACTCTATTATACTCCTTTTATATATACTACTTGTCTTTATTCCTTTCTTATGAGAGAATTTCTGTTAACAATTCTATCATCCCACTGGGCAATCAGGTGGTGTGATTTTACAGCCTTAAACCAAATGTCTGTAATTTCAAGATCAAAGATTTTCATGTAGTGTTCAATGC
This sequence comes from Doryteuthis pealeii, assembly GCA_023376005.1. Classification (NCBI taxonomy): domain Eukaryota; kingdom Metazoa; phylum Mollusca; class Cephalopoda; order Myopsida; family Loliginidae; genus Doryteuthis; species Doryteuthis pealeii. Next base: position 46,343,719 of record CM042167.1, read on the forward strand.
AATGCTAGGCCCACGGACGATTGTTACTAGACATTAACTTCAGCTGTGGATTAAATAGTACCAATACTATTCTTCTACAAGGATGGCTTTGGCTTTAAATCACCCTATTGTAATTCGAGTATCAGAGTTAACAGAGAAATCATAGGATGAAATGTGAGTATTAAGGAAAGGGGAAAAGGTTTACTAAACAAAGATACAAGGTGAACAGCCTAATTAGTAATTGCTGGGTTGAATTAACAAGTCCCTAGAGATCTTGTTGTTTTTCTCCTCTGAGGTTTCATCAGACATTATTAAAAGAAAAACAGAGGATAGGGCCGGGTTAGCTCAGTCGGTAGAGAGTTCATCTAGAAACCACAAGGTTTCTAGTTCAATACCCGCCCTCGCCAACTCAGAGTATGAGTAGCACAGGGATCTGTGTGGTAAAGTAAGGAGCTGATGGTAGGTGTGGCGCTCCATCTCAGACGCTAAACAATCTCCTTGGTCTAGCGCTAGTGAAAAGGGGATATACTCCCTCGCAGCATGACCGATACCGATATTAAGCCGCCCCAATTACTTATTTAGGTACTATATAATGCCTATGAAGGGTTGGTGTGCCATTAAACAAAGAAGCTAAAACAGACCTAGACATTGATATTTGCACTGACTTTTTTAGACAAAAATCGAGACAGAATTTCTAGACAAAATTTATCTTTCTCTCTGAAAAAAACAAACTTTGCCTCCTCTGATAAAAGTATCTGAAAATGAAACAAATCAATATTTGATAACGTTGGTCTTTTATCAACAGGGAATGAGGGATTATAGAGGGAAGATAGAAATATGGGAACATAGGCGAATGAAAGATGGGAAAAGGGAAAGAAAGAGAGAGAGAAAGAGAGAGAGAGAGAGAGAGAGGGGGGTGAATATAGGAATACAAAGAAGAATATAAAAGAAAGAAAAAAAAGAATATATGAAAGAAAGAAAGAAGAAAGAAAGAAAGAAAGAGGAAAAAGAAGAGGTTAAGATGAGAAAGAAAGAAAGAATTAAATAATGTGAAAATAAAGTAAGAAAGAAAAAAGAAGGAAGGAAATATATTAGAAAGAAAGAAAGAAAGAAAGAAAGAAAATATTTGAAAGGAAAAGTTAATTTAATATGGTACTCATTCTGTTTTGCACACACACATACGCACCCCCCACTAAAAAGTTTTGAGTGTCCTGGGTATGAGACTAAACTGCATCTTGTTGTGGGGCTTGAAATCTGGAGATCTGGGGTCCACTCTGACTTAGAGAGTGGTAGAAACTAAAACTGTATGCTAATTATTTGTTTCTAAGGATTATTATTGTTACTAGCAACAGAAAACACCCTTCGGGCGTCATAAAAATACATTTTTGAAAGACATTGCCTGAGAGGGTGGGAGTTAAAAATTCAATGTCAGGGGGTTTGTATCATAAGTGAGACAAATCCTCATATTTATTAAAGGAGTAAAACAAATAAAACAATTTGAAATGAAAACTGAGCCCCGTCCCTCTCAAATAAAATGTTGCGTGCATGTAATAATCAAACAATTATTTTGAATATTTTCCACATCAATTTTACACAAAATCGTAGGTATTTATTTATTTGTAAAATTTTTAGTTAACTTCTTGTTACTGTAAAAAAAAAGGACGAGAGTAAAAAAACATTTTTTGAATTGTTTACTCAAATTTTGGGTGTATATAGCATAAGAATATTGTGACGTAAGCTGTGACGTAGAGCTATGATGTAATTTTTGTTACAGACAGAAATACAGACAATCTCCATTATTAATAGATAATATTAAAGTATTGAAACTATGTAATAACTTTCCCAATGGTATTAGCACTATGTGAAATGCAAACTGCCTCATCCAGGATTTGAACTTGGGTTGACAAGTCCATTTCCTATGACTCTAACCATTACACCACATGCTTCCAATTGTTTGTATGTATGTATGTATGTATGTATTAGGAGAAGGAAAATTCTGAATTCAAACCTATTAATCTCTTCTTAAAAAATTTACCTTGTGTCACATCCTACTTGTGCAGAAAGGTTAATAAATCTCTCTATATATATTTGTTCCTCTTTCCAAAATATTTTCTTTCGTTCTTTTTTCTTCCATCTGATTTTTCAGTACCTACCTACCTTCTCTTTAACAACTTTTAAATCAAATTCTCTTTTTTTTCCGTTTTTGTTAGTCACTCCAGACTGATCAGTATCCAATCATCTGCAAACAACATTATTCTTTCACTGGAGAATTATTGCTTTTGATTGGCTCGTTTTGTTTTTTGTTTTCGGGGGGAGTGGGGCTGAGAGGGGGGGGGCTGGTTTAAACATTTCTCTCTTTATTGCTCTTCTCGACAATAAATTTTGAATTTACCAAACCCTGATCATTATGTTTTGTCTTTGTTTTTCTTTCGTTTTTTTTAATATTTTTTTTATTATATAAAAACAATAACTTTACTCTGAGTTTATTCAATTTGCTTTTGCGAGTCAAGTTTTGTTTTTCTCAATGTTCTTGTTCCTTCTGACTTTTCACAAAACTTTTAGAGAAAATAAAATTAACAATCCAATCAAAACCTGTTATTTATTAAGACGGGCGGAAGAAAAAAAAAAGAACGAAAGAATCAAATGTCTGGAGATGCTTGCATTTTGGTGATTAAGGAAAAATAGTTTTGAGTTTTGCTTTTGAGTGAAAATGATAAAAAGAAATAAGAAATGCTTTAAAAGTCATCTGGCTTCAATTCCCAATAAAATGATTTCATTAAATGAATTTTATAGGAATAAATTTTCTTTTTCATTTTGTCTCGAAATAGGACTAAAAGACAAAAAAATTCCCTGAACGAATCAGAATATTTTCAAAGATGGCAGTGCAATTATCTATATATTAATACGCTAGTACTTACCTACGTGTATAATGCTCTTCGATTACCTCAGATAAATAATGGTCCATTCCATTCTGATCCATAAAATATGAATGCATGTGATCAAATATTGTTACATACTCATACACATATACCCATGTTGTGTACGTACACAAATGTTCTTTTACTGGAGAGAGGGGAGAGAGATAGACATAGGTAGATAGAGAGATGCATATGCATTTTGCATTACTTACTTCTTTGGCCATTTGGTGATCTCTAGTCATTTCTATTCTTTCTCTCCATGTTGAATTCTATTTCTAGATTCTTGTTGGCTGTTCGCCCTTGATGCATTCCTTCTTCTTGGTTAGTCTTTTTGCTAAGACATTCATCAAGCAAGAACATCATATTATTTCTTTAAACTTTTATTGCTTAAACTTCTTCTTCTTGTTAAGTATCTGGTCGGCATCCTAGGTTCCAGATGTAATAAGTAAGTAAGCAAGCCAATAAGAATCCGGTGTTAAAATATTCCTTGTAAGTCCTTCGTCCAAGAGAATCCAAATGTCAATGAAATAAGCTCAGAATAGTGTCTCTATTAATACAGCAGAAGCAGCAGCAGCAGTGCCAGTGATTGGACAATAGAAATGCCTTCGGTGGTCACGTGGTAGTTAACGAGTCTATATTTAGGAGTGACCATTTACCTCATGCCTTATATCAACAAACATTCAACACTTCTAACTAACACAACGCACATGTGCATTTGAGCCCAGCTAAGGCAGACATGCTTTCTGCCTGACGTCCAAGCTGGAACCGAGGGTTAACTCGGTCCCACGTAACTTCACGTATTTCGCGGCTTTCTGTAATATTCCATGGAAAGTCCCACCCGTGATATGAAAAGGGGCCATCCCTTCAGATATACAGGGGGTTGACAATAATCTATGCATAGATTATGTAACAATATTATGCATGTCTTTAAATGTTATAACCTGTCATCACCTCAGATAAATAATTGAGCATTCTGTTTTGAATCCATGTGTTCAAATGTTATGCCCTGTTATCACCTCAGATAAATAATGGACTGTTCCATTTTGAATGCATGTGTTCGAATGTTATGCCCTGTCATCACCTCAGATAAATAATGAACTACATCATTGTAATTGTGTGGAAAGAAAGGGAAGAAAAAGAATGTGCTACAGAGCAAAAAACAAAACAAATATAGAAAGAAAGAAAAGTGAGAGATAGGAAGCGATAACACTTATTATCTGTTTCAATGAAATAGAAAAAAAATTGCAAAATAGAAAGTTAGAAAGGGAAAAAAGAAATAATTTTGCCAGAGATTTTTATACTTTTTTCATATTGAACTATTTTTGCAATAGCTCTTTGGTAAAAATATAAAACATATAATAATTTATCAATAATTTACATGAATCAGAGATCTATTTAATTTTAAAATATTCTAAAATTCTGAAATAGGGTTCGGGCTAAGTTTAGGGGTTAGGGGTTAGGGTTAGAGTTAGCAGTTATTATTATAACCTTATAATATGCTTTTTATGGTAGGCCACATACCATAAGAGAGACTTATTTCGTAGTCCACATTCAAAAGTCCACATAATATAATGGTACCGAGCGATCTTATTTTTTTTCTCTAAATGATAAAATCTTTTTTTACGATAAGTCAGCATAAGAAAAATCTAATGGCCACTCGTTCATGAGAAGGTCGTGAAAAAGAGGTCATTGTTTCTTGAAAACTTGATGCATACAACCGCACATAAAATCTCCAAATAAAATATTGTAATAAAAGAATTTATAAGTGAGGAAAGAATGAAATCATAAAACTGAGAAAAGATTTTAAGTAAAAAGGAAAAGCAAATGTTTGGAGAATAAATATGAAGAAGTTGAAGCATTAAAAAATAAAAGATGAGTAAACAAAGAAAAGAACGTAAGTAATGTCAGACAAATTCTTCAAATTGCAATTTCCAAGATGGATGTTTTTTTCCTCTCTCGAAAAATAGGCCAAAAACGATTTTCCTTTTTTTTTAGTTTATTTCTTTTCATTCAAAGAATTTATTTTTATTTTCTCTTTAAATTTCCGCCTCTTTTCAGAAACGACCGATTTTCAAAAAAAAAAGATGTAAATGGTCGACCGAAAGTCAGAAAAGCATAAAAGTGCAAAATAATTCTTTGAATTGATGAGGTCTTTTGTAAAGTAGACAAATCCATGAAGTGTCCTATTGTCAGTGAAGGAGTCTATCTCCTTTTGATTGTGCTAGACCAGAGAGATTGTTTTTTTAGAGCACCACACCTACCATCAGCATTTGTCTGGGAATTGCAAGGTTCCGGTTTCACAACTTAAAAGTGCAAAATAATTCTTTGAACTGATGAGGTCTTTTGTAAAGTAGTCAGTGAAGGAGTTTATCCCCCTTTGCATGTGCTAGACCAGAGAGATCATTTTTACACCACACCTACCATCAGCATTTTTCTAGGAATTGCAAGGTTCCGGTTTCACAACTTAAAAGTGCAAAATAATTCTTTGAATTGATGAGGTATTTTGTAAAGTAGTCAAATCCATGAAGTGTCTTATTGTCAGTGAAGGAGTTCGAGAAGACTCCTGAGTCTAACAAGAAATACATGAAGAAGGCCGGAGGGCACATTGGTTGAAATATTGTACAGATAACCGTAGATGAGGACAATAGTCCGAATAATCCAAATAATACTAAAAATATCTTAAATTTGGTTTACACCCTTTGGTGAAAGGTGCCCTGCTCAAGACTTTTAAAACATTTGTTTATTTGCTTGTGCTAGGCCAGAGAGATTGTTTTTTTTTTACTGAGGTAGAGCACTACACCTACCATCAGCATTTGTCTAGGAATTTGCAATGTTCTGGTTTCACAACTGTTCCTTGCATGAATAGCACAGCTCGTATAATCTGATCTGTGCGGTAAAGCAAGTCTTTTGTACTTTGCTGAAAATTTTGCTTTTTTGCTGGAAGCAAATTTGCTGCCAGTTTACAGAAATTCAGATATTTTTCAGCAAATAATTTTTGCTGGTGAAAGACATTTGCTTTTTTCTTCATTTTTCTCCAATTTGACTTTTTCTAATTTTTTTTTTATTCATTATGACATTTCTTTATCATCTCAGAAATTTTCTTTTCTCTTTTTTTTCTTTAATCTTCTCCTTAACCCATTGTACCAGGTTGATCTAAAAATAAAAAAAATCAAGAATAAGATTTTATATATTTTCATCATGAACTTACAAAATTTATAAAAATTTAAATTGATCAATATTTTCTCATTTAAGATTCTTCTCTGGTTCTCAACCCCTCCCCCCACCCCTGCACCTCCCCCTTTTCATCAAATTTCTGAGTGCCGTTTATCTCTGCTTCCCAGGTTAATTGTAGTTCATAGAAAGATTAATACAGTAACACAAAAAAAGTATTGGAGACGTGCAATTTTAAAAGGTTCCTATGAAAATGATCATTTCTATTATTACCACAACAAACTCCACCCTGCTAAACTGCATTTAATGGGGAAGTTCTTGTTTTTGAGATCTGGGGAGTGTGGAATACCCCTTCATGGTCATTACTCCCAGGTCCACCCTGATCTGAAGTGGTAGAACCTGTTAGGGTTCCATCTATGGGTTGAATAGAAAAAAATGTGTTTTAAAAAAAATTGAATACACATTAAGAATTAACAAACAACATTTTTTTGGCACAAAATAACCAATCAAGTGTTGACATACCATAAAATCCAACCAACTAACTTCACTTGTATATAATGAATATATATATATATATATATATATATATATATATATATATATATTCCTGTAGTTAGGATCTTTCCATGTGTGGTTTAACCAAGCTGATGCAGGTAGACCATAAGGAGAGCTCAATGTGCCTAATACCAGTGAGTGGAAGGACATTTACTGAGTATATATTTATTTATCTATTTATCTATACCCACCCCTCCCTACGAATAGAATGTAACACAATGTCTATTTTTAAGCAACGTTTAACAGGTTTGAATTTAGAGTTTTCCTTCTCCTAGACAGGTTACCATAACAAGGTTAAAGAACCCATTCTGCCCTACTATTTACTCATAAGTGGAAGGTGAATAGTTGGATTCATAACTTTACAAGTGTATTAGTGCTATGGGAAATGCAACCAGCCTCATCCAGGATTTGAACTTGTGCCTACATGTCCATTTCTTATGGTGATAACCATTACACCACAGGCCTCCAGATATGCTATGTATAAAGAAACAAAAGAGGAAATATTTGTTTACACCAAAATTCATTGAAAAAATTCAGCCTATAAAGTAGCACATTCAAGTTTTGGACACATTCCAAAAATCTGAATAAAATTTTCAATTTGGAATTGAATTTTATTCAAATTATTAATTTGTAAATTTCTGCCTCCCAAGCCGAACACAGCATGCAGAAAGTGTGACAATTTAAAAGGTTTGTGTGTACACTTGATGTCAAATTACTGGCTGGCACATGCAAATGTTTTCACAATGACAAAGGTAAAGAAACTCGCTTGTTTGTTCATCATAATGGGGAAATGAGATATTGAAAGATCTCCAATGAAGTCAATATCCTTCTCAGTACGATTAGTGATATCATTCAAAAATGAAAGCAACATGGAAGCCTGAGTACAGATCTGCATCAAACAGGACATCCTTGTAGATCTATTCACTACCCAGAAGGACCTCGCCTCCAATCAATTGGCTGGTCACGTCAAGCCCTAGCACCTATATGATTTTCCCAACCCTATTGCCCTTATGGCAAGCCCCAACCCCTTTTTATCATATGGGTGCTAGAAGGTGGTGGCTGAGGGTCTACATGTCCTGGGAATGACGTTAAACTCTATCTGATGGTGAGGTTCCAGTTTTGGAGGTTTGGGGAATGTGGAGCACCCCTTCATCACCATTGCTCCCTGGTCCACTCTGACCCAGAGTGGTAGTACCTGTTAGGGTCCCATCTATGGGTTGAATAGAAAAATGTATTTATAAAAAAATTGTATTATCCATTAAGAATTGATTTATTTCAAAACTTTATCGGCATTAAATGACCCACTGAGGTTGAAATGCTGTAAAACAAAACAAACCAAACCAAAACCAGAAGGACCTGTAGGGTGTGGGGATAGAAGTGAGCAAAGATACAGTCATGGACAATCCACTGTGTAGGAAACTACATTCTTGGATTCCTTCTGAAGACAAGTCATGAAACGTTTCATCTACTCTTTGCTCACGGGACAGAGTTATTTGTCTTGAGATGAATCATTTTTTAAAATAAATAATCCAAATCCTCAACTTTCTCTTTTTTTCTTACTCTCATCTTTTCTTTGTTATCCATTTATTACTCTCCTTTTTTACTTACTCTCCTGGATGGACCACAATTCTAGTCTTATGCCCAATATCCTTCTTGACCTTCTCTCCTTTAATCAATATCTTTTATTCTAGTTGACAGAGGTTGGGGGGTAAGCCAATAGAGTATTGGCTAACATGCTGGACTGTGACATCATAGTAAGAGAGCCAAATTCAAGTCATGCTATTACATTCACTTTGGGGCTAATACCTTGGAAAGGTAAACCTCCTTATCTCCCAAACTAAGGGTTAAACAGTACCACTACTTTCCTTCTACAAGAAATTAAAACAAATTATTAAATAACCGTGAAGGTTGATATGCCATTAAACAAAGAAACCCAACCATGTCGGTAATTATTTTAAAATGGCATAAAATTCCTAAATGGAACTTTTTATGGATTAAATAGTGCCACTGTAGTCCTTCAACAAGGATGGCTTTAGCATTAAATAACCCATGAATGTTGATATACCATTAAACAAAAAAATCCAAACAAACCAAACCCAATAGATACCATGTTGGTATTTATTTTAAAAGGACATAAAATTCCTAAATGCTAGAGACACTTTCAGGTATAATTATTGTTAACGAAATGAGAACAATCTACTCCAATGGATTAAATAAAGGGTTCTATTTGATGTTCAGTTAAGTCTACTGCTTCCAAAATGCACTCCTGTGTTCTACAAGAAACATCTGAAGACGGCCGGAGATCACATTGACCACAACATTGTGTATATAACAAAAAAGATTAAAGCATCAGTCTGAAAAATCTAAATAATACAAGAACTAAATGGAACTTCTCATGGGTAAAACAGTGCCACTATCATTTTTCAACAAGGATGTCTTTAGCATTAAATAACCCAAGAAGGTAGATATGCTGTTAAACAAAGAAACCCACCCAAACCCAACCATGTTGGTATTTATTTTAAAATGACATAAAATTCTAGAGACACTTTCAGTTTCCAATATATTGATTCCAACCATTTTAGAATGAATGGCTTATCTGGAGTTTTGAGATTACTTATAGAAAATCATGTTAAGCCAAATTCTTGTTGCATCTTGGGAATCTGCAGAGAATTTTTTTTTTTTTTTGGTATTTAATTCTTTGAAAAGAAAATCTCAAGAGATAAAAGAAATTGCTGAGAGTTGCATTATATAAAATTTTCATTTCTCTGAATATATTTATTGCCTTTTTTTGCTGAAAAATTAGTCATAGGAAAGTGTATTACTTCACACATTCTTTAAATGAAAATCCTCATATTTGTTTCCTTTTATCATAATATTTCCAGCTTATCTCTCTCTCTCTCTCTCTCTCTCTATAATATATATAATATATATATATATATATATATATATATTATTCGATTCATCATATATATATATATATATATGAGAAGTAAATACGCGTTGCGATACTCACCTGTCAGCTCGACAGTCGGGTTTCGAATCACGCACAAGATGGTCTTCCTATCTATAGCTCTGCTGATGAGGCCTAATAGGCCAAAATGTACATACAGAGATTGATTTTTCTCGATTTGTTTAACCTTACATTTAAATAGGTATGCCCACCTAATTAATTAATTATTAATTAATTAACTTTCAAAATTAGGTACGACTTCAATTAAGCACATATTCTCCCAAATATACATATATATATATATATATATATATGTATATATATATATATATATATATATGTATATATATAATGAATCGGGAATGAATGAGAAAAGTATTAGCATATGAAGGTGCTCAATGCTAAAATAGCAGAGCAGGTTAAAATCAATGTTGAATATTATGGATTTAATATCCTGTAACTAAAGTTTCATGCTTACTTGCAATCATCAGACCAAGCAGGTCTTCAATAGGGGGCATATCTTTTTATGATATGGTGTTGGACAATATGGGAAGGGTGATCTTGATAAAAAGCTACAAAAATAGTGGGAAAAAAATAGTTGGTGAAATAACACCCCTCCCACTTAAAGTTTGGTATATTTTGTAGATGATCAGATTTCTAAAGAATCTGGAATTGATAGCAAATCTTGTGCTTTCTTCAATCGAAGATTTTTGTTTTGCACACAAGAATTGGATTTTGGTGACAAGAGAGACAGTTGAAAAGATTCCAATAACACAGTAACTGACTCTATGGTATATTCTATTTGTCCTAAGGGGTTTTTGGTGGCGAGGGGGTGGGGAGGTAGATTCTGTATATGACAAGTGCTCTACCATTTCAAAAATGGTAACTTTATTCAAGGCCAAACATGATAGGAATTGGAAAAAAATACCGAGAGAAAAAAAAGAAAGAATCTTTCCTTGCAGACAGGATAGAAAATAATCAAACATACGAAGCACACCACCACCCACCCTTCTACATTCACCCTACCCACCAAAAATGCCAATATTTTCTCATTCAGATTCGCATTTTTATGGTGTTGTTTTTTTTTTCCCAAAAAAGAAGAAGAAGAAGAAGAAGAAGAAGAAGAAGAAGAAGAAGAAGGAAAGACATCTGTCAAAAACAAAGACATAAACCAATTCTGGTTAAGACATAAACATACAATATGAAAGGTGAAAATCTGGATATAAAGATTATCAGATGACACAACATATATATATATATATATATATATATATATATATACACTTATATATTTATTTCCTTCTTATGTCAACAAATCTATTCACCTTGGGTCCTTTGATTGATCGTTTATATATATATATATATACAAGTAAGTAAGTAAGTAAGCAAGTAAAGTCATCGGGGTGGCCTAATATCGGTATCAGCCAGACAGCGAGGGAGTCTATCCCCTTTTCATTAGCGAAACCAAAACCAACACATGATGATTAGAGACATATACTAAATGCATATTTATTTTAAATATGTTTTAATACTGTGGATCCATTAATCAAAACACTTAGTGTCAGAATATTTTATCCAAATATCAATAAAACATCCTCATTTTCCTATTTTTCACACTTACTTATTTTTCAGTGTATTTTTCTCTGTAAAGTAAAAAAATTAAATGATATCCCAAAATGAAGCGAAGCATCCACATCTTTCAACCATCAAATCAACAAATCAATTTCATTTAAAATATAAACACTGATGTATATTTCCACCTTGTTTTACTCATTGGAACAGAAACCCAAACTCATGATATTTATTATACCCTGAAGAAGACACATGCTAAATGATATATTATTTCAAATATGTTTTAATACTGTGGATCCATTAATCAAAACACTTAGTGTTGAACATTTTACCAAATATTGTTACAATTAGTAGATCCCTAATACATTTTAAGGTATTGTAAGAAATCATTATGGCGATTAGTACAGCTGATGCCTTGAGAGTGAGTGACAGCGTTTGACCTCACTCTGACCTTGCTTTCTGGGATAGACCGTAGAACCGGAACCCCATAGAAAGCCCTCTTCCGTTTAAGGAGTAAGCAACTCAGTTAGTCAGTTAGAACTTAGAAGCCGAGCTAGCAACATGTAAGCTCATCTGCGCAGATTGTCTGGTGGGATTTGGAATAAGTAACATCAACATAAATCGAAGTCTTGTGTTATACTAAAAACTAACAATGACACAATATGCCATTAAACAAAGAAACCCAACCATGTCGGTAATTATTTTAAAATGGCATAAAATTCCTAAATGGAACTTTTTATGGATTAAATAGTGCCACTGTAGTCCTTCAACAAGGATGGCTTTAGCATTAAATAACCCATGAATGTTGATATACCATTAAACAAAAAAATCCAAACAAACCAAACCCAATAGATACCATGTTGGTATTTATTTTAAAAGGACATAAAATTCCTAAATGCTAGAGACACTTTCAGGTATGATTATTGTTAATGAAATGAGAACAATCTACTCCAATGGATTAAATAAAGGTTCTATTTGATGTTCAGTTAAGTCTACTGCTTCCAAAATGCACTCCTGAGTTCTACAAGAAACATCTGAAGACGGCCGGAGATCACATTGACCACAACATTGTGTATATAACAAAAAAGATTAAAGCATCAGTCTGAAAAATCTAAATAATACAAGAACTAAATGGAACTTCTCATGGGTAAAACAGTGCCACTATCATTTTTCAACAAGGATGTCTTTAGCATTAAATAACCCAAGAAGGTAGATATGCTGTTAAACAAAGAAACCCACCCAAACCCAACCATGTTGGTATTTATTTTAAAATGACATAAAATTCTAGAGACACTTTCAGTTTCCAATATATTGATTCCAACCATTTTAGAATGAATGGCTTATCTTGGAGTTTTGAGATTTACTTTATAGAAAATCATGTTAAGCCAAATTATTGTTGCATCTTGGGAATCTGCAGAGAATTTTTTTTTTTTGGTATTTAATTCTTTGAAAAGAAAATCTCAAGAGATAAAAAGAAATTGCTGAGAGTTGCATTATATAAAGATTTTCATTTCTCTGAATATATTTATTGCCTTTTTTTGCTGAAAAATTAGTCATAGGAAAGTGTATTACTTCACACATTTTTAAATGAAAATCCTCATATTTTGTTTCCTTTTATCATAATATTTCCAGCTTATCTCTCTCTCTCTCTCTCTCTCTCTCTATATATATATATATATATATATATATATATATATATATATATTAATTCCCATTCATTATATATATATATATATATGAGAAGTAAATACACATTGCGATACTCGCCTGTCAGCTCGACAGTTGGGTTTCGAATCACGCACAGATGGTCTTCCTATCTATAGCTCTGCTGATGAGGCCTAATAGGCCAAAATGTACATACAGAGATTGATTTTTCTTGATTTGTTTATCCTTACATTTAAATAGGTATGCCCGCTAATTAATTAATTATCAATTAATTAACTTTCAAAATTAGGTACGACTTCAATTAAGCACATATTCTCCCAAAATATACATATATATATATATATATATATATATATATATATATATATATATATAATCGGAAATGAATGAGAAAAGTATTAGAATATGAAGGTGCTCAATGCTAAAATAGCAGAGCAGGTTAAAATCAAATGTTGAATATTATGGATTTAATATCCTGTAACTAAAGTTTCATGCTTACTTGCAATCATCAGACCAAGCAGGTCTCAACAGGGGCATATCTTTTTATGATATGGTGTTGGACAATATGGGAAGGGTGATCTTGATAAAAAGCTACAAAAATAGTGGGAAAAAAATAGTTGGTGAAATAACACCCCTCCCACTTAAAGTTTGGTATATTTTGTAGATGATCAGATTTCTAAGAAGAATCTGGAATTGATAGCAAATCTTGTGCTTTCTTCAATCGAAGATTTTGTTTTGCACACAAGAATTGGATTTTGGTGACAAGAGAGACAGTTGAAAAGAGTTCCAATAACACAGTAACTGACTCTATGGTATATTCTGTGATTTGTCCTAAGGGTTTTTGGTGGCGAGGGGGGGGAGGTAGATTCTGTATATGACAAGTGCTCTACCATTTCAAACAATGGTAACTTTATTCAAGGCCAAACATGATAGGAATTGGAAAAAAGATACCGAGAGAAAAAAAAAGAAAGAATCTTTCCTTGCAGACAGGATAGAAAATAATCAAACATACGAAGCACACCACCCACCCACCCTTCTACATTCACCCTACCCCCAAAAAATGCCAATATTTTCTCATTCAGATTCGCATTTTTATGGTGTTGTTTTTTTCGTTTCCCAAAGAAGAAGAAGAAGAAGAAAGAAGAAGAAGAAGAAGAAGAAGAAGAAGAAGAAGAAAGACATCTGTCAAAAACAAAGACATAAACCAATTCTGGTTAAGACATAAACATACAATATGAAAGGTGAAAATCTGGATATAAAGATTATCAGATGACACACATATATATATATATATATATATATATATATATATATATACACTTTATATATTTATTTCCTTCTTATGTCAACAAATCTATTCACCTTGGTCCTTTGATTGATCGTTTATATATATATATATATACAAGTAAGTAAGTAAGTAAGCAAGTAAAGTCATCGGGTGGCCTAAATATCGGTATCAGCCAGACAGCGAGGGAGTCTATCCCCTTTTCATTAGCGAAACCAAAACCAACACATGATGATTAGAGACATATACTAAATGCATATTTATTTTAAATATGTTTTAATACTGTGGATCCATTAATCAAAACACTTAGTGTCAGAATATTTTATCCAAATATCAATAAAACATCCTCATTTTCCTATTTTTCACACTTACTTATTTTTCAGTGTATTTTTCTCTGTAAAGTAAAAAAATTAAATGATATCCCAAAATGAAGCGAAGCATCCACATCTTTCGACCATCAAATCAACAAATCAATTTCATTTAAAATATAAACACTGATGTATATTTCCTCCTTGTTTTACTCATTGGAACAGAAACCCAAACTCATGATATTTATTATTACCCTGAAGAAGACACATGCTAAATGATATATTTATTTTAAATATGTTTTAATACTGTGGATCCATTAATCAAAACACTTAGTGTTGAAACATTTTACCAAATATTGTTACATAGTTAGTAGATCCCTAATACATTTTTAAGGTATTGTAGAAATCATTATGGCGATTAGTACAGCTGATGGCCTTGAGAGTGAGTGACAGCGTTTGACCTCACTCTGACCTTGCTTTCTGGGGATAGACCGTGAGAACCGGAACCCCCATAGAAAGCCCTCTTCCGGTTTAAGGAGTAAGCAACTCAGTTAGTCAGTTAGAACTTAGAAGCCGAGCTAGCAACATGTAAGCCTCATCTGCGCAGATTGTCTGGGTGGGGATTTGGAATAAAGTAACATCAACATAAATCGAAGTCTTGTGTTTATTACTAAAAACTAACAATGACACAGGGCTTCTGATAAGTAGTGATCCCCAACAGAAACCAGACCCGGAATCCTCAATAGAAGGCCAGACGAGACCTTAGAAGATATACCAGACCAAGATAGATGATAGACGATCAGAAGCAAAGCCGGCCAGAAGAATAGACGACCAGAGTAAGAATTAAAGAAAGGTATATAACGTTATATGCTGATTTGGCTGAGTGAAAAGACCAGTATATGACATATATCAATAAAACATCTTTATTTTCTTATTTTTCTCTCTTACTCATTTTTCAACTGTCAGATTCATTTCCATTTTTTTCTTGCCTACATACAATTATATGTACACTTATAATAATCTACATGTAAATGTTTCAATATAGACACCAATATTTATTTGATTTTCTATCTAAAAAGAACTTTGTCCTTATAATTATCTTTAGTTGATCTAACTTTAGTGTCTAATAGTTTTTCTTGTCAGAGAAAAAAAAAACAACTTTCACTTTTTTTTCTTTTTCTCCTTTCCTATTTTGAATTTTACTTTGACAGAAATCCAAGTCGACACGAATCGTTCAAATAATTTCTCTTTAGTGTAAATGTTAAACTAGAAGTTGAAACCAGTTTTTTCACTTGTTTAACTTATTCCATTGTTTCAGTCGGAAACCACCAAGACAGTTTTTTTTTTTTTTTTTTTTTTTCGAAAAGACAGTCTGCAATTTTTTCTTTCATAAAAAGAGAAAAAAAAATCTATATAGTTATTCACGCTTACAATGAGTGTCATATTTCCAACATTTCACCATTGATTTTGTTGTCAAACTCTACCAACCACTCAGAGATTCATTAATAATTTTTACTTACATACATACAATATAAGAGGGTGGACTGAAAAGTTCATAAGGTGATGACTTATCTACTGTTATTGACTTTCTTTACCAATGGGATCCAAACACTGCAACACTAATGGAAGAAGTGTGTGGACCACATGGGCAACCGTGTTGAAAAATAAACCTTTGGTCACATTCATTCATTGGAATTTCAGTCTCGGAAGACTATAATAAAGTTTTTGTGCCCCTGAAGTTACAGCGCCTCCTGTGACTGTGAAGTCCGATGTTTGAAAAACATTCTCGACCACAGATGTCGCATGTGAAGGCTGTCCCTGAAGATGATGATATTCTGATGCTTTGTTGCCGTTGCTTTCTTCTGGACCTCTTAGCTTCATGGTGTTGTGTCCGGTTGACTTCTGACATGATATTACGCGTACACTTGTACGGGTCAGGCACAAAGTCGTGGGACCACCACAAGCCGAACTCATGGAGTGGCTTCTGATATGAACAGTCTCTACGGAGATTCTGCCACCACGAGGGCAGTCCTGGGCCAAATTTTTCCAGTATCTTGGTCAGCCTAGGAACTTTTCAGCTGACCAATGTATGTATATTTACATACATAAATACAGTGTGTAGTACATTTATATACACACTGTGGTTATGTACACTGATATATATATATATACACTGTGTGTATGTCTATCTATGAAGGTGGGAAGCTGAAAAGTTCATGTGATGACATCATATCTGCATTGATGACGTTTTTTCCAATGGGATCCAAACACTGCAACACCAATGGAAAAAGTGTGTGGACTGCAAGGGAACTATGTTGAAAAAATAAACCTATTTGGTCACATTTAATGAGAGTCTCTTGGTCAGCCTATGAACTTTTCAACCATCCCTTATAAAGAATTCTTTCTGGATTTTTTTATTTGTAAAAAAAAAACATCTATATACTTATGCACACTTATTGTGCATGTCATATTTTCTACATTCCATCATGATTCGATGATGTTGTCAAAATGTTGTCAAAATCTACCCTACTACTCAATGATTCATTAATGGTCTTCACATACCTACCTACAATATAAATATTGCTTTCAAGATTCTTTCATGTGTATTTCTCCATAGAAAATCGGAAAGAACAAACTTCATTTCCCTCTTCTCTACTGACACTGAAAATTTGGCAATTGATAAAGCCAGAAGGAAAACCTTAAAATGACCACCTGTCAATTTCATGTTTTTCTAATAAAATCAACTTGTCTGCTTTTTCTGCAGTTACAACATTGTAAAAGTAAAAGTAAAAGTTAAAGTGAAAATGAAAGTGAAAGTAATAAAGACCAACAAAAATGGCAAAATACCAAAACAAAAAGAATTTTTGTTATTTATTAAGACGTTCTTGACAATTAAGAAAACCAATGTTTGTTCATCAAGATTTGAAGTTCACAAAATAATAAAACTTTATTTGAAATTCGAACTCATCATTTCTTTCTTGTACCCAACTACTTTGTGCTTTATTAATGGTCCTTACCATATATGGAGGCACTCATAGTATAATGGTTAACTTTGTAGGAAGTGGACTCAGCTACCTGAGTTCAAATCATGAACACAGCTGTTTACATTTCTATGTTGAATTAAAACAAATTCTGATGCAGGGTCGTCCACAAAGTATTTCTTCACTGACTGCAGTCCCGCGTGGGCCAACTACTTCTGCCCACCGCTTCACTCACTTCAATTATTTATGGGAATAGTCCTCCAACATCTGGGCACATCAGTTGCACCTCGCGCCCGTGCAATGCACAATTCTCGTGCATTCGTATTGATGCATGTAGGCCCCCAACATCCGGGCACTTGAATTGAACCTCGCGTCCATGCAGCGCATAAATCGCATTTCTTTGCATTTGGGAGAACACAGGTTCATCTCTGGCAGGCAAGACAATGTCTTGATTTTTTTCATTCATAACATTCATAACATAATGGTTAACATTGTAGGAAGTGAACTCAGCTACCTGAGTTCAAATCATGAACACAGCTGTTTACATTTCACATATAGCAGCAACATTACTCTTCAGCTCTAACCAACCAAATGTGTGATATTTTGGAGGCACATGGCATAATGGTTATTGTCATAGGAAATGGACTTGGCTACCCGATTCTTGTGAGCCTTTATGGAACTTTGAACTGAACATTTTATTTAATCCATTATTAATAACTTTATAATTCCATTAATCATGACCAGGTTCAAGTGTTAATATTTTGTTTATCCGAGTTTTAAGTGTCTAAATTTTACGAAAATTCAAATTGGGAATAATTTTGAATAATTTGACTGTTGTGCAAACAAAGGGTTGAAGAATTCAATTTGGGATATAATTCTTCAATGGTTTGTTTGCACAACAGTGAAATTTCAGCTTTGACATGAAACACCTGAAGAAGGCCAGTGGCCCCAACGACCAAAATCTTGTGTATATAACAATAAATGAGGAAGACAGTTAAAAAGATATAAATAATATGATGAGAACATTTTTCCTTTAGTTTTGGCCACCTTTGCAAATAGAATAACCAGGGTACAAGTGTTAAGATTTTGTTTATTTGAGTTTTAATCCAAAATGTAGATTTTTTTAACTATCTTCCTCATCTTTATTTTTATAGACACAATGGTTCGGCCAATGTGCTTTATGGCCTTCTTCAGGTGTTTCATGTTGAACCCAAAATTTGACTGTTGTGCAAACAAAGCATTGAAGAATTCAAAGTGAAAAATAATATTGAATAATTTGACTGTTGTGCAAACAAAGGGTTGAAGAATTCAACTTGGGATATAATTCTTCAACGGTTTGTTTGGACAACAGTCAAATTTCAGGTTCGACATGAAACACCTGAAGAAGGCCATAGAACACATTGGCCGAAACATTGTGTATATAACAATAAAGATGATGAAGACAGTTAAAAAAATATAAATAATACGATGAGAAGATTTTTTCCTTTAGTTTTGGCCACATTTGTAAATAGAATAACCAGCTGTGACTTGAGAAAGTTTTCGATAATTACCTTCATTCAGACCTTTAAGCTTTTTTCTTTTTTCTTGTGAGAAGGGATGTGCTGTGTAATACGGATTCTTCAATCTCTTGAATTGATGCCAAAGTTTGCAAGGCAAGAAGTAGTTTTTCTTGGAAAGAAAAAATACTTAGAACTTTTCAAGAAAACAAAAAAAAAGAAAAGAAAAGAATATTTGTAAGTGTCAGTATAAAAGTTAGAATATTGCCAAGAATGGAATCTTGAAATGTTGATGATAGGAATTGTTGATCAGTGTTCTTGTTTACTTTGGTCTCACTAAAAACAATGTGAAGTTTTCTTCATTAGTTACAAGGGATTCTTGAAATTCTGCTACTAAAATGCAAAGTTGGAATTGGTTTTATTTATGTATAATTCTAATTTTTCTGACTGTTGTCCTAATCTTTATTGTGTTATGTAATATCCGAACATTTCAGCTGCTGTATCCTCCAGCCTTCCTCAGATGTTTTTTGTGCATCTGAACATAGAAATGACCCAATGTTGTGATTTTGCATACCACAATAAAAATGAAAATAATGGTCCGAAAAATCATAATTATACACATCAAGCCTCATCTCAAAAATTCAGACTAACAAGAGTTGACTTGTAAGATCAATCAACGAAAATAAATGCCATACCAATAGTGCTTTACTTAGTCTAACACAAGTTCATCAAAGAAGAGCACTCTGTGAGAATCACACTCTTTACACAACTGAAATGATTTATTGTGGTATGTAAGATCATAATATTTGGCCGCTGTATCCACCAGCCTTCCTCAGGTGTTTTGTGTGTATCCAATGTCTGAACCTGGGAAATCATTTTGAATTCAATGTCCATGTCAAAATGAGTTCAAATCCTGGACGTGACTCTTTGCATTTCACATAGCACCAATACCCTTGGGAAAGGTACGGATCCAACTATTCTTCTTCAAGCTTTGGAATGAAACAACATCACCTCCTTTTTCGCCCTATTTTCAAATCCAACATTACTTTTTCTCAAAGGATATATTTTTAAATTATAACCTCACTGTATACAGTCCATTGCTCAACCCTAAAATCTAAAAACATGGGAAATGAATTTACAAATTGTTTGATTGCTTTTGTGTTTAGGCCACAAAAGAAGAAGAAGAAACAAAGGAGAAGCCGTTTCCTATGAAGCTTAAGAAAAATTTACTTAGTCTTTCCAATTCTTCTCACTCCCTTTTTGTTTTTTAACACTGGGTCAAATTCTGTGTCATACTTTTTGCATTGGCCACCATTAATCTATTAAGAGAAAAGAAAAAAGAAAAAAGAAAAAAAAGATATTAAAAGATGCCAAAAGTAAGCAATTGCCATTAATCCTCTTTGCCAATTTTGGTCCTGTTGGCCTTCCATACAAGCGTCAAAAATAGCACTTCCAAATGTAGAGAGAAAGAAAAATAGCTCTAACATCATGGAGGTTGTTTTTTTTTGTTTTGTTTTGTTTTTTGCAAGGTTTTTTTCTTTCTACAAACTCTTTATTCTTTCTGATTCACATTGGTGTTAATGGAGTGTATTAGGTGTGATAAAAATGTTTCAAAGTGTAAATTAAATAGAAGCACACACAAAGAGGTGTATGTATATATGCAAACACACACACACACATATTACATATATACATATATATATACACACACACACACACATATATATATATATATATATATATATATATATATATATACTCACATTTCCGAATTTCTTCTTCCTTATTCCAATGATATATATTTCGATTTATAGACCAATTGTAAATCATTTCCCCCAGATTATTTTATATGCCATTGTCCAGTTATAAGAATGCTATTATGATATTACAAAAAAATGCACCCTTTATCATTTCAATGGTCTCTTTCATTGATCTACCAACAAAAAGATTGTTCATCATAAGAGTAATCTCAGGTGATTTTCTATTCAATGCCAATTCAAAATTTTTATTTTTTTATTTTTATTTTTTATTTAACAATCTCTATATCAAAATGGCTGTAATAAAAGTTCTGGTTAAAGAGCATTATTATTACTGGGTAGATTTTACATTTTGCATTTCGAAAAGGTTCTCATTATGTAGGGAATTATGTGGGGGTAGAGAACATATTACTATATATATATATATATATATATATATATATATATATATATATATAGTGATATTTTTTTAAATTGGAGGAAGGAAAATATAGTGCCCGATTACAATTGTAAGAGCTGTATTTATTTATTATATTCTATACATTACAGGCAAATTATTACCGTTGGTTTCAAGGAATCATATGCCCTCGTCAGATAAATTGCCTTGGCAGTGACACCTAAATAAAAGTGATAAAATATGTATGTATATATATATATATATATATATATATAAGAAACATAATAATAAAAAAAGGCTTAAAGATCTGAATGCTGGTGATTTATCCGAAACTTAGTCACAGTTAGATACTTTATTTGTGAAGGCAGCTGAAAAAGAGAATTTGTTGATAGTTAGTATTTATTTTATATTATACTAGCTGCAATACCTGGTAATACCCAGGAAAGTTGGGGTCACAGTAATCTCACTGAAAATACTAGCATACCTGGGTGCCCACATTGGATTTTTATTAGTAAATGTTGCTAGGTGTGTTTATGGCAGATCAACTTTTGTTTGGAACTATCAATAGCTGTCAAAGTCATAAATCCTCTTTCCATTCAGCTTTCTTCAATCAAAGTGAATAAGCTGGGGAAGTTTGAGCTTGAAGAGTACCAAACTTATTACTTGATTTCAACTACTTCCCCTTTGCCTCTCTATTACAGAAAAGTCTTCTCATTCATCCTCCATTGTAAAGATGTCCTCCAGGGGTTCCATTGTTGTTATTTAATGGAATCTAATTGGCCAATCCTGTTTCTGAATATTACATGTGCATAAAGTTTCATCATGTTCGGATCTCTGGTGTAGGTGCCAACTTGTTATATATATTTTTTTACCAACCCCTCCGCATGAGCAGGATGCGACACAAGGTCAATTTCTTAAGCAGAGTTCAGCAGGTTTGAATTCAGAGTTTTCCTTCTCCTAGACCAGTTGCCTAACCAAGGTTAAAGAGCCCAGCCTGCCCTACTATTTACCCATAGCTAGAGGGAGAGTAGGATTCATACCTATCCCAAGGATATTATATACAGATAGAGAGAAATTGCTATTTATGTAGTAGATTCCATATTTTTTGAGAAGTAGTAAAATCACCGGAGTGGCCTAAAGTCGGTATCAGCCAAACAGCAAAGAGTCTATCCCCTTTTCCCAAGCACTAGACCAAGGAGGTTATTTTAGCATCTGATGTGGAGTGCCAAACCTATCATCAGCTCCTCACTTTACTGCACAGATCTCTGTGTTACTCATACCTGTTTTGGTGAGAACTAGTATCGAACCCGGAACCTTGCGGTTCCTAGCCTGACACTCTACCGACTGAGCTAAACCGGCTATTAGAAGTAAACAACATGAAAATATGTTTTTTGTTATTGTTGTTTCCTTATCTGAGTTCAAATAGAACCAATTTAAATTTGTCAAAGGCCTATTTTAATCAAGCAGTGAAAAGAGTTCTGGTTGAATAAAGATCGTATAGGTCTTTTTAAAAAAAATGATATCCTGTATATTAATGTATTCATGTAAATCTCTAAAGATTTCTGGTTGTAGAGAAGTCAGCAAGTACACTTTGCGATTCTTGCATTAAAATTCTTAGAGTAGTTCTTGAAATGCATTTTATATTTGCAAATAATCTGGGATATTTTGTGGCTGGAAATTGGAATTAAATGGAGAAAAGATGAAGAAGAAGCAAAAGAGGCTGCATTAGTATCTATTCAGTAGAATATCCACAATTTAAATTGTTGTGGATTATGTACTGCACAGAAATGGAAATGAGTTTTCATCACACACACACACACACACACACACACACACATGATAAAAGACATTGTTACCATTTTCAAAGTCTGTTGGGAGAATTAACGTACATTATGTTCTATTAAGTACAAAAAAGCAAATTCTTTTCTGTAGGATTGTTCTGTTTTGAGACAGGCATTCAAAAGATTGAAATAAATTTGGTCACTGATGATCTGTCTTCTAAGTAGTACCTCCCCCATTAAACAAAGAGGCTTGACTTGATAACTGTGCCAAAAATTGTGATA
>CM042167.1:46371815-46419315 GCA_023376005.1 Doryteuthis pealeii
CTCTCTATCTATCTATCTATCTATCTCTGCTGTATCTTTTCTTTCACAATCCCCTCTCTCTCTCTCAATTCTCTCTCTCTCTCTCTCTCTCTCTCTCTCTATCTATCTATCTATCTATCTATCTTTTCTATCTCTGCTGTATCTTTTCTTTCACAATTCTTTTAATCTTTCTCTTTAACAATTTTCTCTCTCTCTCTCATCTCTCTCTCTCTCTCTCTCTCTCTCTCTCTTTCTCTCTGGTATCTTTCAAGATTCTCTTCTCTCTCTCTCTCTCTCTCTCTATCTCTATCTCTCTGCTGTATCTTTTCTCTCACAATTCTATATCTCTCTTTCTTTCAACAATTCTCTCTCTCTCTCTCTCTCTCTTTCTCTCTCTTCTCTCTCTCTCTCTCTCTCTCTATCTCTATCTCTCTGCTGTATCTTTTCTCTCACAATTCTATATCTCTCTTTCTTTCATAATTCTCTCTCTCTCTCTCCCTCTCTCTCTCTACCTATCTATCTATCTATCTATCTATCTCTCCTTTGACAATTTTATTTCTCTCTCTCTCTCTCTCTTGACAATTCCCCCCCCTCTCTCTCTCTCTCTCTCGACAATTCCCTTTCTACCTATCTCTCTCTCTCTCCTTTGACAATCCCCCTCTCTCTCCCTTGTTCTTTATCAGATCAATCTTGAAACAATCCTGTCCAACAAAACAAATCCACTCTCTTTCTTCAATATTCAGTTTCTCCTTTTAAAAATGTCAGCCAACAAAATGTCACTAATGAACACTCGATATTATTTACTTTTTCTTTTCTTTTCATATTTTACCTTTTTTACCTTTTTTACCTTTTATGGATATTGTAATATTTGACAAGTTTGTCAGATCAGAGAAAAATTCTGTCATTCTTGTCTCAACTTCTTTTTCTTTCTTCCTCTGCGATTCTTTTTCAAATTTTTTTTGGTTTCTTTTTTTTTTCTTTTTTTTTTCAGACTTTATTTTTTTTTTTACTTAGCAAAACATAAAATTTTGATTTCCTTTTCCTGTTTTCAAATTTCAACAACGAAAAACTTTTTTTTTTTTTTCTTTTTCTTCTTTTATAGAAAGAAACATTAAATGAAATAAAATGATTCTCAAGAAAATCACAATAAACACAAGTCTTTGTTTTTATTATTAATATTATTCTTTATTAAAGAAGATTTTTATTTTTTCAAAATGGACTTATTTATTTATCTATCAAGTAATAAACTTGAAATCAAATAGTAATAATAAAAAAATAAAAATAATGATAATAAAATAATAATAATAGAAAAATAATGATAAGATAGTGATAATAATAAAATAAAAAAGTAAAGTAAAGTCGTCAGGGCGGCCTAATGTCGGTACCAGCCAATCAGCGAGGGAGTCTATCCCCTTTTCACTAGCGCTAGACCGAGGAGATTGTTTTTGCGTCTGAGGTGGAGCGCCACACCTACTATCAGCTCCTCACTTTACCGCACAGATCCTTGTGCTACTCATACGCTGAGTTGGTGAGGGCCGGTATCGAATTAAGAACCTTGCAGTTTTCTAGCCGAACGCTCTACCGACTGAGCTAACCCGGCCCCTAATAATAAAATAATAATAATAAAATAATGAATTAATAATAATAGAATAATAATGATAATAAAATAATAATAATAAAAAAATAATGATGATAAAATAATACTAATAAATTAATAATAATAAAATAATGAAATAATAATAATAAAATAATAAATTGATAATAATAAAATAATGAAATAATAATAATAATACAATAATAAAAATGAAATAATAATAAATAATAATAATATAATAATAATAATAATAATAATAATAATAATATATGAAAGTGAAAGTGATACCAATTGTAGTTGTTGCACTTGGAACAGTCCCAAAAGGATTAGAAAAGAGTTTGGAAAGTTTGGAAATCAGAGGAAGGATTGAAACCATTCAGAACACTGCACTGCTGCAATCTGCCAGAATACTCAGAAGAGTCCTGGAGACCTGAGGAGACTTGCTGTCAATCAGACTCCAGTGAAAGGCCATCAGCTAATGCTGATGTGAAAACTCAAAAGGAGTAAAAAAAAAAAAAAAAATAATAATAATAATAATAATATAATAATAATAAAATAATTAAATAATAAAATAGAATAATATTATGATTGGCTTGGGCTACTATAGACAGATTATCGATCATATAAAAATCCTGATCTCTCTGATAAGATGAAACAAAAATTCTTCCAAGCTGTGTCAGTGCTACTATATGGCTGCACCAGTTGCACTCTAACAAGACACTTCTATGAATATTGCAGTGCTTGGATCCCATTGCTCAAAAACCTCATCATATAGCATCATCATAGGAACTTTTCAGACATGAATAAAATAGACAATACCAAAAAATCTGAAAAAAAATGTTTTTTCTAAACAACAGCATTTGATTCATACTGATTTTTTTTCTAGACTATCTCTCTTGGCTTTCATTGCTTCCTATCTACAACGTTTTGACTTCTGTATCTTTAGATCTTTTATGGGGCATCTGTTTTGTTTTGTTTTAAATTGAATCTTTTTCTGTTGTGGCATCTGTGTTCCTTCCAAATACGTTATATTTGGTGTCTCTGTGCATAACTGAAGCTTCAAAACCATCATTTCTTTTCTGATCAGTATCTCTCATATATTATTGATATCTATGCTGGGACTACTGATCAAAGGAGTTGCGCATAGTATATTGGCTGATTATTTAAAGAATACTTAGCTGAAATCATATGATCGGCAGGCCCAGCATAGGTGTCAATAATATATGAGAGCTTGCTGATAAAGAAGAAATGCTAAATTTGAAGTTCTGAAAATCTACAGAGACGTTAGATAGGATGTTGTTTGTCAAAGAAGAAACGAACACAAACACCTGAGGAAGACCTCAATGTACGGCAGCAAAACCTTTTTTTTTTTTCACAGGAAGTGTGGGGGGGGGGCAGGGAGATAATTAGTCCTAACAAGAAAATGTATTGTCTAAAAATATTCAAAGAACTGTATATGATATTTTAGGTTTTGTTAAGCGGATAGAGAGATTATCACAGAAGTTAAACAGCAACAATCCTGGTCAGTACTTGGATGGGTGACCACTTAGTAACAATAGGTACTGTAAACAACTTGAAGCAATGTGCCAGACTAATGAAAGTTTAGTAATAAAAAGAAAGAAGTTAAGCAATGATGAACCTTTTTAGTACTTGGATGGGTGACCACTTAGTAACAATAGGTACTGCAAAGAACTTGAGGCTAGTGTACCAGACAAAAGAAAGCTAAGTAAATGATGTCTTATCTTAAGGTAATTTAAATAGCCCAAACTTACAGTGCCTGAACATTGTGTTTATACATACCACAATAATTTTTGGAGGATATGTGCTTAATTGAAGTCATACCTAATTTTGAAAATTAATTAGTTAATAATTAATGAATTTAGGCGGGCATATATGTTCAAATGTAAGGCTAAACAAATCGAGAAAATGTCAATCCCTGAATGTACATTTCGACCTATTAGGTCTCATCAGCAAGGTTATAGACATGGGAGACTGCTCTGTGTGTGACTCGAAACCCCGACTGTCAAGCTGACAGGCGAAGTCTCAAACCGTTACACTAGCTTGCCATTTCCATATTCTTCGATTGTTTTGAAACTTATTTATATTCCACTTTTTATTGACTTGCTACACGACAGTATGAGCTTAAGTAAACAAACAAATGTGTTTATTTTTATATGGCTTTAAGCCGACAATTTTTTCCATCACACATGGAGCAGTCTCCCATGTCTATAACCATGCTGATGAGACCTAATAGGTCGAAATGCACATTCAGGGATTGACATTTTCTCAATTTGTTTAGCCTTACATTTGAACATATATGCCCACCTAAATTCATTAATTATTAACTAATTAATTTTCAAAATTAGGTATGACTTCAATTAAGCACATATCCTCCAAAAATTGTCGGCTTAAAGCCATATAAAAATAAACACATTTGTTTGTTTACTTAACCTCATACCACAATAACGATCTGGACAATAGTCCGAAATATCAAAATTATTCATATCAAACCTCATCTTGAAAAAAAAAACAACGAGCGATCTGTTTGTATCGGTTTGAACTCTAAATGTTTCCTTCATCTTAACTCGAGCCAAATGATAAAAGTATTTTGGCAAAATCCCAAATAAATTTTGAAATAAAATGAGCAATGCATGTTGCATTGAAACCAGCTTTTATTTATGGATGTTTTCACTCGGACGTTTCACTTTGTTCAGATAAATGGCTCAGGTCTATAGGAATAAATAAAAGGCTTGTACGTCTGAGGAATATTGATAAAACTAGAATTTCATCAATTTCTTGTAGGATATCACAAAGATGATTCTTCTTCTTCTTCTTCTTCTTCTTCTTCTTCTTCTTTCCTTTCTTCTCTTCTTCTTCTTCTTCTTCTCATTCTCATTCTCATTCTCTTCTTCTCATTCTTCTTCTTCTTCTTCTTCTTCTTCTTCTTCTTCTTCTTCTATCTATACCTTCTTCTTCTTCTTCTTCTTCTTCTTCTTCTTCTTCTTCTTCTTCTTCTCATTCTCATTCTCATTCTTCTTCTTCTCATTCTTCTTCTTCTTCTTCTTCTTCTTCTTCTTCTTCTTCTTCTTCTTCTTCTCTTCTTCTTCTTCTTTTCTTCTTCTTCTTCTTCTCTTCTTCTTCTTCTTCTTCTTCTTCTTCTTCTTCTTCTTCTTCTTCTTCTTCTTCTTCTTCTTCTTCTTCTTCTTCTTCTATCTCCATTTCTTCTTCTTCTTCTTCTTCTTCTTCTTCATTTTGTTTACTAGTCATGTACCTTAAAACTCTTAAACATAAATTTGACATGGCAATATCTTCAAGGTTTATCTCATGTTTACTCTCCTCTCTCTTTAAAACAAAATATCTTTGGCAATTTAATGGGAATGTCTCTTAAGTTCATCATTATATATATTTACCAATGCCTACACACAAGCACGATATGATACAAGTTCAATTTCTTAAGGATATTTGTGTCTCATCCCACTTATGAGGACATTGTTATGTGGGCTCATCCACAAGCCGAAACTCATGGGTGGTAGGCACAAAAAATGTGTTGATCCCGCAAAGGGAGCACCTCAGCTGCTGGGCTATAAACCCAGCCCTGCCCCTTTAAATAAAGGGTATAGGTATTACATGGGGGAACATCCCCCTGCCATTGCTTGATAAGAAAAAAATTAAAAAATAGAAAGTTCAACAGTTCACAGAATATAACGGTGAGCTTCAAAAAGTTCAACAATGAGCTGCACGAAGGTGGCTCTTTAGTCCTGCCAAAGTCTTGCACATCTTCCCACATTTACAGGTAATTCCAGGGAGCACAGAGTATTTTATTAGTCCATCCCACCAATGCACAGATTGTTGACTGATTAGGCCAGCCTTGCTCATACATAGCCTTCCACACTGGTCACATAGTAGACCAATTTGAAGCCCTTGATGGTCTACTTTTTTATTCTTGCGAATATCTCGTTTCAACTGCTCATGTTGTATACGGTTGGTCTCAAACTTTTTTGTGCCCTCCTGTAAAGCCCTTCTCCACTGCCCACGGTTCATGCCCACATATATACATACATACATATATACACACACACATATATATATATATATATATATATATATATATATATAGTAAATGAAGAAAAACTCTAAATTGCTTCATTACAATAATTTATATCAACCGTAATTGTAATGAAGCAAGTTTAGAGTTTTTCTTCATTTACTAAATTTCTTGCTCTGTCCTTTTACTCACTGGTATTAGGCACATTGAGCTCTCCTTATGGTCTACCTGCACCAGCTTGGTTAAACCACACATGGAAAGACCCTAACTACGGAAAAATATATATATATATATATATACGCACACTTGTACACTGATGTATACGATATCCTTGAAGAAATTGATGAAATCTCTCTCTCTCTCTCTCTCTATATATATATATATATATATATATATGTTGTGTGTTGTGTGTGTGTGAGTGTGTGTGTGTATACACACACACTTATACACTGATGTTGTTGTTTCAAAGGTTGTCCCTTGACCCCTAACAAAAGAAAGAAAACAGCACACCCATTTGTCTTGAAAACCCTCTTACATTTCTGTTTCCACCATTGTTCTTCTGCTACAAAGAGCAATTTACTTCTTTCTATTTCCATTCCAATTCCTAATTTTCCATTTTTCATTTCCTTTTCTCTTAAATCCATTTTTCTTTATTCAACCCCAACTTAATAACTTGTGATTTGTAACTTCAATATTTTCACTTTTCTTAACAAAAAAAAACAAAAAAATCTTTTTAGTTTTCTGCAAAATTTACATTTCTTTATTTCCTTATTTTTCTCCACTCCGATTTTATTTTAAAACGATATCCTTTTTCTATTTATTTAAAAATCTTTTTCTTTTCTTCCCCCCAATCTATCGTTTCTCAATAATAAATATATCATGTCCATTCTTCCTGATTTCATTCTTTATTTATTTATTTTTATTTGCTCTTTTTATTCTTTTTATTTTTTTCAAAACCTTTTTCTCGTTCATATCTTAAATGTGGCCATCAAAAACCATTTTGTATCTCTTCAACCATTGCCAAATTTTTTTTTCTTATTTTTTCCCCCAGAAATTTCTTATTTTTACCTTTCCCTTTATTGGCATCTAGCCTCTGGATTTTATATTTTTTATTTTTACAATTTAAAAACATTTTATCGCATATTCATCTTCAAATTTAAAGGAAGCTTTTTAGGCATTTTTAGAGTGTATATGTATATAATATATATATATATATATATATATATACACATGTATATATATACATATATGAGAAGTAAATACACAGCGATGTGTTTATGATATGGCTTTTTATAGCCGCCAATTTTTGGGAGAATATGTGCTTAATTGAAGTCGTACCTAATTTTGAAAGTTATTAATTAATAATTAATTAATTAGGCAGGCATACCTCTTTAAATGTAAAGCTAAACAAATCGAGATGTACATACAGAGATTGATTTTAACCGTCATTGCCAAAAAATACACACGTGAAATCGGCTGTAATTAATCAATATCTTGATTAATTCAGTGGATTTAACCCTGACGATCCTTATGGTGAAACTCGAGTAGGTTATTACTGTGTACCATTATATTAACAAATTTGCTCTACTCATGTATAGAGCACTTTATATTTGTTATATCGCTGTCTTATCATTGTGAAACTAACCATTGTAACCAATTTCACCGGTAAGTCACCTTTTTCATATAAATCATAATATATTATATATATTATATATATATATATATATTATATATATAAATGCTTGTACTTAGAATAATTCAATCTTCTTTGCAATCATGTATTTGTTATTTAAAACCCATTCTTATAAATATAAATCCCTAAATTGATAATCGATATCTTATTATAATGGAGATTGTGTGTTTTTCTGTCTGTAACCGAAACTATATTACTACTCAAGTCACAATTCCCTTAGTTATGTTACGTCACATTCCCCGTGACTTTATTTTTTATCTAAAACTCAATTACTAATAAAATTGTTTTACATTAATACTGTTGGCTTTATCTACATAGTAATACATATATATATATACATACAACAAAATAGAGGTTTACAGTGTTAACAGGAAGGCTAATTTGCATATTGGGATCAAAAATTTGATTTTATTAAATATGTGCTTAGTATTATTGATTTCTAATTGTTTGGTTTTATCTTAATGAATATGACTAAAAATCTCGGGTATAAATCTTAAACGAAATATATTAACAAGAAGAAATAACTGTACTTTTGTTCTTTACTTTCTATTTTAGCTAAATAGTTAAATTAGGGAAATTTAGTAATGAAAGACGGGAGTGATGGAAGAGTTAGTTTCAGCTGTTCTATTTTTCGATTAAACCCCCTCTGTTTCAACTTTTTAAATCTGCATTGTTATTTAGTTTCATTAATATTTCTAATTAAATCTAATATTTTATTACATTAAAACTTAAATACTTGCACCCGGAGGGTGCATATATTTGCTAGTAAATATAATTTTTATTTGAAAAAATCTCTTCATTTCAATTGACCTTTTCTTAATGGGATCAATTTTGATGGTTGAAAAACTCTTCAATAAAATCAATCGTTTAGTAGACATGGATGGTTTGGATAGAATTGCTTAAAGATTTTTTAGATGAGGAAGTTTTTTTGTTTTTTTATTTGAAATCGAATTCTTTCTTTGGCTTAAGGAATTCAGCCAGGATCAACAAAATATGACATTCTAACCATGACGAACGGGTTGGGTAAATATCCGTTACTGAATAGCGAGTCCGATCTCAAATTCTCTCAAACAGTGAAAGGGCCAGTATCGAACTAGGAACCTTGTGGTTTCTAGCCGAATGCTCTACCAACTGAGCTAACCCAGCCATCTAGATAAATATATAGATATATATTATTACTAGCTTAAAAGCTGCCCTATTGGGCGGCAATTAAGCAAGTTATTTCCAAGTTATAAAAATTGTTATCATACCAAAAAATTTGTCACAAACAAAATGACATAAAAATCACTGATACCAATCGCAGTAATTAAAAAATTGGGAATCCAAAATTTGGATAGAATTGCTTAAAGATTTTTAGATGAGGAAGTTTTTTTTGTTTTTTTATTTGAAATCGAATTCTTTCTTTGGCTTAAGGAATTCAGCCAGGATCAACAAAATATGACATTCTAACCATGACGAACGGGTTGGTTAAATATCCATTACTGAATAGCGAGTCCGATCTCAAATTCTCTCAAACAGTGAAAGTTGTCTGTTGGTATATTAAATACTGATACTAAAAACTAGATCTCTTACTTGCACCATTGTTTGAGGAAATAGCATCAAAAATCGTCTACTAAAATGCACCAAAAATACTCGTTTTTACAACATTTAGCATAGAAATTGGTTATAAAATGTAGCAAACATGTATATAAACAGACAAACTTGTCATTTTAAACGAAAATAAAATATTTAACTAGAATTCAAATTGAAAATATTTACCCCATCACCACCAACACCTTCGATATGCTGCTTTTTACCTAATACAAAGCTGTTGTTACATAATTATTAGATACCTAATGATTATGACAATAGTGTAGAAATCATAATGGCGATTAGTGCAGCTGATGGCCTTGAGAGTGAGTGATGGCACTTGACCTCACTCTCACCTTCCAGGGATAAATCGTGAGAACCAGAAGGAATAGAAGACCCTGTTCCGGTTTAAGGATAGAAGTAACTCAGTCAGTTAGGAGTTAGAAGCCGAGCTAGTAAGATGTAAGGATCTGTGCAGACGTCTGGTTTGGGGATTTATAAATAAAGTAACATAAACGTAAATCGAAGTCTTGTGTTTATTACCTAAAAACTAACAATGACACAGGGCTTCTGATAAGGAGAAATCCCTAGCATGGAAAACCAGATCCGGAGTCCCCAATAGAAGACCAGACCTTAGAAGATATATCAGACCAAGATGTTAGAAGATAGAACCAAAGCCGGCCAGAAGAGAAGACGACTAGAAGTAAGAAGTAAGAAAAGGGTATACAACATATATGCTGATTTGGTACTGTGAAAACCCCAGTATGCAACACTGTAACAGTGATAACATTTCAAAAGATTGAAATCTATTTCCTCAAACGAAGACAAAGTTTTGAACAAAAATATGTGGTAATACTTTATACAACAAAATATTTCAAATCAAATTCTTTCTTTGGCTCAAGGAATCAACAAAATATTTCTGTTCTTTTTATTTAACACTTGCTTAAAAGCCGCCCTACTGGGTGGCAATTAAGCTAGTTATTCCCAAAATTATTTCCAAGTTATAAAAATTGTTATCATACTAAAAAAAAATTTGGAAAAAGTCACACAAAAAAGATCACCCAAAACAATTGCAGTAATTAAAACTTGGAATACAAAATTTCAAGATTTTAAAATTTTAGATATAAACTGCAAAAAAAACAACAAAAGAAGTAATGCTGCTTAACATTTAGGACAAGGATTGTCTACCAACTTTTTAAAACTT
Source organism: Doryteuthis pealeii (assembly GCA_023376005.1). Classification (NCBI taxonomy): domain Eukaryota; kingdom Metazoa; phylum Mollusca; class Cephalopoda; order Myopsida; family Loliginidae; genus Doryteuthis; species Doryteuthis pealeii. The sequence continues at coordinate 46,381,900 of CM042167.1, forward strand.
TATATATATATAAATAAGTAAAGAAATAACAAGAATTTCATTTGGAATTCATATCACAGGACTATAAAATTAAAAAATTAAAAAAATAAAAAATAAAAATCTGTTTTTAAATGCCTTAAAAAATAAAGAATTCATCATTCGCATCTGATGAGTCGGGAGACTTAGACTATTTGTCTAAGCTCCCTGAAATAGACTATAAAGCTAAATCTCTAAGTCTTTTGTTATTTCTTTACTTATATATTTGCTCTGTGACTCTAACATTAAGAGCACACATTGAGCTCTCAAACTGCGACAGGTTTTTTAAATAAAACTCTTGTGTCGTAAAGAAGATGTCTTCTCTGGACTTTTGGATTATATATATATAAATATATAGTTATATATTATTACTAGCTTAAAAGCTGCCCTATTGGGAGGCAATTAAGCAAGTTATTTCCAAGTTATAAAAATTGTTATCATACCAAAAAATTGGGAATCCTAAGTTTCAAGATTGCAGGTCCAGATCCATCCTGGAATATTTTTAATATGCTCACAGAATTGGCCTGACTCCAAAATGGTATGATATGTTGGGCTACAGGAATAGAGTTGCAAAACTGTAACATGTTGACATTCACTTCTATTATTATAGATAACATAAAAAATGCACCCTGAATTACAACTATTGCTCGGACAATATTCTCCAACTTCTCTAACTTGATGAAAAATGCAATTTCAAGACGACCACTGGTTACTGAGTATTATTTAATTATTATTTCACTAATTATTATTAATTAGCAAAAAACAAAAGAGTCTCAAAGGGAGATAACTCTAGTTGTATTAACTGCTAATTACAGAGTCATTTCCATTTTTTCTAATAAGAAAATAGTCATAATTAGAATTTGTAAATAATTATGCAAATTTTATCACTAGAAAGTAGCTGACATTAGACATGTGACTGCCAAAGGTGGCATATAAATTAGTTGTCTGATATTCGTTTCTGGAATTTCCTGTTTTTAGTTTCGATGAAAATAGAGCAAAATCGAGTCAAATTTTCATCTCAAATTTTCACATTTATGAAACCTTTTTTTTATTTTTTTATAAAATGTTGAAGCAAATTTTTTTTTTCTATTTGACTCGTAAATTCCTCATTTGCACAACATATTTTCTCATCCTCGAAATATTTAAATCACAACCAGGAGATTTGAAATTGAAATCAGAATGTCCCAAAAATAAAGAAAGAAAGAAGAAGAAAAAGAAACCATTACATAACTTTATGATGACTTAAGTCCAATAAAATTTTGAAAAGTTTCATTTTAAACTTCTTTGAGGATGGCCAAAAATTTCAACCCAAAATACATTTTGCCATATTGCACATATCTAAATCAATTTTCTAGATTTATATATATATATATTATATTATATATATATATATATTATATATATATCTGTTAAGATTGCATATGTAAGAATATATATTATATATACATATATTATATATATATGTATATATATGTATATATATATATCTGTTAAGATTGCATATGTGAGAAATATAATATATATATATTAATACATATATATATATTATCTGTTAAGATTATATATGAGAAAATAAGTCAGCATGTGCTGTGGACTCAATGTCTATGCTATCCTAACTCATATGTATATATATATATATTCATAAATAAAGTGTTCAATATTAGTGATAAAGTAAATATTTCTAAGTTAGGAATTCATATGTGAGAAAATAAAAGAGTTAAAATTGAAATATTTTGTATATAGGTTGCTATGCTGATAGATAAAGTGTTTAATATCAGTGATAAAGTATATATATATATATATATATATATATATATATATATATGTATAACTATAGTGTGGGATTGGCACTGTTTCAGCTTTTACTGGAACAGTATGCCAAAGTGTGGTATTATTGGAAGAGTGCTCTATATAATATAGAGCTATTATATAATATAATAATAAATATATAAAGGTTTTATATATTTAATGACATGGGAACAGTCATTGGACATAATTTGGACATAAAAACCCAACATCACCTGATGAATGTTTGCGGTTACGCATGCATGAAACCAATGGTCGTGACTGTTCCTATGTCATTGAATATATAAAATCTTTATATATTTATTATCATATTTTATATATATATACATAGATAAAAGGATATGAAAACACACAATGTTGTTAAAATTAAAATATTTTTAATATTATAATTTATATATATATATATATAAATTATATATATAAATTATATATTTAAAAAAAATTCATCTGGACACCGGGTGCATTAAGACCTAAGCACGTTTATTTATTCAATTTGTTTTTTAAAATAAGTTTGGTGTTATAAAATTCCATCGTATGAACATACTTCACATTATATCAATGTTACACAAGCCAGCGTTTTTGTTTTTTTTTAATCTTAACATTTTGACCATCTGATGATTGCAAGTGCACATGAAACTTTAGTTATGAGATATTAAATCCATAATACTTATTATTTGATTTTAAATCTTCTCTGCTATTTTAGGACTTTCATATGCTAATACTTTTCACATTCATTCTTCATTCATTCTATATATATATATATATATATATATATATATATATATGTTAAGATTGCATATGTGAGAAAATAAGTCAGCATATGCTGTTGACTCAATGTCTATGCTATCTTAACTTTATATATATTCATAAATAAAACGTTCAATATCAGTGATAGATTATATATATATATATCTAAGTTAGGATAGCATATGTGAGAAAATAAATGTTCAAGTGCTGTTGACTCTATGTCTACTCTATCCTAACTTTATATATATTTATGTATAGTCCTTTGTTAGCATTGGAGAATTGAAAATAAAGTGCTCAATTACATGTGTAAGAGCTGTATTTATTCATTTATTATAGTGTACAATACATTTAAGGTGCTATTGTTACAATTGGTTTCTAGGCAGCATATTAGCCACCCTTCTTCAAGACAAAGCGGCTGTTTAAGAAATAGAGTGAATGTCCTTTCATTTATACATGCATGTATCTTCTGTTGATAGTGGGCAGGATCTTCTAATTTTCCCATACTTTTTTTTGTGAATCTGTGCATGTATCTTGATGTTCTTGGGCCCATGTGTTTTATCACATATCCCACCCACTATCAACAGAAGCTACGTGCATGTATAAATGAAGGGACATTCACTGTATTACTTAAACATGCGCATTGTCTTGAAGAAGGGTGGCTAACATGCTGCCTGCAAACCAATGGTAACAATAGCACCTTAAATGTATTGTACACTATAATAAATAAAAAATAAAAAATATATATATATAAACTTTATATATATATATATATATATATTATATATATATATATATATATATAAACTTTTTTTCTGAATTTCTTACTTTCTTTTATCAAATAATCAGTTCCTTTCGACTCTTAAAATGGATTTTATAAGAATTCTGTCTTTTTCTCTTCTCGTTACTTTGTCTTTATTCATCCTTGACTACCATCAAAATCATTCACTCCCCCACCCCAACACTGGCCCTAACAACAACATCATTCTCACCCACACACATTGAAGTCGTACAAGACAATAAATTAAAAAAAACAAAAAAAAACCTGAATAAATAAAAGAAATTACTTTGGATATTGTAAGAACACATTAAGTCACTCAAACAGAGATTCACATGATGCAACGTGTTTTGCTAAAATCATTTGTAGACTGAGCAAAAAATAAGTTCACAACCTTTTGTTCGATACTTTCACAGCATTTTTTAATAGTCTGATGTTCAATCATGTTAATATGATTTGATATCCGCAAGTTGGAGAGGGAATCTAACAGTTGTCTCTTAAAAGATTAAGATTTAATGCAATGAACGATGATGATGATGAAGAGGGAGGAGGAGGATGAGGATGATGATGAGGAGGAGGATGATGATGATGAAGAGGAGGAGTGATGATGATGATGAGGAGGAGGATGATGATGATGAAGAGGAGGAGGAGGATGAGGATGATGATGAGGATGATGATGATGAAGAGGAGGAGATGATGATGAGGATGAGATGAGGAGAGATGATGATGATGAGGAGGAGATGATGATGAGGATGAGGAGGAGGAGGATGATGATGATGAGAGGAGGATGATGATGATGATGAGGAGGAGGATGAGGAGGAGATGAGGAGAGGAGGATGAGGAGGATGATGATGATGAGGAGGAGGATGATGAGGATGAGGATGAGGAGATGAGATGAGGATGAGGATGATGAGGATGATGATGAGGATGAGGATGATGATGATGATGAGGAGGAGGATGATGGATGATGATGATGAGGAGGAGGATGATGATGATGAAGAGAGGAGATGATGAGGATGAGGAGATGAGGATGAGGATGAGGATGATGATGAGGATGAGGAGGAGGATACAAGGAGGAGACAATCAGAATTCAAGACAAGCATTTCTTTCTTTCTTATATGACCATGTGGTGTAATGGTTAGCAAACTAGATTAGCAGAACATTGTTAGTGAGTTCGATTCTCACTGAGTGCCCCCTTATTTAATAACTATATGACCTTTAACCTTCTTTTGATGTTTTTTGTTTTCTTTTAACCTTGTGCCCAAAAAATGAAGGATTTTCGTCGGAAAAATGTTTTTATACCTTTGCATAAATATATTACTTATAAAGATGTTACTTAGCAAGCCAAAAGGTGTAAATACCTTAAGTCTTCTCTCAGTTAATAAAGTATAATATGGGAAAGATATGAACCCCATTATTCTCCCTCCAGCTATGGGTAAATAGGGTAGCAGACCTGGCTTTTTAACCTTGGTATGGCAACTAGTCTAGGAGAAGGAAAACTCTGAACTCAAACCCGTTAAACTTCATTTAGAAATTGACCTTGTGATGCATCCTGATCATGCAGAGGGGTTGGGTAAATATATACATACATACATACATATATATATATATATATATATATATATAAAAGTAAAAGTAAAGTCGTCGGGGCGGCCTAATGTCGGTATCAGCCATGCAGCGAGGGAGTCTATCCCCTTTTCACTAGTGCTAGACCAAGGAGATTATTTTAGCGTCTGAGGTGTGCCACACCTACCATCAGCTCCTTACTTTACCTCACAGATCCCTATGCTACTCATATGCTGAGTTGGCGAGGGCTGGTATCGAACTAGGAACCTTGTGGTTTCTAGCCGAACGCTCTATATGAGTTGAAAAATGGAAGTGAATCCGACAATATGGTGAAAAGATAAATAAACAAAGGAAAGAAAATGTTGAATGGATAAAAATGGTTTAATAAAATGCCTACACATGTTTCGGCTGAGAGTCTGTCCTTGTACACATTGTATTCTATTTATTACTATTTTGAATATAAAAATAATGAATAATAAATAAAATACAATGTGTACAAGGACAAACTCTTGGCTGAAACACATGTAGGCATTTCATTAAACCATTTTTATCCATTCAACATTTTCTTCCCTTTATTTATTTATCTTTTCAATATATATACATATATATACATGTATATATATATAGTCTGAAAATGTTTAGGCAGAAGCTCATATAGAATATACATAAAATCAGGTATATATATATATATATATATATATATATATATATATAAATCATCAAGTTCATATTCTGGTTGTGATTACTTGTGTTCATTTCACACAAGTGTTCTTGAGAAAGGCATGAATCATCATCTCCCTTTCTTCAGTTTAATTACTAAAGGCTTAATTGCATGCCACAATAATTGATAGACAAGAGAGTCAATAAGTAAGCGATTGAATAAACCACTTCCCCATATCTACTCCCTCTTTTTTGGAAGGCAGTGTACAAATCTATTATATCTATATCATAGTTGACATAGGGTTGAGTCCAATCACATATAACTCTTTGAGAACGATGATTGTATCTGTCCATAAATGACAAAGATTTATCATTGTCTATTGTTCTTTCCGAGATTCAATGTATATAATAAAAGAGAAGTCCCAAATTTCAGATTTATATAATCTCTTTCTGCATTGAGAACTTTTCCTCGGGGCAATAGGGACAATAAAATCCAATCGTCTCTATCCAGGAAATATCCAGGTGAACAGGCAAGATTGTATTTTTGTCTACAGTCACATGATCTACCTTTTATCTATCACCTCAAATTCAGATCCTGCAATTCGTCGTTTTATTTTCCTGCTGATTGTCCTATCATTCAGCCAGTGATTGCCTTTCTATCATTGCTCAAGAATAGTCCTCCTCCCTCAAACCTGGGGGGCATAGATGCTGACCAGCAGTCAATCACTGCTAAATCTGGCCTCGGCCGTGGGCAGACGTCATTGGCCATTTCCTGGTTTTAACCAAAATTCAGTAGCCGTTCTTCCAAACATAAATTAAGAATTTAATAGCTTGAGGGTAGCAAATGGACACTGTCAAAAATAACCACCCTCGCTTTGATGATTTCTAGCCAAAGGTTACGTTTCAGGATATAAAACAGATATTTCTCGGCTCAATTTCGTCAGTGAATTATGAAATGTCAAATTCTTTGGAGAACGACGCTGTAAATCTTTTCTGCAAGTTGAAAGTATATAGAATAGAGTTTCCTATAGTTTTGGCCTATCAACTTAAATGACGGATCATCAACACCAAAAGGGGTCGTCCAAATAATGGAAATATATCTAGTTTTCAGAATTACATGTGTCCTTAAAAAGTTTTTTTTTAGATATGAGGTATGATAAAAAAAAAAGAATCGAAGAAAAGAATTAAGGCAGAGACAATTTTTTTAAATTTTGAAATCTAAAATTTAAAGATATATATATCTTAGAATTTAGATGAAGATGAATATAAGATTTAAGGGGGATCCTAAGGTGTAGTGGTTAATGGGATGGCGAGTTCGAATTAATGTCGCACTGTAACCTTCAATTTCATACTAATATACCCAGGTTAGCTCAGTCGGTAGAACATTCGGCTAGAAACCACAAGGTTCCTAGTTCGATACTGGTCCTCGCCAACTCAGCGTATGAGTAGCACAGGGATCTGTGCGGTAAAGTAAGGCGCTCCACCTCAGACGCCAAGAACAATCTCCTTGGTCTAGCACTATTGAAAAGGGGATAGACTCCCTCGCTGACTGGCTGATACAGACTTTAGGCCGCCCCGACAACTTTTTACTTACTTTTATACCTTTTAATGGTATGAACCTCCTTATCCCCCCACCAGCTATGGATTAGAAAGTACCACTACTGTTCTTCTACAAGGATGTTTTTGGCATCAAGTAATTCATAAAGGTTGATACACCATTAAACAAAGAAACTGAAGCAAACCTTAAAATCTAAATGAATATATAATATATATATATATATATATATAGCATCGGATCGGAAGGAATGGCATAAGACATGTTTCGCTAGACTAAAGAGTTTTGAAGAAAATAGACTGAAGCATAGCGATCGGCTCCGCCTAACTTTAAAACAAAAACATTTGTCAGTGTGGGTTCATGGCTTGCAGTGGGGCTGGGCTGCTGTCACACTCGAGGAAACATAAAATGTCTTCTTGACAGCATGTACAACATGGGAGGAATCAAATCACTTACTGCTGACTCTCATCTATCGTTCACGATAGGAGAGTCCACCATATATATATATATATATAATATATCATATATGCGTTATCTTGTTATTATGACTGTGTTAAGTCAAAATAAGTTTTTAATGATTGTTTCAAACTAGCATCATCATAAATATTGTCTGAAATTCTGAGATGACTCATCTTTATTCCTTGAGATATTTGAACTTGGATTTTTCTTAAGTCAACAAGCGGTCAATAAGAATAAATTGCAGAATTTCAAACCATACTTATCAAATTTATATAAACTCGCTGAACCTATGGAAATTCCAAAAGGTTTCATAAGTATATGCTTATAATATCATATATATTTTACATGAGAATTTCTGTCTGATAAATCACCACTGTATATATATAATATATATGTATGTGTGTGTGTGTGTGAAGAAAAGGAAGTGAATCTGACGGTATGTAGTATATTAAGAAAGAATGAAAAAACACAGGTTTAAATGTTAAGTGGTTGGTTTATTGGCCGATGCTGCAGTGTTTCGATCTATTGATTAGATCATCTTCAGGGCATTTGTTTTTATATGGAAGGTAATAAGAAATTTTTATCACAGAATAATGAGGACTATCACTCGCTTTTCTCGTTATTCTGTGAAAAAAAAAATTTCTTATTACCTTCCATATACCAACAAATGCCCTGAAGATGATCTAATTAATAGATCAAAACACTGCAGTGTCTGCCAATAAACAACCACTTAACCCATTTAAACCTGTGTTTTTTCATTCTTTCTTAATATACTATATATATATATATATATATATATATAATGTACATAATATGGGCACTAATATCATTAATAGAGCATTTATACTTAAGGTAGTGTGGACATGGAGTCAATGGCGCCTGGTTACTGATATTTTCTCACTTCGTATATTAACTCATGGCTGGGAGAAGAATAGTTGCATACATACCTCTTTCAAAGGTGTTAGCACTATATGAAATACAAACAGCCTTATACAGGATTTGAACTCAGGTAGCAAAGTCTTTCTTGGCCAATGGGATTCAAACAAACACTACAACACCGATATTTGTAGACCACAAGTGAGATTATGCTGAAAAATAGACCTTATTTGGTCATTTTCGTGAGGGTAGGCTGAAAAGTTTCTATGATGCTGTCATCTTCTATTGATGATTTTTTGACCAATGGGATCCAAGTACTGCAACACTGTTGGAAGAAGAGAGTATCTTGGTCAGCTTATGAACTTTCCAGCTGACCCTTATTTATCAAAAGTTTTGTTCATATGTCATTACCCAACCTCTCCACTTTGAGAAGAATGCAACACAAGACCAATTTTTGAATGGAGTATACATCATTTGAATTTAAAGTTTTCCTTCTCCTAGATTGGTTGCCATAACAAGGCTAAAAGAGCCAGACAATAAAAACGTCTTAAGAAACAACTATACAAAAAATGTAAATATGAATGATACCATTATAACACAATGATATAAAGATTTAGATTTAAAACAGAAAAAAACTTTAAATAAAGAATGCTTGAAAATTTAACTGTACTGAGACTGCAGATTAGAATTAGATATTTGCAACAAAAAGATATATAATTTCCATGAAAAAGCAAAACTTTAAGTTGAAGAATTTACCATTTCCAAGGATTAAAATGCCAATTGCAAAGTATCTCTTCTTGTAAAGAAAGAAGTTTTTTTTCTTTTCTATATAACGTCAAATACAGGCCAAATAAAAATTTTGTTAGAATGATAAAGAAGATTTTGCGAAAAGAAATCAGAAAGTCAAGATATATATATATATATATATATATATATATACTAAATAAAAGAATAAATGTCTATTTATTTCTGAGACATCTTTAAATATGAAGAAAAATAAATATTAATGGGAGTGTAAAAATAGAAGATAAAGAAAGAAATAAAAGAAATAAAAGAAGAAGAAAGAAAGGAAGAAAGAAAGAAAGAAAGAGAATGAAAAAACAAACAAACAAAAAAACCCAAAGCATAATGATAGTAGTCTGCATATTTTTTAATAACAGCAGCTACTTCTTCTTTATTGCATTTTTTTTTATCACACTGTTTGGGTCGGATGATACGGACCAAAGTCAATAAAAAGATGAGAATGCTATTCTTAAAAAAAAAAAGAAGATAATAATAAAAAAAATCTCTCAATGTGATATGCTGAATTTGACCAAGTTTGGCACAAGGTCATATTTTTGCACAACTAGAGCAATTTATAAGATCAATGTGATAATTTCCAACTATAAGTGCTTTATAATAACTTTTTTTCTGTTTATATAATTGATTCCTCAGTTTTTTGTCAACTGATTTCAGGTCATTCAAAAGCATGGCACAGTGGAAGCATGCTGGTCACATCATCCCTAGCACCTATATGATTTCCCCAACCGTATTGCCCTTATGGCAAGCCCCAACCCCTTTTTATCATATGGGTGCTAGAAAGCTCTGACTGAGGGTCTACATGTCCTGGGAATGGCGTTAAACTCTATCTGATGGTGAGGTTCCAGTTTTGGAGGTTTGGGGAATGTGGAGCACCCCTTCATCACCATTGCTCCCTGGTCCACTCTGACCCGGAGTGGTAGTACCTGTTAGGGTCCAATCTATGGGTTAAATAGAACAATGTATTTATACAAAAAATTCTATTATCCATTAAGAATTGATTTATTTCAAAACTTTATTGGCATTAAATGACCCACTGAGGTTGATATGCCATTAAACCAAACCAAACCAAAAAATGGTTTGATGTGCCATAAAACAAAACAACCAACCACAAAAGTTGATATGTCATTAAACAAAGAAAGCAAATGTTCCTGAATTTCAAAAACAAATTAGTTTTCCATTTTGACTTCATCCTTTTTCGGCAACATTCTCTCAATTTTCATTTCTTTTTGCAAGAAATCCATTCTTAGTGTTTCCTGAATAGGATATCATTAATGTATTCTTTTTATAGCATGTCTGAATGACATATTTTTGGTTTATTACCCAAGATATTTTCAGTTTTCTTTTGTGACAAATTTTGTTATGAGATATTTTTAATAATGCTTTTAGAACAATGTATTTCAAATGTATTTGAACAGTGTATTCCTCAAAAGTAAGTTGCATTCTACTGAGATTATTCTTTGTCTAAAATAATGTTCTATAAGAAGAAAGTTGGATGAATAGCAACCAATAATAAATGTCAACAACAAAAAATAGAATAAAATAAATTAATAAAAAAAAAAAAAACAGTGAAGCAAAAATGTATTTTCCAAGACAATTCCGATTCTTTTCTTCTATTTGGAAAAAAAATGATTTAAACATTTTTTTTGAGAAATGTGTCCAAGTTTCAATATTGTGTTTATGTCCCATAGTAAAAAAAGATATGTATATATATATATATATATATATATATATATATATATATATATATATGAGACTCAGTCAGAAATAATAAAGGAAGTAATTATTTCTGAGATAAAACACTCTGTCAACTGTGATAATAGTTGACAATGAAGTGTCAAAAAGAGATTTGATTTTTTGCTATCCCAGCATGCCTCACTCACTGTTGACTTATCATAGAAGAAAAAACAAACAAAAACAAAAAAAAAGGAACAAAATTTCTACTTGTTTTGTTGATCATTGTCAACTGTTTTCTCATCGACCAATCATTTTCGATATCAATATCAATCAATTGTGATAAACAAAAGAGAATTGAATAGAAATATTTTGCATCTCAATATTATTTACTCTCTTCTTCTTCTTCTCTTCTTCTTCTTCTTCTTCTTCTTCTTCTTTTCTTCTCTTTCACCTTCTTCTTCTTCTTCTTCTTCTTCTTGTCTATAACTTAGAAGAATTATTAATATACCAGAAATATTGTTCAGACACTGGGGATGGGGGTGACTCACACCAATTCTGCCACGTTTACATTCACAATGAAAAGAAGACATTTAATTGTGCAGACAATGAAATGTTTGGTCTGTTTATACAAGGGAATTTTGATTTGTTTATAAACAAAAAGATGAAGTATCTGTACATTAATTAATATTTGACATACTGCCTCGTGGTACCGCTGGTGGAATCTATCTGCCTGGGTTTTTGGATATTGCACCTAAAACTCTGGCTATCACGTGATTGGTATATCCAATCACAGAACCTCTCCCTCACTCAATCTATATACAGGAATAACCATTTTACTGACCCAACAATTTGACCAGCTTCTCTGATCATTGTTAGGATAACGAGGTTGATTCTTACCGTGTGCCGCTACTATTCTGGTTTTATGACAGTCTAGACAAATCTTGTTAGTATATCTGTGACACTCATTTCTCATAAATCCAAATTGTTATCGAACGATCATCAACTTTTGTTAGTTATAATCTGGTCCGGCTTTAGAGAGGATTTATCGGGGGTTCATCTGTCATTATTCCAAATTTATCAAAGCTAAGCAGTAATTCAGATGTTGTTCCACATGGTCAATTGGACGTAGCTTAGAGCAAACAGCATGGGGAATATTATCATCTGCTTGATTGAAGTTCTCCCAGAATTGAGATCATGACAGCTTAGCGAGGAATCAATACTCAACCGAGTGTAACTCTTTCGGACAGTAACACCTTCGATGATTTGTCTGATTGGAAGTAGCAGGGTTTACGGTGAAATGAAAATGGACAATCAAAACAGACGGCTTCCTCAAAGTGTAATAAACAAGGAGAGGTTACTCTCATTCATTTATGTAGCTAATGTTCAGATTACCAAAATGTCAATAAGAAAAATTGCTGCCTAATAACACTTCATTGTACTTCCCTCAATCCAAACACGCACATATTGATGGAAAATGAAATAATGAAACCCTGGTGAATGATACTGATTTTGACCTTGGTACCATATGTTGACTTTTCTGGTTATAAGGTGTGTCATAGATGCCTACTCTTATTTATAGACTCGGCGATAATCATGTGACCAACCTATTGTCCAATCACTGACAGTGCTCTGCTGCTGATATTATTATTTATACTGGCTGTTCTGGTCATACCTACTCATAGCTACTTGGATCTTCGTGGACGACGGAACATAGGATTATATCACAGGACTTATTCACTTACCAAAGGATTCTATAACTCAGGACTTATTTATTTACTTTAAGTTCTTTACAACTGGCCAAGGATGGCGGCCAGATATTTAACACCCCTATGTATAGGGCTGATTTAGTTCAGTCATTAGAACATTTGACTAGGAATCTGTTAGAGACATCTAACGAAATAGACTCCAACAGTTGCTTCCCTTATATCATTGTTTATACAAGCAAAATAAAAAAACACCCTCCGGGCAATGTAAATATAAATTAATAGAGTTCCGCTAATCATGACTCTCTTTTCATACGTTAAGATGCTAACTTGAAATCTTACACAAATCCACAGCCCTATGCATTACCAATAAGACTTTATTGTTGTTAATGTTTTATTACATGTAAACTGTGTGTCCTTGGCATGACATAAACTGCATCTAAGTTCCAGTTATGGAGTTCTGGGGAGTGTGGAGTACCTATTCATCACCATTACTCCCAGGTCCACTGAACCGGAGTGGTAGTATTTGTTATGGTCCGATCTATGGTTAAATAGTAAAAATGAGTTTTTAAAAAAATGTGTTTAAAAGAATTGAGTTTAAAAAAGTTTTAAAAAACGTTTTCAATATAAGTAAGTAAGTAAGTAAGTAAGTAAAGTCGGTATCAGTCGCCTAAAGTCGGTATCAGCCTATCAGCGAGGGAGTCTGAATTTGTGAGATCAGGCTTCTCGTAAATTGCTTAAAAGGCTTGCCTCTTTCTGAAAATAAAAACAAAAAAATATATACATAAAAAAATAATACTATTTGTCTGAATTTGTGAGATCAGGCTTCATATACGTTATTTTAATTTACTCCCAGGTCCACTGAACTGGAGTGGTAGTATTTATTATGGTACCATCTATGAGTTAAATAGTAGAAATGAGTTTAAAAATATGTGTTTAAAAAAATTGAGTATAAAAAAAATGTTTTCAATATCTCAGAAAGATTGGTTATAGTAAATAAGTAAGTAAAGTCGTCAGGGTGACCTAAAGTGGTATCAGCCTATCAGCGAGGGAGTCTGAATTTGTGAGATCAGGCTTCATATACGTTATTTTAATTTTGAAGACTTTTGGCCTCATCTTTATTGTGGTATATAAAAAAAAAAGTAAAGTCGTCAGGGCGGTCTAATGTCGGTATCGGCCAGGCAGCAAGGGAGTCTATCCCCTTTTCACTAGTGCTAGACCAAGGAGATTGTTTTTGCATTTAAGGTGGAGCGCCACACCTACCATCAGCTCCTCACTTTACCGCACAGATCCCTGTGCTACTCATACGCTGAGTTGGCAGGGGCCGGTATCGAACCAAGAATCTTGTGATTCCTAGCCGAACACTTTATCAACTGAGCTAAACTGGCCCCTTTGGTTATAATTACATGGAAATATCCAGCAATATCAGCCACATGCAAGATACAAACTTTGCATGTGTAAACAGTTGGCCAAGGCTAGGTCTAGGCCAACTGATATGCCTACAATTTCTCAGAGCAAAAGATCTCAATTTAGATTTCAGAAAGATTAGTTACAATTGTGATTTGTTATACATGTTTATGATGTTGGTCTTTCTTTCTTTCCCTTGAAAAGGACCAGTAAAGATACATTAGCCACTTTCACAATCTTGAATCAGACACCTAGAATATTACCCACAGCATTACCTTTACAACCAAATCCAGCTACAAGATTTCGTCATTTTCCTCAATAAAATTCAAACAACTATCATTTGGTACAAAAGCTGTGATCTTCTTGCCGTTTTTAATCAGCTGTACTCTCACACATTTCCTGATAGCAGAGTTGGGCTGATTGGCTTCAACACCAATTTTTTTCCAAAAACAATTCCCTTAGCATGAGAAGAGCCACCAAAAGGATTGGCCTTGTATCGGGTACCTAAATGGGCTTTTTTGTAATCATTATTGTGCCAGCTTTGCTTACGATGATGGTCTTTTAGTTTTCGAGCAGTTCTCAAACCTCTCGGTTTACCCATGATGGCAATTACACTGGAAATACACAATTACCTCAGCCATTATCAGTAAGATACATACTTTGTGAGTGTAAACAGTTGGCCAAGGCTAGGCCTAGGCCAAATGGTATTTCTACAATTTCTCAGAGCAAAAGATCTCAATTTAGATTTCAGAAAGATTAGTTACAATTACACTGGAAATACACAATTACCTAAGCCATATGTAAGATACATACTTTGTGTTTGTAAACAGTTGGCCAAGGAGGCTAGGCCTAGGCCAACTGGTATGTCTACAATTTCCATCTGCAAAAGGTCTCAAGAATGTCCTATGATATTCGATTTTATGTAATAGTTACAGCTGCTTAGTCTTCAATATTTGAAAGTGCCATTGTATCATTTAATTCAAAGTACAAAACCTCAAAGCTACTTATTACTCAATGATAAAAATAAAGAAAATTATAATAGTTTGTTCATTATCGTAATTTTTCATCAATCTATTTTTTTTTTTTTTTTAATTTGAATATTTTTTCTTTTGCTGCGAGGAGTTGAAAATGTCAGCTGATCAGTGATTTTGTCTAATCAGAAGATGGCAGCTGTTGAAGACACCCAATATCAATTATTGTTTGAGTCTCCTTTCACAAAAACCATTGTTCTTTGTCCACTTGATCATTCCGAACCTTTTGCATAATATAAGGATCTGAAGCCGCGGCAAAAATTAAAAAAGAAAAAGAAAAATGCGTTATGAATTGGGAGAAAACTAATGGCATAATCAACTTGACATTTTCCAGGTGGGGAGCATGCTTACAAATATCGGGGTGGGAGTGGGAATAGAGTCAATGAATTAATGAGAGAGTCAAGATATATTGCAGTCCAGATTCTGCTCATAGAACTTCATACACCATACACACACACACACACACACACACATATATAATATATATACACATATATATATATATATATATATATATATATATATATATACATATACTCACACACCCCTATACATATATAAGTGTACACATGTACGAATATAGTTTTGATGAGTTTATAGCCTAAGGTACAAGAAGAACATGTGATACATGTCGCTAATTAAATCTTCATCGGGTTTAACTCTTCGAATGATTACACATAAAAAAAGTTTTTCTTTTCCACAAAACTGAAACTTAAGAGTCAGCAATTCTTCAGAAAATGAAGGATATCACTGACAGTGCAATCACCTTCTACCCTAGTTAGTAAAGACTTCTGTCTTGGTAGTAAAGACTAATCACCTAAGGAGATCTACAAGAACAGGGTGCAAACACTAAAAGATTCCTCTTCTTACAATAGAATTCAAAAGCATAAAGTATATATATATATATATATATATATATATATATATGAGAATGAACAAGATGGAATGAAAACACCACACAATGCTGTTAAAGAGAAAACAATACTGTCAGATTCATTTCCTCTCTTTTAACATATATATATATATATATGTATATATATATATATATATATATATATATATATATATATAAAAGGGTTTTGTAATTTGCTTGAAGAATTGTGTTTATATTGGTTTGTTGGTTGGTTTTGAAGGCTATCACAATGCAAGTGTAAAGAAAAAAGAAGGTAGCTGTGGTGTTGTTTGTTAACCTGTGATTTATTCTCAATTCTTGATATTTCGGGATAAAAAATCCCTTCTACAGAAGATTACTAGAACTGAAGTTGTTGCTTCATATATATATATATGTATACATACATACTGAAGTTGTTGCTTCATATATATATATATATATATATACATACATACGTACATACATACATACATACATACATATATATATAGAGAGAGAGATAGATAGATAGATAGATGGAAGTATATATATATGTATATATATATATATATATATATATATATATATATATATATTGTTGTAGAAATGTTTTTTTCTCTCTACCATGGTTTCAGTGTTCAAGATGCACTTTATACAGGAGGTGTAACAATACGTATCAAAAATGAAGGGTTGACATGCTGTAAAATCCAAACAATTTATTAATACACATGAACTTAAACAAATCATACATATATATATATATATATATATATATATATATATAATATAGATATAGATATAGATAGATAAAGATAAAGATAACACAGCTACCAAAACTGTGTTATAACTCCTAGTTGGCAGTTGATGAGGGCAGGGTATCGCACATGCTATCACACGTTGTATGACAAAAAAAAATAGATATAGATAGATAAAGATTTGGCATTAGATAACCCTCAAAGGTTGATATGCCTTAAATGCCAACCAACCAACATCTGTAGTCTGAGACTGGGTCTTTTGACCATCTTTGTTCTTTTTCAAGAATGTAGGTGCTCCTGTTTTGTATCGTACCAGATTAAAGTGCCTAGAACACAGTTTCGTCATCTCATTTGCCAATAAGAAAAACTGAATAAAAACCTAAGCACTATATCCTTGTCTATCATTTTCAATAAAACATACATAGAAATATATATATATATATATATGTATGAGAGAGAGAGAGAGAGAGAGAGAGAGAGAGAGAGAGAGAGAGAGAGAATATATAATCTAGTCGGTCACACTAATTGTTTTTCTTGTGGATCTTAAGATTCTTTTCTTTGCTACTTGAAATCTCCTAGAACGATTTTTCTCAACTCGTCCAATCCCTTTTCCTTCTATGAAGATGATGATTCTGATTGGGCAAGTTGCCTATTAATAATTTCTGATTGGTTGATTTGTCAAATATGTGTTCTGCTTGAGTGAGTAGCCAATCAAATGTAAGTAATCTGCTGGACTCTTGATTTCAAGATATTTCATAATTGTTTGAACTTTCTACTTTTTCGGAAATAAAGGAGATTATTTCCTTCTTTTTTTTTACCTGTTTCTCAACTTCAATTATTTTGAATGAAAAAATAAAAAGATTTCCAGGTAGGCAGATTAGACAAAAATCTTTAACATCCAATAGATTTGATATTATTTGATTTGTTTTATTTTATTTTTATTTTTTGTTCATATTAAAGACCACTTATATCACAGGGTAGTGGAAATACATATCATAATGGTCATCATCATAAAAATGGACTCATCCACTAGAGTTCCAATCCTGGACAAGGCTGGTTGCATTTCACATAGTACTAATACCCTTGGGAAAGTTATGCATCCAACTCTTCTCCCTCTAGCTATGGGTAAATAGTAGGACTGACTGGGCCCTTTAACTTTGGTATAGCAACCAGTCTAAGAAAAGAAGAAATTTGTGGGAGATTATGTGCTTAATTAAAGTCATACCTAATTTTGTTAATTAATTAATTAATTAATTCATTTAATTTAGTTTAAATGTAAAGCGTAAACAAATCGAGAAAATCGATCTATCTATGTATGTACATTTCAGCCTATTAGGCCTCATCAGCAGAGCTATAGACAGGGCAGTGCTTTGTGTGTGATTCGAACCCTACCCTATATATATATATGTGTGTATGTGTGTAATATATATATATATATAATTATATTACACTTTGAGAATTGTCATTTGTATATCTAATTGGTTGCTATCATACAGGGAAGCTTGAAAAATAAAGTCTGTTTATTTCAACAGGAATTACAACAGAAACAAGGAACACAATAACACCTCTGGATAGAGCTACAAAACAATTCTTTTTTTCATAGTCACATTTTGTAGCTGAAAACTTTCTCTAATATTGTTATTGTATTTCCTGTATCTCTTGTAATTTTCATGGAAATAGTCTTTACTTTCTAAATTCTAAACTGTTAAACTCCACTTAAGAAATTGACCATGTGTCACATCCTACTCAAATGAAGGGGTTGGGTCCAACAGGAGAAAAATAGATATTTTATAAAAAAGAAGGTTTGCAAAAAGGATTATGTTTTTTTTTTTTAATTTTATTAACTTTCATATGCGACACGTGTTTCTGATCTGTTGTCTTCTTCAGGCATTGAATTATTATTTTGGCAGAATATGTCCGATATTTGATAGGTTGTGTGTGTTTTTGTAACTTTTTTATTAAAATGGTTGTGTAATAACAGTTGAATGCTATGTTATTTTTTTCAATCCTTGAGTGCAATTTGCGCGTGGCTTGCATGCGATTTGCGTGCCAAAATTGAGAAGAAAATGATGTAACGTTCCACATATTCATATATATATATATATATATATGAATTACAGACTACAATTAAAAAGAACAGTTATTAATTTCAAGTAATATATTAGTGTTTGCAATAGTCTCTCAACAGTTTGAGTGATGTCTTCTTCTGAAAATAAATTTGAATAGTTACTATTATCTATCAATATCTATATTACTAAAATTCTCATATATATATATATATATATATATATATATATATATATATATATATATATATATGAGTCCGGATTAAAAACATTTCCATCTAAAAACGGACCTAATTATCATTATGCTCTGATGATGATTTTTATAAATCAAAATATTGTCAATATCAGCAATGAAAAGGATATAAAAATATATTAATTTTAACAACATTGTGTGTTTTCATACCTTTTATCTCTCTCTCTCTCTCTCCCTCTCTCTCTCTCTCTCTCTCTCTATATATATATATATATATATATATATATATATATAGTTATGATTAACATTTAGTGCTAAAGGTTTTTGAATACTAACTTCATAAGCAAATATCTAAAATATCAATATGATATACCTGAATACTCTCAAAAAAGAAACCTGAGGACATCTTTAGGAATACAAATCCTAAAGACATTTTTCTAAAAAAAAGCAACCTTTTCAACAAGATATAACAAAATATAACCAAATACGTCCAAATAACCACTACTTTAAAGACTGAAAACCAAAATAACCTTTTGGCATTAAATGACCCACAGAGGTTGATATGCCATTAAACAAAACTCAAACCCATAGAACCACTACTTTAAAGACTGAAAACCAAAATAACCTTTTTGGCATTAAATGACTTGATATGCATAGAGACTGAATTGATTGATATGCCATTAAACAACTTCAAACTCAATCAAAAACCAAAAAAAATATAATTAAATCTCAATTCTTGATCATTGCCATTTTTCAAGTGAAACCATTTTGCAATGATGTAGAAGATTTAAAGAGATTCCAATGTTGTCTTTCCAAATTTTGGTTATTCCAATGACACTTAATGCTGCAATGAACAAATATCGAAGCAAGAATTCACCATTCCATAATGTTCGGTAAACTTGACTTCCTTTTCTCATGAGTGTCTGCTTTAAAATATCTCCAAGAGCATCAATTGGATAACTTTTGAAATCTGAATTATTCAAGCAATATCAGGAGATTTATATTTGAATACCCGGGACACCATTTTACTTGTGGCGGATAAACATACATTTTGAACATTCATCTTTACAATTATATAAGAAATTCAAAAACATTCACTACTAAATAGGATGAATATTCAATCTAAAAGAAATTCTCCAAAATATGAAATGTTTTCTTAAAATACTTACTTTGCTCAATTTAAAAAAAAATTAATATGGGAACTGGTATATTTTTGAAACTCATGTAATGGTCGACTTGGTATCTTTTGATTTTTACTATAAAAATGTATTGAAAATGATTTTTACTATGAAAATGACTTGGAAATGATTTTTAATATGAAAATGCATTGTTTACTATAAAAATGCATTGGAAATGATTTTTACTATAAAATGCATTGGAAAATGATTTTTACTATGAAAATGCATTGGAATGATTTTACTATGAAAATGCATTGGAAATGATTTTTACTATGAAAATGCATTGGGAAATGATTTTTTACTATGAAAATGCATTGGAAATGATTTTTACTATGCATTGAAATGATTTTTACTATAAAAATGCATTGGAAATGATTTTTACTATGAAAATTTGAAATGATATTTACTATAAAAAGCATTGGAAATGATTTTTACTATGAAAATGCATTGGAAATGATTTTTACTATGAAAATGCATTTGAAATGATTTTTACTATAAAAATGCATTGGAAATGATTTTTACTATGAAAATGCATTGAAATGATTTTTACTATAAAAATGCATTGGAAATGATTTTACATTTGAAATGATTTTACTATAATGATTTTTACTATGAAAATGCATTTGAAATGATTTTTACTATGAAAATGCATTGGAAATGATTTTACTATGAAAATGCATTTGAAATGATTTTTACTATAAAAATGCATTGGAAATGATTTTTACTATGAAATGCATTTGAAATGATTTTTACTATAAAATGCATTGGAAATGATTTTTACTATGAAAATGCATTTGAAATGATTTTTACTATAAAAATGCATTGGAAATGATTTTTACAATAAAAAACTTGAAATGATTTTTACTATAAAAATGCATTGGAAATGATTTTTACTATAAAAATGCATTGGAAATGATTTTACTATAAAATGCATTGGAATTGATTTTTAATATAAAAATGCATTGGAATGATTTTTACTATGAAAATGCATTGGAAATGATTTTTACTATGAAAATGCATTGGAAGTGATTTTACTATAAAAATGCATTTGAAATGATTTTTACTATGAAAATGCATTGGACAATGATTTTTACTATGAAAATGCATTGGAAGTGATTTTTACTATGAAAATGCATTTGAAATGATTTTTACTATGAAAATGCATTGGACAATGATTTTTACTATAAAAATGCACTGGAAATGAATTTTAATATAAAAATGCATTGGAAATGAATTTTAATATAAAAATGCATTGGAAATGAATTTACTATAATATTCATATGTTCTCTCCACTGCAAAGGAGTATGACCACAATTACCATTTTTAATATTTTATAGTTGTATAGTAGGAGGTGGGGGGAGGGCTTATAATCAGTATGAATTTCCAAAATCGAAGTGTGAGTGCAGTTCAACACCACAATGACATTTGATCGCAACTATTTTTTTTTTGTTCTTATATCTGGACGTGTTAATTACATTTCACTTAGCACTAATACCCTTGGGAAAGGTATGAATCCTACTCTCCCTCCTGCTATGGATAAATAGTAGGGCAGACTGGACTCTTTAACCATGGCTAGGTAACCAGTCTAGGAGAAGTAAAACTCTGAATTCAAACCTGTTAAACTCCGCTTAAGAAATTGACCTTGTGTCGCATCCTGCTCGTGTGGAGGGGGTTGGTAAATATATATATCTTAATGTGTAAAGAAAAAACAAGATCAATATTATGAGGTTAACAAGTTTAAAAACCCAATCATCAGACACCTGATAAAAATGGAAGAAGACATTGTCTGTAAATTGTTTGGAAGAATTTATAGCACTAGAGAATGTCATTATTAAATTTCATTTTTGGCTCAACCGAGACAGCTGTGACAAAAAGTCATTAGCAAAAGATTAATAATCATAAATTAGGATATGATATCAAGGAAATGAACATTCTTTAAAAATTCCTTTTTTTTTTTGGTATTTCTGAGAATTTTCTCTTTTAGAAAATTACAGCTTTTCACTAAAACTAATGGAACTTTGACAAAAGGGAAAATACTCACCTCCTATGTGTGTCTAAGCCATTCTATTTGCACTAGAATTTGTGGCAATAATAAAAAATGATTCAATCTTTTTTCATTCTTTCTTTCTTTATTTATTTTGTCCAATACTGTATTTGTTGAGTGAATTGTTAGGGTACCTGCGATGAACTGTCATCAGCAAATTGGTGGTTCATCATGATTCGTCAATATCATTTGTTCTTCTTTTGTAAGACTTGTGCATGTATGTGTCTTTGTAGGTGTGTAAATATATATATATATATATATATATATATATATATACAGTTCAATGAGAAATCAAAACAAATAAAAGTTTTTGCTTTTATTTATTTAATTACGGGAATGGTACAACCAGCGGTTTCTTGCTGAAGCATTCACCAGGATATATTCATCTTATATATATATATATATATATATATATATATATATATATATATATATATATATATTAAGCAGGTTTTGTTAAGAAACATAGAATATTTCTCTTGATGATCTTCAAGTGTAGACATTCAAGTTTTCTTGTTGTTTTGTATATATCAGGGTCCAGATGGTAGAGTTGTCCCTATGTATATATACATATATATATATATAGACAGTGTTGTTCTGGTTCCAACAGGAGAAAATTCACTATTCTATAAAAAAAAAAGGAAGGTCCGCAAAATGCATTATGTTTTTAGAAAAATTTTTTAATTATTTTCATCTTACATATGCTTTCAGATCATCTGGTATCTTCTTCAGGCTTTGGTCAATCATATATGATTGACCAAAGCCTGAAGAAGATACCAGAAGATCTGAAACACGTGTCGCATATGTAAGATAAAAAATAATAAAAATCTTTTTATAAAAACATAATCCATTTTGTGGACCTTCTTTTTTTAATATATATATATATATATATATATACATTATATATATATATATATATATATATATATTTATATATACATTTAAAATTTCACAATATGTGTTTAAACTACCACCACTAAAAAATTTGAATAGGTTTTATATATGTGTTTATAGATATAAATATATATATGTTAATGCATATAGATATATCTGTGTAAATGCATATATGTACTTGTATTTTACAATTTCATTTAAGGTGTTTATTCTATTCATATCAAAGATAGTCTGTATGTATTTATATACACCTAAAACATGTACGTACAGAAAGAAGTACAGGTATATATATATATCGATATATCGATATATGCATGCAAGAATGTGCTAATATAAAAATATATATGAATATATAAAATTGAAAACTAATTATCAATTTTGAAATTAAAGCTACAATAGAATTGGATATTATATTCCAAACATGCTAATATAAATATCTTGTAGAGATTGTTTTCTTCTCAAACTTGTATCGTGCATGCATGCTTACTTATACATACATATATATGTGTATATATATATATATATATATATATATATATATATATACATACATATGCATATATATATATATATATATACAAAACAATAGTATGTGTAATGGAACTTTCATGTTTAACATGAATGACCTCCGCCCCCCTTCTTCTCTACTAAAGAAAGACTTATTAAATATTAATCACTTAATCTGAATATTTGAAACGTGCACATTGTGCAGTGTTTCCAATTAAATTAATATTTCCTGATCTCATGCAAGCAAGACAAATAAAATTAAATCTCCCCCTTTTAACGTTCGTGGTGAGACTAAAAATTCAATCGTCGTTTCTCTTCTGTTTCCAGATTTTATTTTTATGTTTTCCCACATCCGTTATTGGAAAATCTAGGGAAATGGTAAAATGGGTTCCGTGTTGTAGAAAACAAATTTCCAAAGAGGAAATGTTTTATAAATTTAGATTCATTCAGTGGTGACATATGTTTCCTGTGGTGAAAGACCAGGATGGAAAATTCCTCAAATTCAGGCTGAAGGGAAAACAAATTTGAAATCAATCTATACATACTAAGATATATATATATATATATATATATATATATATATATATATATACATACATTTTTGTTTTGTAAACTCATTTTGACTTTCCTCTCCGACCCAAACAACTACGGGAGTGAATGAGCTCTGATGATGATTTTTGTAAAATCGAAATATTGATCAGTATCAGCTATGATTATATTATAAATTGTTTTCTTCTTTAACAGCATTGTGTGATGTTTTCATTCCACCTTTTCTTACTCATATACATATATATATATAAATTTATTGGATGTAATTTTATACATATACATATATATTATATATATATATATGTGTGTGTGTGTGTATATATATATATTTGATTCCAATTAAATCAATATTTATTATATGTAATTTTATAGATATGCATAATTAAGTATGTATATATATATGGGGCCGGGTTAGCTCAGTCGGTAGAGCGTTCGGCTAGAAACCACTAGGTTCCTAGTTCATACCGGCCTCACCAACTCAGTGTATGAGTAGCACAGGGATCTGTGCGGTAAAGTAAGGAGCTGATGGAAGGTGTGGCACTCCACCTCAGATGCTAAAAACAATCTCCTTGGTCTAGCGCTATTGAAAAGGGATAGGCTGACTGGCTGATACTGACTTTAGGACGCCCGTTGACTTTACTTTTATATATATATATATATATATATATATATATATACGTGTGTGTTTATGTGTGTGCAAATGCACATGTATAGTTGTGTGTGTGTAAATGTGTATGTGTGTATGGCTTTGTGCAAATGTACATGTATAGTTGTGAGTGTGTAAAGGAACGTGTATGGTTGTGTGTATAAAAGCGTGTATGTGTGTGTGTGTGTGTGTGTGTGTGTGTGTGTGTGTGTGTGTGTGTGAAAATGTACATGTAAGGTGTGTATAAAAGAATATGTGTGTGTAAATCTTTTGTTATTTCTTTACTTATAAATATATATTATTATATATATATATATATATATATATTATATACGTCAAATAATAATTTTTCTCTATAATTACTTATAAATTTTATTTCTCATTTCAACCTGAGGTCATCAGAAGAAAAATGAAAAAAATTTTCAGGATTTTTTTTACCAAAAATTGATAAACCACAAAAAATGTCGCAAAGAATTTAACAATGAATTTAACAATGTGGCATATTATATCACACATGTGTGTGTGAGTCTGTATGTGTGAGTCTGTGTGTATGTATGTGTATGTCTCTCTCTCTCTCTCTCTCTCTCTCTCTCTCTCTCTCTCTCTCTCTCTCTGTGCTTGTGTGTGTGTCTGTTTAAAGACATATGTTTGCTTCAACAACTTATATGCATATATAAGTTCTCTTTTAATTAAAAATACAATTTTCTTCTGCACATCCACTCTAGTTTTTAAAGAAAGTACGCTCTAGGAACTTTTGTATACACATAATATATTCTGTGACTCAATAAGTATAATTGATAGTATTATCCACTGACCCATTTATATCAACTATATACATATATATATATATAACATATATATGTATGTATGTATATATGATATTATGGAGACTCATCAAATATATATAGAAAATTATATATATATATATATATATATATATATATATATACGAAAATGTAAATAAGCGTTCCTCTACTAAATTTAAGTCCCATTCCAACGGGCATGTTTATAACGCCAAAGATTAATCGTAAACTCGATTAATTTAAAAGTAACCCTGAAGAATCTATCGATGAAACTCGAGTAGGTTACTCATTTCCATTCTTAAATAAATTTATGCTCTACATTGTATTGAGCACTTTGTATTTGTTTTTTCTCAACCTTAACCTCTGGATATTGTGCGCTTCCAACGATCGTTCTTATACCCACCGGTAAGTTAATACTTATACATATACAAATATATATATATATATATATATATATATATGTGTGTGTGTGTGTGTGTGATATTAAAGAAGAGCTATCATATAAAGAAATCAAACTTTATATAAAGCGTGTATGTGTGGTTCAGCCATGTGCATGGATCTAGCCATTTTTAGAAAAATCAATTTGTAGAAGAAAGGAAAAAAGAATTTTACCATTTCTTTTCTGCCAAAAATGTAAGTAAAACCTACCAACCATTCTTGTCATATCATGTTGAATGCACAAGACTTTTTCCCATGATTCTCTCATAGATTTTGGCAAGAACTTGATGCCTTTGCACTGCTCGGCCATGTCCAGATAACAGTTCTCATTTAGTATTCATGAATTCTGTCTCTTTCTTTGAACTCTGACCTTTTCTGATAGCCTTCTCCAGGGCAAAGCATTTTATTGA
Organism: Doryteuthis pealeii; assembly: GCA_023376005.1. Classification (NCBI taxonomy): domain Eukaryota; kingdom Metazoa; phylum Mollusca; class Cephalopoda; order Myopsida; family Loliginidae; genus Doryteuthis; species Doryteuthis pealeii. Next base: position 46,408,329 of record CM042167.1, read on the forward strand.
ACATAGACGAAGACTTGTGATATCGATATTAAGAAAGTAACTAATGTCTGCTTTATTTTTGGGGTGTTTCTGAATCGAGGATGACTTATCTGAAAAAGATTGTTTTTCCTTCTCGAGATTTTCACTTTAGAGCAAGAATTCTTGGTCTAGTCTCTTGAAATCGATCGATCCTTTTTTATTGGTTCCAGCCATTTTCCAAGACATGTCCGTATCAGAAGTGAGGATTAGAATTTGGCATTGCAGTTGACAGGATTAAGCTCTTGACAAATGTTTTCAACTTAGCATGAACGCATAATCGTCTCAGTCAAAGAGTTCTCTCTTCTCTCTCTTGCAGTTTTATGCCAATCTATGACACCTCTTGCCAATTATCCATCTGGTTGTCTCACACAAATTTATCTATCATCGTCAATCTCTATTGAAACTTAATTTGAGATAATAGGATTACACTTGTCATAGATTCTATCTCTCTATTTAGTTTTTATTTTACAGAAGTTTATATGTTATATACCCACATTGCGGGTATATAAACAATGTTCTTATGTGATAGGGAGAGGGAGAGAGGTAGACAGATATCAGAGAGATGAGATGCATTGGTTGGTCAGTAGATGTGGGAGGAAATGAATCCAGAAAAATATTAAGAATTTTTTTAATGGACCAGATATATTTCTATGACTAACTTATTGCAAATATCTTGAAATTAGCAAAATATTTTCACAAGAATAGTAATTATTGCAAAAACATAATCTTTATTTATACTCAAAAACTGATCTTTATTGGTAAAATCACAACGTTTCGGTTGTTGTATTTCGCGTCCTTCCTCAAGTTTTTCTTGACTATCTACACATAGCAACGACTCAACCTGGAAAATCATTTTCAATAGTTTTATTTTTAAAGTAATTTATTTTAAAGACTATTTGATTTAGCTTTTTCAATGACATAAATTCTTAAATATCTTCCTAGCGGACTCAGTTTTTCCTAAAGACATTAAAATTGATGGGTGTTACATTACTACAGTGGCCCATAAAATATTGTCAGGATGGTTAAATGAAAGATTTTTCCTTCTTATAAGCTGGTTGTCTAACTAATACTATCTTACACATAGCTGTAGAGATAGGAGATCTATTCAAGAAATTTGTGCAAAATGAAAACAGACTTGATTCGAATTTGAACTCGGTTTGCAAAATTATTTCTTCTGTGTCGTTATCAATTAAACATTTCCTATATGCACAGATTCATGCACACGTGTTCAAATCAAATTCAAAATAATTCAATCGATAATTTTTGGTCAATTTTACTTGTACTTTCTTTGTTTGGCCATTCGTGATTGCTTAGTTTTCTATATTCTTTCTCTCTGGGTTGACTTCTATTTCTTCATGTCTGGTCTTCTCCCCGACCATGTTGGTTTCTATGTCTCAGTTCCTTTCCAACTTCTTGTTGCTGATTCATTTTCTAGCTAATACATTCATTAACCAACAATGCCATGTTACTTTTTATAGACTTTTATTTAATTAACTATGTTTTTTTTTACTATCTAACACAGTGCACACAGTTGAGTTCAACTGAAGCAAAAAGGGACATCTTCCTTGCTTTACATCCTGGCTGGAACTAACAATCTAACTAGCTCTCACGTGACTTCACGTGATTTGCGGTTTTCCCGTTTCTGGGGTCAAGAGTCCCTAATGGTCTGTAATTTTCCATTTATGCAACATAATGTTGTCAATAATCTATATTACCATAGATTATGCAACACATGCAGTCAAAACAAAGCCCAGCTATGGGTTAAATAGTACCACTACTGTTCTTCTACAAGAATGGCTTTGGCATTAAATAATCTATGCAGGTTGATATGCCATTAAACAAAGAAACCAACTATCAAGACAAAGATCTAAATGGTTGATTGGCTGATGGATTTTAATGGCAAATCAAACCATCTGGGGTTATTTTATGTGTAGAGTTTAGGTAACAATGTACGTTGTATCTGTAGTTACACTTTTGTAGTTAAGGGTTTTAACAATATGTAATCATCATTGGGGATCGTGTTGAGGGGTTATTTTTGTATGGTATAAATCAGATTTAGGTTTATATTTTTGGGAATAATCTTGTTTCTTTCCAAAAGGACAAATGTCATCTGTTAATTGTTGTTCAGTGTTGCTCTCACCCTTAGCCAGGATTGAACCTGCAGCCTGGAAATGACTGTCACAGATTGTTAACTATTGGACAGTGGAACAGTCAAACACCTCCTCAGCTTAATGGACTGTTCCTGGCAGTAGTGGCAGTAATTATTTAATCTGTTATAGTTGGTTCATTGGGAGACCTAGTAACTGCATGATTAGGCTGCAACATTTGAACTTGTCATCATTTATGTTGAAATTTAAAATTGATCTTTCATATTATTTGTATTAAAAAAGTGTTTTCTGATTATTTAATACTCTTGAGAAAGCTATGTATCCAACTATTCTGCCTCCAGCTATGGGTAAATAGTAGGCAAACAGAGCTCTTTAACCTTGGTTAAGCAACCCATCTAGGGGGAAAACTCTGAATTCAAACCAGTTAAACTCTGTTTAAGAAATTGATCTTGTGCCGCAGCCTACTCATGCAGAGAGAGTGGCAAATATAAAATAAACTTATTTACCGCCATAAAACGGAGGACTTGTCGGCCATATAAAAAAGCCCCCACAACTGACCCCTTTGATCATGTTCACTCAAAAGTGTAATCTCTGATATTAATAAAAACAAACCGTCTCTTGTTCGTAAATGTGCTGATATAATGAATAGAATATAAGCTGATATATATTTTTCATTTTACATGCATCTAGTCCGACCAAATCTTTAGAATACATAAAGATTTGCCGATAAAAGTAAGATGTACTTTTAGATAGTTGATTGTAAAACAAACAGAATGTTCGGATGAAATTCTCCAAAACAGGAAACATTTTGGCTCAGCAATTTTCCGGAAAATCTTTCGCAATTTTTTGTAACAATTTTTATTTTTTTGTTTTTTGTAAAACTTTTCTTTTTTTTCACATGATTAAAGTGGCTCAAAAGGAATTTCAGCTTTTATCTTTCAGTGTGATGATTCCAAGTTGATTTTGGTTTCTTTGTTTAATGGCATATCACACTTCATGGGTTATTTAATGCCAAAGTTAGCTTTGTAGAAGAATAGTAGTTACAGTATCTAACACATAGCTGGGTAATCTATTGGGTTTGGTTTGGTGTGTTTAATGGCATATAAACATTCGTGGGTTATTTACTGCCAAAGCCATCATTGTTGAAGAACAGTAGTGGTACTATTTAACCCATAGCTGGGTAATCTATTAGATTTGATTTGGTGTGTTTATCACCACACATATCAACATTTGTGTGTTATCTAATGCCAAAGTTATCCTTGTAGAAGAATAGTAGTGAATTTATTTAACCCATATCAGGGCAAGTTGGTATTTAGTTCACTACTTACTCATCTTTTTTTCTTTTTTCGCTTATTTGAGTTTCAAGATTTTATTGTGGAACTGAATGGTACAGTATATTTTAAGAAGTTTATAGCATAAATTATTCCAGTTGTAGCTGTGTCAGTGTTACAGTACGGCTGCAACACTAGGACTCTTGCAAAATGTTTTGAGAAAAAGTGAGATGAAAATGATACAAGGATTCTGCATTCTGTCTTGAACAAATCTTAGAAGAAGTACCCCACAAAAACATAGCTATATTACCATTTACCTCCTATCATGCAAACTACCCAAGTAAGATGAACAAGACATTACAAGACTGCTAGATAAGCAAGAATGAACTCCTGTAAACACCTACTCGTAGACACACCAGTGCAGGCTGACCAGTAAGAACTTATATTAATTAGATACTGGATGCCATGTGGAAGACCTACCAGGAGCAATGACCAATATGGACAGGTATCAATCAGCAATGAAAGAGTGACTACACACTACTCAGATATATTTATTCCAACTGTGTCAATGTCAGTGCTACTGTACACGTAATGTCTTCATTCAGTGTTTAAAATGAGGGTGAAAATTTCCAAAGAAACCAAGATTAAGATATTAAATATATCAAGCAATTCCAATATCTCAAAGTTTTCAAGAGGTGGTTGGTCTCAGAAGTTGCTGTACATGACATTATGAGAGCTGATCAGCATAGTAAAACTGAATGATATGGGAAGACCTGCCAAGCAACGACCAATATGGACAGGTGACAACCACCAAAAGCATACATTGATCAGCTTTGTATGGAACCTGCTGCCGTGTGGGAAACCTGCAAGGAACAATCACTGATAGGGAAGAGTGCTGAAAGAGACATAGGAATTTGTGTTGTCAATGCATCCTAATGATGATCCTAAGTATTGTCTTCATTCATTGTTTAAAATGAGGGTGAAAATTTCCAAAGAAACCAAAATTAAAATATTGAAGATATCAAGCAATTCTGATAGCTCAAAGTTTTCAAGATGTAGTTGGTCTCAGAAGTTGCTGTACACGACATTATGAGAACCGACCAGGATAGTAAAAGACTATCGAAAGGGTAAGTAGAAGATTAGTGCAATTTGATACGAGTCAATACGATTAAGTGAGGACGTGGGGGGTTGGGTGGGTAAGTTATAGTGACTATGAAATCAGCAAAGTATTCAAAAGTCAAATTAAGTTGATCTTAAAAGCAATGAATTATGGGATACAGATGTTGGGACTGAGATTTTATTCCAAGTGTCTGCGGCAAAACATGACAATTACTCTCGGAATTGACCCGGAAATGGACAAAGATTTCACTCATAAATGTTGCAATGTCAAATGTTGACTTATAAACAGGCAATTATTAGAGATTCACACAAGACACTTTAAAGGGGGATGAATAATTTTAGACAGTACTATTTATTATATATATATATATATATATATATATATATATATATATTATAAATCTCTAATGAGTCAGATAAACCTACTAAAAGTTTCGCTTAATGCTCTTCAGGGCTAAGATCCAACTCGGAGTCGGATCTTAGGTTTTAGTAGGTTTATCTGACTCATTAGATTTATCATTATTATTTGCTCTACTTAGGTATTGAGCACTTTTTACTTATTAGCTTTAGTTTTCTGGCGGTTTTGTATGATATATATATCTTATATATATATATATATATATATATATATATATATATATATATATAATAAATTTTTTTCTTTTGGCCAAATATTGTACCAATAGATTATTTTTGGTTAGTATGATTATCTTGGTCTTTTCTTTTTTTTCCAAAAATTTTTTCTCTCCGGGTGATGTTTGGTAGTATATTTTTACAATCAAACTATTTGCTGGGTTTTTTCTCACTGCAAGGTTTAACCAACAAGTTTGGTATATTAAATTATATATATATATATATATATATATAAAGTCTTTGTCAGGGTGGCCTAAAGTCGGTATCAGCCAATCAGCAAGGGAGTCTACCCCCTTTTCACTATCTCTAGACCAAGGAGATTGTTTAGGCATCTGAAGTGGAGCGCCACACCTACCATCAGCTCCTTACTTTACTGCACAGATCCCTATGCTAATGAAGTGGAGCGCCACACCTACCATCAGCTCCTTACTTTACTGCACAGATCCCTATGCTACTCATATGCTGAGTTGGTGAGGGCCAGTATCGAACCAGGAACCTTGAGGTTTCCAGCTGAACACTCTGACGGCTGAGGTAAACCGGCCCAATACATATATATATATATATATATATATATATATATATATATATATAAAGTAAACAAATCAGTTATTTTTTGCTACCCTTCTACTCAGGCGATGCTGGGTAGCCGCTTCTAGTATTTTCTAATCTCCTCCTTATATTTTTCTTCTTCTTCTTTCCTCTAAATCACATCTTCAACAGGGAACCAATTTTGATAGATTCAATCTCTTCCTCACTTGATTTAGCAATTCTTCCATTGCAATCCCCTCGCCCCCCCCACCCCTCACCCCCCGCCCCCACCCCCTGCACCCCCTGCACCCCCTGCACCCCCAACATAAACTGTCAAGTTGCATATTATTAAATGAGAAAATGGAAAAAGAAAACATTATCTTTTCAATATTACTGCGAGTTTCGTTTTTTTAAAGTGTGTATCCAAACTGAAAGGCAAATGACTGGGGGGGGGGGCAAGAACTGGTCATAAAATTTATTGATTATCAATGATAAATAATCCTTTTCACCTTCCCACCAATAAATATCGATTGTTTTTTTTTGGGGGGTGGGTTTTTGCGTTTTTTTTATATAACCGGTCAGAATCAGCAAATGGACAAAATAAATAAATCCTGACAGAAAGATAAAAAAATTTGGAATAATGAATCATATTTAGTATTTCTTAAATCTAGAAAATTTTTCTGCTTCTTTTTTTTATTTTATTTTTTTATTCTCCACCCCCGCTTGACTGAAACTTTTTTTTCCCCTCATTTGGTTAAAAAATTCAGACACCTATAGGAATCCAATTTCCTTAATAGAGATGGTAGGTCAAAGTTCACTCATTTTTTTAGAATGGTGTGAACAATTAACATTACAAAAAAAGAAAATGCTCTTTTACGTGTTGACAGTACCTACTGTTGCTTAAGTGGTCACCTAATTAAGTATTAATGAAATTTATTGTGTACAGTGCTCAGGTGCACCACAATACATCAAAGTCTCATGTCTAGCACATAGAATAATGTATTAGTGTCAGGAACATGAACAGTGTACAGTAACAATATACATGTATGTGTGCACGTGTATGGAGAGGGGTATTAGGTATAGTGTTGGCGGACCACAGGAAGCATGGAGGCTTTGAACAGGCTCATTTGCTGGTTAGCTTTGGTGATCTAGTAGGAACAGGTGCTTTCAGCATGAGTTGACCGTAATTAAAGGAGATGGGCATTGCCAGGTCAGAAAATACTTCTGACAAACTCAGTATAAACTTTAGTAATTTTAACTATCCATCTATCAACGTTAAGATCAAGTCATGGTGAAAGCACCAGTTCTTGCTTCATCACCAAAGTTAAGCAACAATGAGCCTGTTCAGTACTTAATTGGGTAACCACTTAAGCAACAGCTGGTACTGTGAGTAACCAGAGTCCTTTGTTCATCAAAATGACTTGATTCAGCATTAAATTACCCCAAAGAGGATTGATATGCCATAAAACAAGACAAGCAACCAAAAAGAATTTTTCTCACTATTGCTTTCATTTGCATTTAGAAAAAGAGAATGGCCAAATAATGGGGGATCAGTTTATAACATGTGAGAAAAGAAAATGTAACCTCCACTTTATGACCACCTTCTTTTTTCTTGTTTCTTAAATAATGATTCATATCAATGATATTATGGTCTAGATCACCAAAGTTAAGCAGTGATGAGCCAGTTCAATACTTAATTGGGTGACCACTTAAGCAACAGCAGGTACTGTAAGCATCCTGAGTCCTTTGTTTATCAAAATGACTTGATTTGGCATTAAATGACTCCAAAAGTGTTGATATGCCATAAAACAAAACAATCAACCAACAGGAATGTTTCTCACTATTGCTTTCCTCTGCATTTAGAAAAAGAGAATGGCCAAATAATGGGGGATCAATTTATAACTTTTGAGAAAAGAAAACAGACCCTCCGCTTTTTTTCTTGTTTCTTAAATAATGATTCACATCAATAATATTATGGTCTAGATCACCAAAGTTAAGCAGTGATGAGCCAGTTCAATACTTAATTGGGTGACCACTTAAGCTACTGTAAGCAACTCAAGTCCTTTGTTTATCAAAATGACTTGATTCAGCATTAAATGACCCCAAAAGGGTTGATATGCCATAAAACAAAACAACCAACCAACCTGAATCCTTTGTTTATCAAAATGACTTGATTCAGCATTAAATGACCCCAAAAGGGTTGATATGCCATAAAACAAAACAACTACCATTGGATATTTGATATGAAAGTGGGCATATTGCATACAGAGTCAGTCATATCTTTTTTTAAAAACTCCAATTTCTTTGACCTCCTCTGAAAAATTTTATCAATATAGTCGATTCTTCAACATGTCTGCTTTGGGCATTTTTTAGCTTGAGAATATGTATCTCTTTTGCATCAAATGATTTATTCTTGTGCTTCGTTTTCATGACTGTTGCCTATGACGACAAGAAAAGGAAGTGCAGATCTGGCATCCTCAAGTCCAATAAGATAACAATTTAGCCATGTTTAATGAACAATGCATCAAGTTAAAAATAGAAACAAATTGACAGCGTTGGATTTGGCATCAATATCAACTGGAAGAGAAATAGATAGGGAGATTAATAAATAGAGGGGAATCAAGTGACATTATATAGGGAGGGGGAAGGGGAGTAGAGAGGAAATTGTATGTAATTAATGGGAGGAGGAAATAGAGAGAGAGAGAGAAGGGGAGAGTGAAGGAAAGAAAGGGAAGATGGGAGGAAGAATGAAATTGGAAAAAGAGAAAGAGAGAAGGAAAGAAAATGAATTAAAGAAATTGAAAGAATGAAAGAAAGAAAAAATAAGTACAGAAGGAAAATGAAAGAAAAATATTAAAAAGAAAATAAAAAGGAAGGAAAATCGTTCTGGAAAAAAGAAGAGAAAAGATAAAGAAATAGAAGAAATGGTTATGGGAGAGAAAGAGAGTAGAGAGAAGAAAGAGAGAGTGAAAAGGGTTAGAGAAAGAGAGGGGGAAGAGAGAGGGTAAAAGAAAAAGAAGTGAAAGAAAGAGGAAAAAGAATAAGAGAAAAAAGGAAAAAGAGAAGAAAGAGAAAAAAAAGAGAAAAAAAGAGAAGAAAGGTTAAAAGAAAAAGAGAGGGAAAGAGAGAGGAAAGAGAAAAGAGGGAAAGAAGAGAAAAAAGGAAAAATGGTGAGAGAAAAAGAAAGAATTGAAGAAAATTGAAGAGAAGAAGAGTAAGAAAGCAAATGGAATATATATATATAATATATAATATATATAATATATATATATAATATATATAATATATATATAAATATATTATACATATATCTGTGCGGTAAAGTAAGGAGCTGATGGTAGGTGTGGCGCCCCACCTCAGTTGCTAAAAAAAAAACAATCTCCTTGGTCTAGCGCTATTGAGAAGGGGATAGACTCCTCGCTGACTGGCTGATACCAACTTAGGCCGCCCCATTGACTTTACTTTACTTTTTACTTATATATATATTATATATATATATATATATATATATATATATATTGTATATATATCGTATTTTAGGGGTCTCCGTATGCCTCACTCGGTATATATTTTTATGAGCGACATTCATTTGAAAAAGTGAATCTAATGATCCCGAAAATTTATGATTACAAATAATAATAAAAAATAAGTGAATCCAGTACTCCATAACATCGAGTTCCTTCATTTATTTTTTAAATGCTTCATAATAACGCCCAACTTCAACATAAAAAAATATAAAGATATATATATATATATATATATATATATATATATATTCTTAAGACAAAGAGAGGGGTAGGTGGAATAAGGTATGGAATAACGATTTACCAAAAAAAAAAAAAGAAAGGAAAGAAAGAAAATGGTTTTATAATTCTTGAAAAAGAGGGAAAAGAAATTCTGTAAAAGAGAAAGAAAGGGATAAAGAAATAGAGAAACTGATTATGAGAGAGGAAGAGAGTGTAGAAATTAAGGAGAAGAGAAAAAGAAAGAAATTGAAGAAAAAGAGAAAAGAAACCAAAATGAAAAAAAGAAAATAAGAAAGAGTACCCTTGAGAGGGTAAAAGATAAAGCAGTAAGAACTGTGCAAGAAAGAGAAAGAAAATAGAAAAAAAAAAGAAGGGTGAAAAGAAATGTTTAATATTTGTTTAACCGTTCAGTTGATGAAATATAAAATATTGCTACAATGGTGGGTAGCTGTGGGACTATCTGTGTGTGTGTTTTTAGCCTCCGTCCCTGCGAGTCTGAATTACAAGATGAGAAGTACTATTTACAAAATGAAGGGCAGAGCTATAACCCCATTGTGAAATTAGGTCTTTTCAAAGAAACTATTGATTTTTCTCTTCTGCTATACAACATTAGTAATTACTACAGCTTTTCCGAGTGCAGCACACGACTACCGTCAATGTAATTCTGTATATTCAAATCACTATTCGGATAAATATTTTTACTCTAAACCACAAATAAACCAAATTTCCCTCTCATTATCTCTCTCCCACCTTCTCCTTATTTCTGACTAGGTTTCCCTCCTTTAACCATTTTTAATATATCTTAATGTTACTCACTCTGTTTCTCTTAATCTATCTCTCTCTCTACTTTTAGTCATCATTCTCTACTCTCTTTGTATCTTTCTAGACTTTCTTCTCTCTCTTTGTTCTTCACTTGCTCATGCTCATGCTTTATTCAACCTCTCTCTCTCTCTCTCTCTCTCTCTCTCTCTCTCTCTCTCTTTCTGTCTCAGGAATTATTTTAATTAATATATATATATATATATATATATATATATATATATATATATAGAAGTAAATACACAAGCGATGTGTTTATGATATGGCTTTTTTTAGCCGACAATTTTTGGGAGTATATGTGCTTAATTGAAGTTGAACCTAATTTTGAGGGTTAATTAATTAATAATTAATTAATTAGGCGGGTATACCTATTTAAATGTAAGGCTAAACAAATTGAGAAAATGTATATACAGAGATTGATTTTTCTCGATTTGTTTAGCCTTCCATTTAAATAGGTATGCCTGCCTAATTAATCAATTATTAATTAATTAACTCTCAAAATTAGGTACGACTTCAATTAAGCACATATACTCCCAATATATATATATATAGGGATGACTGAAAGTAAAGAGAAATAGAATAAGAGAATATATACATATATATATATATATATATGTATATATATATATATTGTTATATTCTATTATTCTCTCTACTTTCAGTCATCCTTTTTTGACTCTTACTGTCTCTTTCTACTCTTTCTTCTTCTACACTCTCGTCTCTCTATTTATTCTTCACTTGCTCC
>CM042167.1:46424315-46469315 GCA_023376005.1 Doryteuthis pealeii
TCTCTCTCTCTCTCCTCTTCTGTCTCACCTCTCTCTCTCTCTCTTGCCGCATTCTCTCCTCTCTCTCTCTTACTTCTTTCTGTCTCACTTCTCTCTCTCTCCACATTCTCTTCTCTCTCTCTCTTCTCTCTCTTCTCTTTCTCTTCTGTCTCACCTCTCTCTCTCTCTCTTTTTTCTTCTCCCCCTCTGTCTCTCTGTCTCTCTGTCTCTCTCCACCCCCCTACCCTCTTACCCCCCTCCCCGTGTCTCTGTTACTTTGCCTCTGTCATTAGTACTTGATAACCTGATTTGCTTCAGCTATTGCTTGAAGCAAATATACTATGCCACGAACTTTTCACTCTGTTGCTTGATGTACCTGTTGTATCTGAAACACTAATCCAATCTTTCCACCGTTGCCTTTCACTAACGATACATAAAAGAGCGGATTCATTGATTCTCTTAGAAATCTTGTGCCTCTAAGATATTCAATAGTGCCCTGAAATGGATCAGAAACACAGAGAGAGAGAGAGAGAGAGAGAGAGGGGAGAGAGAGGGGGAGAGATGACTGGATGTAAGTTTGTTTGCTGGCTGTCTATAAACAGTGACTTTCTTCTGACAAGCTTTTGGGGAAATAAATCTTCTTTTTTTTTTCTAAATAGAATTCACAATTTTTTTAGCTTTTCCGATAAAACTGATAAAAAGAAATTGTTGTGAGGAGATGGCTAGTATACAAATCTCACAAGCCATTGTGAGTGAACTTTTATCATATTGGATGCCCAACAGATATAGTGTGGTGCCAAAATTAGCCCAACCAGAATGTTATATCACCTACTATAAAGTGTGGATTTATATCTTTTTATATTGGATTCATATAGGAAGCATGTGGTGTTATAGTAAGTCATAGGAAAAGGATTCCTGGACGAGGTAAATATATATATATATATATTGGATTCAGTCATTCAGCATTATCTAAACCTGCTGAAATTCCTCTAAAGTACTTCCCTTATTTTCTAGAAGGACCTCAATAACTCAATAATAAGTTTCGAAAGTACTTGGGATATGAACTTTGGTGGACTAATCCATGAATTCCATCCAAATATAAAAAAGTTGGCCTTAAAAGATCTCCAATAAAATCATTAAATAGGAGACCTGCCTTTTGTTTAATTCCACATGTATAAATGAAAGAATGCTACCCAAATACACACACACACATATATATATATATATATATATAGGGTCATCCACAGACACGTGTTTCGACTTATCAATTCTATTCAGTGTGGCTAGACATTTTGTAAGCTACCTACAGCCGGAATTGAACTCCGGTCGGTTGGGTGTCAGTCCGGCACCTTAACCATTAGGCTGTCTTCAATTACAGAATGCGAAGGGGATTTTAACTGTTTTAATACATACATCGCTTTGTGTGTAAAGGCCGTCACAGAGTGCTCCATTCAGAGAAGAGCGTTGCATTGCATTATATATATATATATATATATATATATATATATATATTCTGCTATGTAAGAGAAGCAAGTTGATTGCTTTGCTGATAGATAATTCTTACCGATTTTGAGATTTAATTAGAAATCTACCAGCAGAAAAGTGGCATGTGTTCTCTTTCATGATGATAACAATTCTTCTGTCTCTTGATGTCCCTAATTACAGATTACTTGCCAATAACTAATTCCATGTTGTTTGGTGCTTCCATTGGTTTAATGAGTACCAGCCATTGCAACTCAAAAGCATTCAACAATCGACATAGAGTTTCTTCAAAGTCATTAATCCAACGATAAATCTCTTTGTAACAACTCAGCTTGCATGTCATTTATCTGGAAATTTTACAAATGACAATCTCGTTTACTTAATACATATTTTCAATTACATATATTTCATTTGTAGTTTTCTTTCAGATGGTCTAAAACTTCAAGATAATATTTTGCAAGTCTCTCTAGCAAACGAAATGTAATTCCTTTCCCAACTGAGCACGTTACTCTCACTTTAAATAGCAGTCATCAGATTTCACTTGCCATCCAAACACTTTCTTCCTCACTCACTGTGTCAGCGTTTGGCTGCACTTATGCAAATTCTGATATACTTCATCCAGGTCTCTGCTAACAGCACCTTTACAAATGACAATCTAATTTACTTAATACATATTTTTAATTACATATATTTCATTTGTAGTTTTCTTTCAGATGGTTTAAAAATTCAAGATAATATTTTGCAAGTCTCTCTAGCAAACGAAATGTAATTCCTTTCCTAACTGAGCACGTTACTCTCACTTCAAATAGCAGTCGTCAGATTTCACTTGCCATCCAAACACTTTCTTCCTCATTCGCAGTGTCAGTGACAGTACATCTTATTTCTGCTCGTTCAGCTGCGCTTATGCAAATTCCGATATACTTCATCCGGGTCTCTGCTAACAACACCTCAGCTACGAGGAGGTAGCGAGTTTGAATATCCGTAGCCACTCGCCACACTCTTCCCCGTCGCACAGGCCAAACATATCCTGACACGCTTTGTTTGTGGGGGCTGGGAATCCACTTGTTCATAAGGCTGCTTTTCAATTTCATCACAAGTTTTCAAATTTCAAATTATGTACGGCATCTTAAGTAGAAAAAATTATATTCACAATTTTCCTGTATCATATCATTTTTTCAAACAGTAACACTTGTTTTTTAAGATCTCTATTATGACGGAATTCAAACGTATAAATATTCTTTTTTCTCATAACACTTGATAAAAAATATGCAAACTAATTATTTTTTACTTGATTGCTTCAGATATTGAATGAATAGTTAGTGTTGCAATATCACTCCTTTTTGTTGATACAGTTTTTTGTAAAAAAAAGACTGAATTATTCTTAATTTGTATTTTGTATTATAGTAGTTTTTGTTTTTCTCTTTATTTGTAACTGATTGTTTTTGCATCTGAGCTGGAGCGCCACACCTAACACTGGCTTACTTTACCATACTTTACCATACAGATCCCTGTGCTACTCATACGCTGAGTTGGCGAGGGCCAGTATCAAACCAGGAACCTTGTGGTTCCTAGTTGGACACTCTACTGACTGAGCTAAACCACTTCTAAAGTAGAATTTTTTTTATTCACAATGTTTCAATAACAAATTTTTTTTTTCAAACAGGAAAACTTGCTTTTTTTTTCTAAGAATGCTATCATGATGAAATTCAAACAGATGAATATTCTCTTTTTTTTTGTAACACTTGATAAACAAACATGCAAACTGATTATTTTTTACTAGATTGCTTCCGATATTTCAGTTGAATTAACAGTTAGTGTTGCGATATCGCTCCTTTTTGTTGATACAGCTTTTTGTAAAAAAAAAAAAAGGAAATTATTATACTGTGGATTTTGTTACATTCTAGTCTTCATTTTTTCTTTCTTTGTCTATAACTGATTTTGTTTAAATAAATCCTTTGGTTAAGACAACCATATAATTGGATCTTCTCAATTCTGAGCATGTCCTGGGTATGACGTAAACTGCATCTAATGATGAGGTTCCAATTTGAATCTTTGGGGATTGGGGAGTATCCCTTCATCACCATTATTCCCAGATTCTATTAGGATTCCATCGATAGGCTAAATGGAAAACCTGAACTGAATTTAAAAAAAAACGTGTTAAAAAAAATTGAGTTTAAAAAACAAATTTGAAAACGTCTTCAGTATATAATAACCCCACAAGGGTTGACATGCCATAAAATCCAACAAACCATAATTTCTCAGTAGTTTGTTTTGTTGCATAATCTATGCGGTTGCATAGATTATTGTCAACCCCCTGTATTTTTGAAGGGATGGCCCTTTTCATATCACGAGCCGGACTTTCCATGGAATAGTACAGAAAGCCCGTGAAATACGTGAAGTCACGTGGGACCAAGTTAACCCGTTAGTTCCAGCTTGGACGTCAGGCAGAAAAGATGTCTGCCTTAACTGGGCTCAAATGCACACGCGCGTTGTGTTAGTTAGAAGAATAATTTTAGTTAAGTAAATAAAAGTTTAAAGAAATAAGATGGTGTTCTTGTTTGATGAATGTCTTGGCAAAAAGACTGACCAAGAAGAAGGAATGAATCAAAGATGAACAGCCAACAGGAATCTAGAAATAGAATCCAACATGGTGAGAAAGAATAGAAATGACTAGAGATCACCAAATGGCCAAAGAAGTAAGTAATGCATATATGCATATGCATCTCTCTATCTACCTATGTCTATCTCTCTCCCCTCTCTAGTAAAAGAACACTTGTGTATATACCCAACATATGTGTATGAGTATGTAACAGTTTCTTTTCACCTATGTGGATTCTTTGTTTTGTTTTTTGTTTGTTTTTTCTATTCATTTCTGCGTGTTCTTTTTTAACCAGTTCCACAGCAATCAGGATTGTTTGACATCCGAATTTATGATCAAGCACTTGTTCTTCTTCTCAGGTTGATGTTGGTTTTCTTTATAATCTGTTGATCTATGTCATTGATGAAAAAGGGGGAAACTATGGTTTCTTTTGCAGTTGCAGAGGATCTGGTCACTCTTAATTTACAAGGCTTCTTGATTTGAATCAATATTCAATGTTGGTTGCTTCAAGGCTGTTGGCTTGAGCTTTTCTTAGACTGCAATCCTCCCACTTGATGTCCATAATCGATCAAAGCTTCTCTTACTGAAAAATCTCACAATTATACAGGTTAATGTCTGTAAAGCATAACAGCAAAAACAACAGTTTGATTCATCATTACTTTGACATGTTTTTGAAAACACAGTGGGAGATCCTTCTGAAACTTTTGGCTATATGCCGAGTTGTGACACACTTGCTGTAACTCTCTTTTAAAAATGAATAAAGTTTTTGGAGTGAGTGCACGAGTGTGCTCACTTCAAATATTCCTTCTGAAACTTTTGGTTTCTTTGTTTAATGGCATTATCAACCTTCATGGGTTATTTTATGCCAAAGCCATCCTTGAAGAAGAACAGTAGTGGTACTATTTAACCAAAACTGGGGGATCAGGTGGTTAATACCTTTCCCAGAGTTATTAATCCCTAAGCAAATATGATAGTATGACTGAAGTTCAAAATCCCGTACTACAATGTTTTAGTCCAGCAACTAGGTCATGGGGGAGTAATAATGATGGAAACTAATAACTAATAACTTCTTGGATAAAATTTATCTAGCTAAAATGTTGAGTGCAAAACATGAAATACCTAATAAATTTCTTTTTATTGTTAACCGCCCTGTCGGCTGGCATTAGAATGCACCTCTGCAGAGAGGTAAGACTCCCCCAATAGGGCCACCTGTTGGCTGTGGGTGGCAACCCATGATGCTTAAGGATAGAACCCAGGTGGATGAGCAGTTCATGACTTGCAATACTGCACTTTGGCCCTATCTTGGGCTAGACGGGCGGTCGAAGAGGCCCCCTCTGATCAATTGGCTGGTCACGTCAAGCCCTAGCACCTATATGATTTTCCCAACCCTATTGCCCTTATGGCAAGCCCCAACCCCTTTTTGTCATATGGGTGCTAGAAGGCGTTGATGAGGGTCCACATGTCCTGGGAATGACGTTAAACTCTATCTGATGGTGAGGTTCCAGTTTTGGAGGTTTGGGGAATGTGGAGCACCCTTTCATCACCATTGCTCCCTGGTCCACTTTAACCCGGAGTGGTAGTACCTGTTAGGGTAATAATAATGTGCATTTAGAATAATTAGTTAAAGCCATGCGGACAAAAACCATACAAATCCAACAGAATGGAGAATTATTGTATACCCTTTTCCTTTACTTACTTCTATTCTTCTTCTGACATCTTTTATATCTTACGTCTTCTTCTAACATCTCTTCTAGCGTCTGGACTTCTCTTGGTGGTCGGTCGCACTTAACTCATTTCTTCTTCTAGATCAGTCTTGTTACCAAGACATTCACCAACTACAAAACCGTGTTATTTTCTTAAGATTTTATTTACTTAACTAAACATTTCATGTAACTAAATGACTGACTAACATGCAGTGAGTTACAGTTATGGCAGGACATCTCTGCCTGACGTCTAAACTGAAACTGAGGACCCAACCAGGTCCCACGTGACTTCACGTATTTCGCGGGCTTTCTGTACTATTCCATGGAAAGTCCCGCCCGTGATATGAAAAGGGCCATCCCTTTAGAAATACAGGGGATTGACAATAATCTTATGCATAGATTATGTAACAGAATGAACAGATCAACAATCCAGCATTTTAACCACTACGCCACGGGGACTTTTCCCAGAGATCCTTCCAAAATCAATATGCTCAACATGAACTTTGTTCTCCACATCCTTCTTTACATTGTGTTGAGAAGAGACTTCCCAGCTTGGGAAAAAGATTCTAGAAGGTTATTCAAGATGCTGACATTAAATCCTGGAAGATTATCTTTGGAGTACGTTGAGCAAACAATTTGGTTTTCTGGGTGTTGATAGACCAAAAAAAGAAAAAGAAAAAAGAAGTCATAAAAATTGTGGAAATTGTTATCTGACTGTTTCAACTTGTCCGTCGTATGAGATTGCAAAGCGTTGTCAACCACATAACACAGTTCAGCGATCCACATGATATTAGTCATGTGAGTGGAATGTGGACAGGTTAAAAAAGAATTCTCCCTTGAAGCAATACCTGATCTCGAATGTTGTTGATAGTTCTTGGAGCATGGCTGCTAGGTGTAAAGATAAGTTTTTGGAACAATCACAAACCCTCGTTTCAGTTTGTTGGTGATTGGAAATTCGTCAGAGATGTTATTTTGATGAGATGCCATTGTTGAGTGCCTGGATGAGTGTTGCAAATCATTTAGGCCAGCCAAAGTGTTTTAGAAATGTCCGCAAGGCAAATCTTGGCAGCTGTTATTATTGCTTCTTTATAATCTAAAAAAGAGAATATGAAAAATGAATATTAAAACTCATATACAGTGAATGAATTATATATATATACTAGCAAATATATGCACCCGGGTGCAAGTATTTTAGTTAAATTTTATAATAAAATATGATATTAAATTAGAAAGGCTAAGGAAACTGAATAAGAAGGCAGATAAAAAGATTTTGAACAGAGGGGGTATGATTGAAAAATAGAACAACTTTGAAACTAACTCTTCCATCATTTTCTGTTACTCCCGTCTTTCATTGGTAAATTTTCCTAATTTAACTATTTAGTTAAAATAGGAAGTAAAGAATAATATTACAGTTATTTCTTCTTGTTAAGGGATTTCTTTTAAGATTCATTGAAAAGATTTTTGCTCATATTCAATAAGATAAAACCAAACGATTAGAAATCAATAATACTAAGCATATATTTATTAAAATCAATTTTTTAAGATCAATATGCAAATTAGCCTTCCCATTCATACTGTAAACCTCTATTTTGTTGTATATATAAATACAATTGCATGTTATTAGTATGTAGATATGGTCAACAGTGTAAGTAATGTAAAGCAATTTTATTAATAATTGAGATTTAAATAAAAATAAAATCATGGAGAATATGATGTAAATAACTAAAGGAATTGTGACTTGTATAGTAGTATAGTTTCGGTTACAGACAGACAAACCCACAATCTCCATTATTATAAGATATATATATATATATATATATATATTATATATATAACAGACAATAATTATTCTATGATCCAATTTTTTTGCTTGAATGATTCGTTCAAGACAAAAATTTTGATATTTCTATTTACAGACAATTTTTAAGTTCTTTGAGTATTATATATACTAGTACAAAATAAAAAACGCCCTCCGGGCGATGTAAAAATAGATTTTTGAAACATTGCCTGAGGGGTGGGAGTAAAAAATTCAATGTCAGCGAGTTTGTACCCTAAGTAAGTAAAATCATCAAATTCATTAAAGGGTTAAAAAATAAAACAATTTGAAATGTAAACTTTAAATATGTATCAAAATAAAACAAACTATATATAGATATATAATACCAGTCATGTATTTATTAAAACTTGTTTTAAAAAACAATGAGGACTGTCTAATGTTGCATGTTGAAATTTTGAGTGTATTTATTCTATGTTATGATGATTTTGGGTAAAGTGACGTAATTTTTGTTACAGACAAAAACCGGAAGCAAATCTCCATTATCAATAGATTTATATTATCATTTCCTCGGTTTTTCTCTTAGGTTGCTTTCTTACTTAAAGTGACAGAATAAATGGAACAGTCCACCTTAGAGAGAGGGAAGATAGGTAACTTCTATAAACCTTGCACATCATAATAGTTCCAATTATTTTATTGACAATATTTTATTCAGCTTTTATGAAATTAAACGACATCACCGAGTGAGAAATTGAGGTTTGATGCTGAAATACGAAATTAATAGAAGTTTGATTACTTTTGGCTACCTTGATATTTCCCCAGGTGATATTAATTATGTGTCAGAAAAATAATGGTCCCCAGATACTGAAAAGTAATCTTTCTTTAAAGGTGGGTGGGTAACTCTCTAGATTATTTCATTTAATAAGATGACACTTCTAAAATTGACAGCCTCACCATAGATACCTGATAGTATTACCTTTAACCCTTTCACAGGCAGATAACATTTGAATCGTTGTAAAGTGGGCGGATTATTTTCAGAAAACTTGCAAAATAGAGAGTAGGAATTTACCTTACCTGTTTGCCACAGGTAGGATGGAAGACATGGTCACAAGAATGTACCATCCAGCAAAGATTGAACTGATTTAGCTCAGTCAGTAGAGCTTCTAGCTAGGAATCATAAGGTTAAGGGTTCGATACCAGCCCTCACTAACTCAGTAAAGTGAGGAGCTGATAGGTGTGGCACTCTACCTCAGACGCTAAAATAATCTCCTTGGTCTAACACTAGTGAAAAGAGAGTAGACTCCCTTGCTCATACCTACATTTGGACACCCTGACGACTTTACTTTTACTTACTTTATTCAGTCATAATGGATCTGCAAGACTAGCTTGCTAACCATTACACCACAATAGTACATCCCTTGCAAAATAAAAAGTATATTCAAACAATTCAGTTGATCACACATAAATTTAAACTGTATCTAATGGTGAAGTTCCAATTCTGGAGCACTAGGGAGTGTGGAGTACACTTTTCATCCCCATTACTCCCAGATCCACCCTGACCCGGAGTAGTAGCACCTGTTAGTTTCCAAATGAGTTTCTAAAAAATTGTATTAAAAAAAAAAGAATGTTCAATACCCATCAAGAAGGAATAAAACAAAACATCTTCAGCATAAAATGACCCAACAATGGGTTCTTCTTGTCATAATCGGAAACCTTTTTGTCGTAATCGGGAGCCATCACGGAAATTTGAACCTAACCCTTTATTCAGTCCACGGGGGTATCCTGTTCTCATTCCACTAACCATAGCTGGCATAGAGGCGTTAAGCTGTGTTAATTATTATTCTATGTTAATTATTATTCTATGCCCCTGACCAGGATTGAACCTGCAGTCTAGAGATAACTGTCACTTAGAACTGTCTTAACCGAACTCCTTTATCCACTGTAACTTAAGAAGAGTTAATTCTTCATAAAATCAAAAATGATTTTTATCGAATGACCATAAGTGAAGCTGATTTGTATCTGACTTGGGAGTGGGAGAGCGAGCTGCTGCTGCTACTGCTACTGCTGCTGCTGTTGCTGCTGCTGCTGTTGCCTTATTTCACATGGATGATCAAAGTCTAAAGTAGATTTTATGACAGAAAATAAAATCAGATTTCATTTTTGGCATTTTTTTTTTTCTATTCCATTCATTCATATGTTAAGCAAATTATATATTTGCAATATGCAAAAAGAAAATTATATATTTCTCAAAATGTTTATAAATAACATTGGCGATGGTTTAGTTCAGTCAGTATAGCATCGACCAAAGAATTAAAAGGTTCAAAATATTTTGCTTATATATATTTACCAACTCCTCCGCATGAGCAGGATACGACACAAGGTCAATTTCTTAAGCGGAGTTCAACAGGTTTGAATTCAGAGTTTTCCTTCTCCTAGACTGGTTACCTAGCCATGGTTAAAGAACCCAGTCTGTCCTGCTATTTACCCATAGCTGGAGGGAGAGTAGGATTCATACCTTTCCCAAGGGTATTAGCGCTAAGTAAAATGCAATTAACACGTCCAGGATTTGAACTCGGAGTGACGAGTCCATTTCCCATGACTTTAACCATTACACCACGCGCTTCCTAAATATTTTGCTTATAGCATATGAAGGCGTTTGCTGTGTAACGGTTATCATTGCTGCAAATGGACACAGCGATTTGAGTTCAAATCCTGGACAAGGCTATTTGCATTTCACATAGCACTAATACCCTTGGGTATGTATCCAACTATTCCCCTTGCAGCTATTGGTAAATAGTCAAACAGATTGGTCTCTTTGAACTTTGTATTGTAACTGGTCTAGGTGTGGGAAAGCTCTGAATTCAAATCAAAGGAGCTCTCTTCTCATTGGTCAAAACTACTTTGAGAGCTCTACCCTCTGTCTTTCTTCCTTCTTTCTTTCTTGGTATGGCAACCAGTCTAGGAGAAGGAAAACTCTGAATTCAAATCAAAGGAGATCTCTTCTCATTGGTCAAAACTACTTTGAGAGTTCTACCCTCTGTCTTTCTTCCTTCTTTCTTTCTTGGTATGGCAACCAGTCTAGGAGAAGGAAAACTCTGAATTCAAATCAAAGGAGATCTCTTCTCATTGGTCAAAACTACTTTGAGAGTTCTACCCTCTGTCTTTCTTCCTTCTTTCTTGGTATGGCAACCAGTCTAGGAGAAGGAAAACACTGAATTCAAACCAAAGGAGCTCTCTTCTCATTGGTCAAAATTACTTTGAGAGCTCTACCCTCTGTCTTTCTTCCTTCTTTCTTTCTTGGTATGGCAACCAGTCTAGGAGAAGGAAAACACTGAATTCAAACCAAAGGAGCTCTCTTCTCATTGGTCAAAATTACTTTGAGAGCTCTACCCTCTGTCTTTCTTCCTTCTTTCTTTCTTGGTATGGCAACCAGTCTAGGAGAAGGAAAACTCTGAATTCAAATCAAAGGAGCACTCTTCTCATTAGTCAAACTACTTTGAGAGCTCTTCGTCCCCATCCTCTCTTCCTAAATTGCTTTCTTACATACACCTCCATGTATATTTATTACTTAGCATGTACTTTCTATTGACCGTCGTTGTTAAACTAATTATAATGATGGGCCTCACAAAGTTCCTTTGCTTTTTTCTCTTAGGATTTTCTGAACTCCACAAGTTGATTAGGTTTCATGTTACATTCCTTGCTTGAAATTAATTAGTGAATGCCCTTACAGATTGGATTGGAATCACTTTATTCAACCTGGACCGAAAACATTTCTAATATGTCACATGAACAGTTTCAATTAGGCTAAGATGGGCAGTGAAATTGAGAATTAACCTGAGGCTCATCTTGAAATCTATCTTTAGCTTCACGGCCCTTTAAGATGGAATTGGCCTGAGTGGATGGGCGTGAGCCAGATCTGTGGGCTGCAAAAGGAGAGTCTTGTTCACAATTTACTTTAAAAGGATATGACATGTATATACAGGGTGTGGAAGAAATACCTTCCCCATTTTTAACTGTCACATATTTGGTGCAAGTGACTATGGTAGTTCAATCTAACTGTCTTTTTTTTTTTTACTCAGATATTGCAATCATAGCTTGAAGTGGTACACATTATTTGTTTGACATTTAAATGTTTTTTTAAAACTGTTGAATCTGTAGTTGGTACATAGCTCATTTCATATTACATCAGAATGATTTTGTTCTGGATATCTACTTTAGCTCTACAGCCCTTTAAGATGGAATTGGCCTGAGTGGATGGGTGTACACAATTTACTTTAAAAGGATATGACATGTATATACAGGGTGTCTAAGAGATACCTTCCACATTTTTAACTGTCACATGTTTGGTGCAAGTGAACTTAGGAAAGTGACAATGGTAGTTCAATCTAACTGTCTTTTTTTTATGATCAGATATGATCAGTTGCAATCATGGCTTGAACAGGTACACATTATGGGTTTAATATTTAAATATTTTTTTTAAGACTGATGAATCTGTAGTTGGTACATAGCTCATTTCATATTACATCAGAATGATTCTGTTCCGGATATCTACTTTAGCTCTACAGCCCTTTAAGATGGAATTGGTCTGAGTGGATGGGTGTGAGCCAGATCTGTGGTCTGCAAAAGGGACTCTTGTACACAATTTACTTTAAAAGGATTTGACATGTATATACAGGGTGTCTAAGAGATACCTTCCACATTTTTAATTGTCACATATTTGGTGCAAGTGAACTTAGGAAAGTGACAATGGTAGTTCAATCTGGCTGTGTTCGTTTTTTTTTTTTTGACTCAGATATGATCAATTGCAATCATGGCTTGAACAGGTACACACTATGGGTTTGACATCTAAATATTTTTTAAGACTGGTGAATCTGTAATAAGTACACAGTGCATTTCATGCTCATTTCCTATTACATTAGAATGATCCTATTCTGGATATCATTTTTAACCAATAGCTGTATCAATTTCTATCCAGAACAGCATCATTTTGACGTTACAAGAAAAGCAACTAGATTCACCATTTTAAAAAAAAACTAGGCAAGTGGTAATGGTAGCTCCATCTAGTTAATGTCTATTTACTTATTTTATTCATTTTATTTTTATTTCAGAATGATCAGTTACGATCTTGGCTTAGACATACAACATAGTCAATACCTTCCTTAAGGTACTGACTATGTTGCATGTTATTATGTTTAAATTGTAACCCTGAGAATCTAGGTTTGAATTCACAGTTTCCCTTCTCCTAGACTGGTTGCCATACCAAGGTTAAAAAGCCCAGTCTTCCCTACTATTTACCCATAGATTGAAGGAGAATAGTTGAATATATACCTATCCTAAAGGTATTGCACTTTGTAAAAATGCAAACAGCCTTGTCCAGGATTTGAACTCTGGTCACCTAGTCCATTTCTTATAACAATAACCATTACATCACATGCCTCCACTGATTGATAATATAGATAAGTATTTTTTCCATGACCATCATATAGCAGTTGATGTGTCTTGAGGTAAATACACATTTGAACAGATCAATTAAGAGCAATAGTTTCTGCTTAAACGAGAAGCAGAGGCTTTAAAATTTGGCAAGAAATCAAGATCTGTTGAAGATGGGAAGGAATCTGCGAAAGGTTCTATACGGAAGAGGCCTAAGCTGACCGGCCCTCGGAGATAGAGAACCCATTATGATATTGGACATTAAATGGCAGGCCCATGAGCTGAAGACGTTGCCTGCTTGTGGTCATGTCAGTTCTGGTCAGTGGTTTTTCTAGCCATATTATACTCTGGGTAAAACTCACATCTTCTGGTCACTGCATCCTACCTAATCTAACCTCATAGATAGTGTTGGTCACTGGCCAAAATGACCTGATTGGTCAGAGGTCACCTGATTAACACAAAGGGCTTGCTAGTTTTACAAGACTCTCTTTTCTTTTCTTTCCCTTTTTTTTTTCATTTGGCGTCTCTTCAAGCATACTCTTGAAATAGATAAAACACCCACTTCTCAAATAGTCAACCATTTCTAGGGACACTTATTGTAGTTAAATCACTTGTCGACTAATAGAATTCAATCTATTTTGGAAGAAGCAAATAGAATTTAGTTTGTGTAGATTATTCAAACGAGACATCATTGCTGATAAAGTTGGTTCGTGAGAAGCAAGAATATATTTACCAAACCCCTCCACACAAGCAGGATGTGACACAAGGACAATTTTCAAGTAGAGTAAAACTGGTTTGAATTCAGAGCTTTCCTTCTAGACTGGTCACCTAACAAGGCTGAATCGAAGGTGTTTATTGATGCAATAAGGATTTTTGTACTTAATGATCAGAATAATTTCTTTATTAGGACATTTACTGTTATTTTCTATTTTGTACACTTTCATATTGTAATTGTATGTTTCAATTGGAAGTTTTACTTCTCCTAGACTGGTCACCTAACAAGGCTAAATCAAAGGTGTTTATTGATTTTTACACTTAATGATCAGAATAATTCCTTTATTGGTCTTAGGATATTTACTGTTATTTTTTATTTTGTACACTTTCATATTGTAATTGTATATGTAACAGTGGAAGTATGCTTGGCCCATAACTGTAAAGTTTTTAAATGCCATCCTTGGCCAGTTGAAAAGGGCTTAAAGAAAGTTCTGTGTTATGGAATCTTTTGGTAAGTCCTATCCTGCATATTGGTAAAGGTCCAGTGTTTTAATATAAGTATAGGAAGGATCTAGCACACACCATATATACTGGAAATTCTCAACCAACACCTTCACTAAAAGCAGGATGTGACACAAGGTCAATTTTTAAGCAGTGTCTGACAGTTTTGAATTCAGATTTTTGTTTCTCTAAACTGGTTCCCATACCAAGGTTAAAGATCCCATTCTACTCTACTATTTACCCATAGCTGGAGGGAGAATATTTGGATTCATACCTTTCCAAAGGTTATAAGCACTAAGGAATGGTATGAATCCAATTATTTACCCCTTCGGTAAATCATAAACTGTAAAGAGGACATAACTGGAATTACTAACAAAATAGATTATCGGCCAAAAATGTTAATTTCCATTTGAACAAAAGATACAGGATTTTATCATTAGATATTTTATTGAATACACTGAGTGTATCTCAGGTAGAACCAACCTCTTCGCCCGAAAAAAAGGGGTAAGCCAGGTATGACACTAAACTGCATCTCATGGTGAGGCTCCAGTTCTGGAGTGTGGCGTTTTCTTTCATTACCAATACACTCAGGTTAACTCAGATCCGGAGTGATAATACCTGTTAGGGACCCATATATGGGGTCAAATAAGTTTGTTTAAAAGGGATTTGTATTTGTTAGGAATACTTGATGACATTTAATTGTATTTTTGCATTAAGAATTGTTGCTTGAGTTCGCTTCTCATTAGGTGCTCCGTACCATCGCACTTGTGTCACAACTAAGCTAAGCTTAGTCAAAAGCTACTAAGGGTTATTTTTTGTTACCTGAAACCATAATAGAGTCTGCAAATAAATAACTATTATTTAATAGGAATAATTGGTAATAATAATAATAATAATAGATATAGGTAAATAGTAGTGTATTAGTACTAAATGAAATGCAACAACCTTGTTCTTGATTTGAACTCATGTCACTGTGTCAAATTTCCAATGACAATAGCCATTACATCACAGGCACCTCCAAGCAAGTGAGAAGCAAATAAGCTGGAACTTAAAGATCAAGTTGTGAAAAAAAACACTCAAAAAGATATTTGCACCAACAATTCTTTGGGCAAGTGTAAAAAAAATCAACATCGAAATGTTTGATGATGAAATGTTTGGTGGTAGGGAAGATATTTAGTTGACTCTCCACTCATCAAGAACCAGAATTAAATAACCCTAAAAGGGTTGATATGCTGTTAAAACAACAACCCTCTTTCCACCAAAACAGAAACAGTTTTGTGGACATAAAGTTTTGTTCTAAGCTTTTTAAAGACTTTCTAACTGTAGTAGACTTATTATAATGTGTGTGTGTGTGGTTGTGTGTGTGTGTGTGTGTGTCTGTCTGTCTGTCCTATCAATTGCCAATTTCTTTGATTCAATGTAAAAAAAAAGCCTAAATAATTTTTGGAAGTTCAACTGGAAAGAATTATTGAAAAGTAAAATTCCTAGAAATTGATGTCTTTTGAAGCAAATCATTTGTGTAAGTTGTTAAATTCTTCAGAATGCACAAAAGACTAAAATCCTAGAATTTTATTAGCTTAAATAATTTCTCCAATCAAATTTGGAATTTTGTCAAAATGAATTCTTCTGTCTTGAAACATCAATAAAAAAATTATGCATAACAATACAATCTAGATGTGTATATGTATGCATACACACACACACACACACACACACATATATATATATATATATATATATATATGAATTCTTTTGTGTTGAAATATAAATAAAAAAAAGTTATGCATAACAATACTATCTAGATGTGTGTATGCGCATCTCCCTCTTTATCTCTTTATATATATATATATATATATATATATATATATGTATATATAAAGGCAAACATATTAATCAAATTGTCAGTTACACTTTTCAGATATAAAAGTTTTTCTTTTGAAAAATCACTGCGTCTATTTATTTCTCTCTCTATTTAAATACACACACACACATATATATATATATATATATATATATATATATATATATATATATATATATATATATATACATCAATCAAATTTTCAGTTAGATTTTTACACTCATCAGACAAAAATGTTTTCTTTTAAAAATTTCCTGTATTTATCTCTTTCTCTCTCTCTCTTTATATATATATATATATAAAGGTTCTACATATCTATTTATTTGGTGACAAAGGAACAGTCACGACCATTTTGGTTTCATGCGTCAGCAATCATCAGGTGAACTTGTTTTAAAAAAAATTGTTTTTGAATAGATATGTAGAACCTTTATATATTTATTTTATTATATTATATAACAGCTCTATTTTATATTGAGCACTCTACCAATAATACTGCGTTTGGCACACCGTTCCAGTAAAAGCTGAAACAGTGACAATCCCACACTATATATATATATATATATATATATATATATATATATATATAATAAGGGTAGAGAGGATATGAAGTCAACAGTGGTTAGTAACTGATAATCTTTTTTCATATGCAATTTTCAAACTAAGTAGTTAATTTGAAAATAACACAGGCAAGAAACTGTCAGTTACTAAATGCCATTGACTTGAACACTCTTTACTTACAAATATAGCATACAATATCATTAGATTAGATTAACCCTTGCACCCCAGCTACATTATTCTAGATGGCACTTTATTGCTATAGAAGTAATGTGAGTAGAAGTTATAACAAACATGATATTTTATAATTGTATGCATTTCAGCTCTCTTTCACTTAACTCCACACATAGAAATAGACGTATTTTACTGACCCAACAGTAGTAATTCTTCTGCAAGATAACCATTGCACTCCAGCTACATTATTTTAGAAAACAACTTTTAGCAAACATGATATTTTATAATTTTATGCATTTCAGCTCTCTTTCACTTAACTCCACACGTAGAAATATACGTATTTTACTGACCCAACAGTATTAATTATTCTGCGAGATAACCATTGCCCTCCAGCTACATTATTTTAGAAAGCACTTTGTTGCTATAAAAGTAAACTTTTAGCAAACATGATATTTTATAATTATATGCATTTCAGCTCTCTTTCACTTAACTCCACACGTAGAAATAGACGTATTTTACTGATCCAACAGTCTTAATTCTTCTGCAAGATAACCATTGCCCTCCAGCTACATTATTTTAGAAGGTAACTTTTATCAAACATGATATTTTATAATAGTATGCATTTCAGCTAAGCTATTGTCAAAACTGTTCATTCTATTAATTGATACAAGCATTTCAAAATGTTATAAATACAATCAGTTGGCAGCATTAATGATATTTGTAGGTGAAACAATGAGTATTGATTGACTATTTCAGTTCAATATCAAATAAACGGTCAGTACTGACTGTTTGGTCAAGAGAATGTTGTTAGCAAACAACCTACTTCAATTTTCTGTGTGGTCAACTCACCTCATATAACATTGCCCTTTTCCATTACTTCAGTATTGGAAAAACATTGTATGCTATAATTTGACCTCAGACAACGGCTTACTCGCCTTTAGCAAAGGGCTAATCACAAATTAGGATATCACATCAAGGAAAAGAAAACTTTCCTATTTTTTTTTTTTTGGCAGATTGTGCGGCAGAAATACCTCCCACATTTTAGATTGTTACCAGTGGGGTGCAAACGAACTTCAGAAAGTGTTAATGGTAGGTCTATCTAGCTAATAGGCTACCATTTTTTCGCACTTATGATAGAGCTTCCATTGTTAAGTATCTAAATTCACTTGCACAATAAAAGTGACAGTTTAAAACGCAGTGTTTTTTTTTTTTTCTACCACATCCTGTTTTTCTGAAAATTTTCTTTTTAGAAATTATGACTTTTCACTGCAACTAAGGGAGTTTTGACAACAATAATCAAGAAAAATAATCACTTCCTATGTGTGTCTAAGTTATTGAAGCTTCATTAAATTTGTAGCAATAATAAAAAAAATTCTTAATTTTTTTTTTCAGTCTGCGTTTTATGTTCAATACTGTATAAACAACTTTTTGTATTTTAATTTGTTTTAAACTCCAAGAATTCTGTCCCAACACTTTTTAATAGAATTTGGGCAACCCTAAGTCCCCCTTCTATTTGTAATAGAGTTTGCAACCTAAGTCCCCCTTCTATTTGTAATAGAGGGCAACCCTAAGTCCCCCTTCTATTTGTAATAGAATTTGGGCAACCCCAAATCACCCTGCTATTTTAAAATAATTAATCAATTAAATATTCCTAACAACATTAATCCAATTTTATCTCTGTCAGTTTTTGTTGTCCGATAACAGTACATTTTCCAGTAAAAGAAATTTAACCTTACATTATCTACACAATGCTCTAACCACTGAGCTGTCCTTTTTATAAACCCAGCAACATTTCCGGGAAGAATTTTACCATAAAATAACTCACTATACGAAATAAATCTGTCTATTTGTCCATTAATAGGTTTTCGTTCTAAACATTTTAAACATTGTTTTAAGTTTTCTCCTCATAAACAAATCATTATATCTGTCAAATAAAAGACACCAGTTGACTAATGATTTTCGCTTTTCTTCTTCTTCTTCTTCTTCTTCTTCTTCTTCTTCTTCTTCTTTCTTCTTCTTCTTCTTCTTCTTTCTTCGTTGTAAACTGCAAGTCCTGTTTATTCTGTTTGCATGCCAGTTGATTTTGAAAGTAAATAAAATCAGGTGTAATCAAAGTGCCTTGTTTTACGACCAACGTTCTCTTTATCAGCTCTCATGTTGTCAGTCCATTAAAGAGAAATAATCTTTTGAGATTACATTTTATTAAATCCAACAAATTGAACATTTGAAAAGAAAGATATTTATATAACGTTAAATTTTCAATCAGACTCGTCCAGTCGAATGTCTGACAGATTTCTAGAGACATGACAAATGAACAACGTGAATGTAAAGTATAAGAGAAACTTTAATCTCCTTGCTTGACATAAATCTGAAACCTTTAGAATTGTAAGCTTTCCAACACTATAAAGTCCCTTCAGCCGCCCCCCTAACTGAAAATGTAATGTTTTTTAACACTTTCCAAGCCATTAAAACAGGTTACAACTTTCTATAGACAACTTAAAATATATTAAAAAATAATTAAAATATATATAAAATATAAAATTGCCACATATTTATTGGTAATAGCGATGTCTAGGAATCCACATTAAAAAAAAAAAAGAATACACAAATATATCCCAATTAGAAATATACACACATTGTCTGAACAAGCAGTATGTGAAAGGGGTACAAAAATGTGAAAGGGTTTACTTGATATGGGAAAGTAAAATAGCCATGTGGCTTCACCCTTCCTTGGCAAGATCTGAAACATGTCTGTCTTGTTCAAAGAACTGTCATGTGACCTCTCTCAAAAGGCACTCAATGGAAATACCCATTCTCTAAGGGACCTATTTATTGTCTCTGTACATACATCCCCATATATATACATATATATATATATATATATATATATATTATATATATGTGTGTGTGTGTGTGTGTGTGTGTGTGTGTGTAGTATGCTATATTTATAAGTAAAGAGTGTTCATTATCTTTGATAGAGCATGTATATCTAAGTTAGGGTAGCAAAGATATGAAGTCACTGTTTCTCACCTATGCAATTTTCAAACAAGATTATATATATATATGAGAGAGAGAGAGAGAGAGAGAGAGAGAGAGAGAGAGAGAGAGAGAGAGAGAGAGAGAGAGAGAGAGAGAGTCAAATACTGTCTTTAGATGTGTACATGAAATAAACCTTGGAGATTGTAAAAAAAGAAAACACTTTTTTATCCTCAAATGTTAAACTCTTTCCTCTAATTATATTCAAGGAAGCAATCTTTTCAAGTTTATACTATTCAAAGATGTACCTACCACATAAATAATAGACTACCAAAGAAAAAATAATTAGATAGACAACTTCCAACTCCTATAGAAGAAACGAAAGATACAATTAAAATAACACATTCCAAATAAAAAAAATAAACAAATAAAAAACAGCTCCTTCATAAAAACACTGAATGCTTTCAGAACTGAAACCCAAAACAGATGTAACGTGATTATGAAGTTCCACCGGAGTTTGATAGTGGAAATAAAACTGTAGGCGGACTGCTATAGAAAGAGAGGAAGAAGAAATAAGAGAAAGTAAAGGTTAAAAAAAGGAGGAGTGGACACGCAACGGTTTGCCAGTAATTTGACCTAGGTATGACCCCTGGAAGAGGAGTTGAAAGTTGACCAGAAGTGAAAGTAACGTGGTGACGAGGAACGAGAAAGAAGAAAATCGCTCTCTTTTGCCTTTCGGCGGCGTAGTATTCGGACGGGGGCTGCTGGTCCCTAGTTTGGGACAGCGAGATAGTTGGTACTATGTTAAAAGGTACAGTAATTTAACAGTGTCCTCTCTCTCTCTTTCTCTCTGTCATTCCTTCTCCCCGAAACAGAGCCCACAACATGAGCCTGAAAATAAATGCTAAGCCCTTGTGACCATATATCTCACGTGTCTGTTGTACATTTTTTATCGACAATGACGAACGCCACGTAACAAATACCTTTTTGGTACCGTAACCATATTATTATACTACACAGAATTATTAATGGCAACCAGAAAATTCCTCAAATGACTATTCTATAATACATACTGTTTGGCATGGAATAATCTATAGAGTTTGGGGTGCCGTAAATAAAAACTAAAAAAAATCTATCCATCTGCCCAAGTCAATAACTTTAATCTGAGATTTACTTTTTCAAAAATGTATTTAAAAAATCAACACCCAGTTCAAATTTAAATAATCCCCATTTGTAACTTTTACAGTTTTATTTTTTGATTTTCAATCTTTTAAATGATCTTCTCCTTGTCGTTATCTGACATCAATTTGGGAAAGATTAATTTTGGAAATAGTAAACCTTAAATTAAGAATTATTGAGTGTGTTTCCCCTTTTTGCCAAAGGGCTGTTTGGTTCATTTTCATTTATGAATATATATATATATATATATATATTCATTTGGTGGGGTGCCAACTGCTTTCATTGCCCTGAAGGAATCTTGAAAGATTCATTGAATATAAGATTTCAGATGAATGTTTGGAGGCTGAACAAAAATAGAAAATACATAACTTTCTTAGTTTTCTTTGCCCAGTTAACTCCCTTTATTTATAACTAGAAGTAGCTACCCAGCATCACCTGGGTAGAGAGGGGACCAAAGAACGTGCAGTAATGGTTAGCAAGTTAGTCTCACAGATCCATTATTATCACTAGCAAATATATGCACCCTCCAGGTGCAAGTATTTAAGTTTTAATGTAATAAAATATTGTATTAAATTAGAAAGGCTAATGAAACTAAATAAGAATACAGATAAAAAGATTTGAAAACAGAGGAGTATAATAAAAAATGGAACAACTGAAACTTACTCTTCCATCACTCTCGTCTTTCATTGTTATTTTTCTAATTTAAATATTTAGTTATAAGAGGAAGTAAAGAATAAAATGACAGTTATTTTATATTGTTAATGGATTTCATTTAAGATTCATTGAAGAGAGTTTTGCTTATATTCATTAAAATAAAACCAAACAGTTAGAAATCAATAATACTAAGCACATATTTATTAAATTCGATTTTTTAATATTAATATGCAAATTAGCCTTCCCGTTCACACTGTAAACCGCTATTTTGTTGTATATATAAATATAATTGCATGTTATCAGTACGTAGACTTAGTTAACAGTATTAATAATGTAAGACAATTTTATTAATAATTGAGATTTAGATAAAAATAAAATCATGGAGAATGTGATGTAAATAACTAAGGGAATTGTGACTTGAGTAGGAATATAGTTTCGGTTACAGACAGAAAAACACACAATCTCCATTATAATAAGATGTATATTTTGATTTTTAGATATCTCCGTAAATATAAATCAGATCTTTGTGATTTTTGGACAAAAAACAAGAACCAGTAATATTCAATGTGTATATGTATTTACGTTGTTGTTACAAAAGGAAGATGCATGATTCGAACCCGAACGCACAAAGCGGCTTCCAGTCTATAACTCTGCTGATGAGGCATAATAGGCCGAAATGTACATACAGAGATTGACTTTTACTCGATTTGTTTGCGCCTTACATTTGAACAGATATATTCGCCTAATTCATTAATTATCAACTAATTAATTTTCAAATTAGGTATGACTTCAATTAAGCACATATTCTCCCCAAAATTGACGGCTACGGCCATATCAAACTAACTATTTACGTACTCTCATATATATATATATATATATTGCAGAAATAGATACAACAGAAACCTACTCGAGTTTCATCGCTAGAATCATCAGGGTTTCTGTTGTATCTATTTCTTCAATAAATTTGCTCTACTTTGTATTGAGCACTTTGTATTTGTTTTATCCCTGGATCCTGTGCACCTCCAACGATCGTGCCCATATTTACCGGTAAAACACCCTTTGTATATAAATAAATAAATAAATAAATAAATATATATATATATATATATATGTATATATATATATATATATATATATATATAATACACAGCCATTGGAAAGAGGGGATTAATGCTTGGCATTTCATACACATGCAAGTTTAGATATTAGAAGTTGAGATATTATATGGAAAATAATTTTGTGTCTTTCTTCTTTTTTTTTTTAATTTCTTCTTTTTTACTTTTTATTTTTTATTTTTTGCTTCCGCCCAGTTTTTACTTTTCTCATTCCTCCTTCAATGACTTTGCTTCATCAAACCCATTTTATCCCCCCTGTCTCCCCCTCTCATCCTTACCCCCTTTCTTCTCACTTTCTCTTTCTTTTAATCCTCCCACTATCACCCTGACCTTCCTCCTACTTTCTTAGGGATTTATTTATTTATTCATGAATCCTTGACAGTTCATATTTGATTCTTCTTTTTTGTTTTAAATTTGTTTCCGTTTGATTAATGTGAAAATGTGTTACAGCAATTTTCCCTCATCCATTTACACTTATTAAATCAGAAAAAACATTTTTACTTTTGTCTTTTTTTTTTTTTTTGCTTATTTCTTTGTTCTCAGAAGCATTAAATATTTTTTCTTTCTTCTTTTCCACCAAATCCTTGTTTAAAACTTTGAAATTACCGCAGATCAATGATTAAGATTTATGTGCGATACTAAAATACTAAAAGAGATAACTAAAATACTAAAATTTCATTCAACTCTTTCTCAGATTTGGTCTGTAAAAGAATGACCACAGGAGGTCAGAGAATAAAAGATTGATACACAGTATATAGTTATTTACTAAGTGTAGCTCAGATACGGCACAAGGCCAGCAGAATGGGGCACCCAGTGAGAATCGAACTCACTAACAATGGTTTGCTAATCTAGCTTGCTAACCATTACACCACATGAGGTGCACTTGATACTCAGTATATAAGGAAGAAATACAAGAGCAAGAAAAAGATGAAAAAGGAAAAGAAAAGAAATTACTTAGTTCATCTGTCCAAATCTAATTATACTTTAGCCTCTTCATATCTATCTATCTATCTATCTATCTTATAGCTGTATATGTCAGTCACTTTATATATCTATCCTAGTATGTTCATAGCCGTATTTCTAAGCCTGTATATCTATCAATCTATCTTAGTCTCTTTATAGCTGTATATGTCAGTTACTTTCTTTCTATCTATCTATCTATCTATCTATCTATCTATCTATCTATATGTCCAAGTCTGTTTATTGCTGTAAGGCTCAACCTCTTCAATGGTATAGGGAGTGGAAAGATAAAGAGGAAAAAGATAAGAATAAATAGAGAGGGGGTTAAGAAAGAAAGAAAAGAGAAAGGGTGAAAATAGAAAGAAATTAGAAAGTTTGATAGGAAAAGAAAAACAATGCAAAAATAAAATAAAATAAACTATTTAGTTCATTTGACGAAATCTAATTACACTTTAGCCTCTTCATATCTATCTATCTATCTATCTATCTTAGTCTTCTTATAGTTGTATATGTCAGTCACTTTATATATCTATCCTAGTCTGTTCATAGTTGTATATCTAAGCCTCTCATATCTATCTATCTATCTATTTATCTATCTATCTATCTTCGTCTCTTTAGCTATATATGTCAGTCACTTTCTATCTATCTATCTGTCCAAGTCTGTTTATTGCTGTAAGTTTCAACCTTTTCAATAGTAGAGAAAGTGAAAAGATAAAGAGGAGAAAGTTAAGAAGAAATAGAGGGAGGAGAGAGAGAGAGAGAGAGAGAAGAGAGAGAGAGATAGAGAGAGAGAGAGAGAGAAAGAAAAAAAAGAGAAAGGGTGAAAATAGGAAGAAGTTAGAAAGTTTTGATAGAAAAAGAAAAAAGAGAGGAACAATAGAAAAAAAAAAAGAGAAAGAAAAGAAACAATTTAGTTCATTTGATGAAATCTAATTACACTTCAATGCAAATATTTATTTCAGTTCTATTTAACTTCATTTGCCTCTTAACCTCAAAGCTTAAAGGTTCTTCCAACAGTTCTTTACCTTTCAAGAAAGAAACAAAGACAAAGGCAAGAGAACAACGTTTATCTCTCTCTCTCTCTCTCTCTCTCTCTCTCTCTCTCTCTCTCTCTCTCTCGATTAATCATGTAAAACAACCAAAGTCACCCCGACCACCACCAAGACCCCCACCCCCTAGGTCCTCTTCGCCCCCCCCCCACCCGTCGCCGCCAGCAACTTGTTTTTATCTGACCAGCATTCATCATTAGATTGTGTTGTCAATCATTTCAAGAGTTCGAACATGTTACATGCTTGTTGCTTAGCAGCGGCGGCCATCATTACGAATGAGTGATGTCTCTACGCAACTATTTAAAGAGAAAAAACATTTAAGGATAAATAAAAGGTGGACACGGCGTTGTCGTCTTAAGCAGAACGAGAAAGCTCGTTGTCTTATAAAAGTGTTTGTTCTTTAACTGTTTGTCTGAGAATATCGAAACAAAAATAGCTATTTGTAAAATTTGAATTTTTCAGACTATTGTCCTCATCTTTACTTCTATTATTCTTCTGCTCATCTTTGGTATCTTACGTTCTTCTTCTAGCGTGTGGACTTCATCTTGGGGACTTCGTGTCTGGTCTTCCATTGGCGATGTCTCTTTATCAGAAGCCCTTTGTCATTGGTAGTTTTTAGATAATAACCCAAGACTTCGATTTGCTTTAGATCATATCTTATTCCGAAATCCCCACCAGACTACCTGCGCAGATTGAGTTGGCTGTGCGCTTAACGCGACTTACCACCTTTGTGGTTTGGCCGATACTGAACTAAAACTCTCTTTCTAATCTAAACCGGAAGAGGGTCTTCTCCACCGATTCCCACGGCATCCCCCAGAAGGAGGATCAGACTGAGGTCAAGCCGAGTCACTCAATCCTTCAAGGCAGCCGGCTGCAAATTATAACTGCCATTTTGGTTTCTACACTAATGGTACATAAGTGTTAGGATTCTAATAATTACGTAACACTCAAAACAAAAAAGTGCAAAATTTCAACTGATGTTGTAGCTTCGCTTCTGAGCAAAAACCAAACTATATCTTTGATACAAATAATGCTCAATATAGTAAAATAATAATTTAAAAGAAAATTTGTCATATATGCATTGCCACATTCTGTTTTTTAGAAAGTTGACTGCTGCATTGACTAACTAAACGATTGACATGCCATAAGACCAACCAACCAAATATTTTTTTTTTATTGTTTTAAAATAATAAAATAATTTTGATATTGTTTTTTATGTTTTAAATTGAAATTTTAATACTATCAAGACATACCATTATTTTACTTATATTGTTTTTTTCTCTTTCTCTTTTTAGGTAAGTACCAGGTTTCTATCAGCAGGATCTGGTAGGTCTATTTATTTCATTTTATTTTATCCACAAGGTTCCTAGTTTGAAACCGACCCTCACCAACTCAGTGTATGAGTAGCACAGGGATCTGTGCGGTAAATAAAGAGCTGATGGTAGGTGTGGCGCTCCACATCTCCATGGTTTAGTGCTATTGAAGAAATCAGACATCATTAATAACGTTAAAATGGTTAGTTTTGTGCCTATTTTGATAGCATTTTTCAAGAGGGTTTATCTGAAGAGGAGCACCAGGCCCAATTTCAACTCTCAAGATAGAAATAAGTAAAAAAAAAAGTAAAGTCGTCAGGGCAGCTTAATGTCGGTATCAGCCAGACAGCGAGGGAGTCTATCCTCCTTTTCACTAGTGCTAGACCAAGGAGATTATGTTAGTGTCTGAGGTGGAGCACCACACCCACCATCAGCTCCTCACTTTACCACACAGGTACCTGTGCTACTCAGAAATAACCTTATCGAAATATACCTCAAACAACTTATTTCATTCAAGAAACTCAATTGTTGTATTCCAATATGAGTATTTTTTTTATCGTTATTGCTACAAATTCAATATTTAATATTAATATATTTGATTTCATCCAGGAAACACACATTTCTTCAGAAGTGACTAGGCATATTTCAATGATTTTATTTTCATTTTAAGCAAAGAAAATTATTAAGTGTTAACATATAGAAATACATCAAATTTGGCTCAAAGGAACAAAATGAAAAAAATGGAGACTGAGATATTAATAAAAGGATGTTGATGCCATTGTGTATCTCTTTGAGATTATTAATGTTTATATATATATATATATATATATATATATATATATATATATTTCGTAAACAAACGCGTATATAAAAATTAACGGTTAATAACATCATATTCACACATTCACTATACACTTAACATCTTTCATTTTGTCCCTCACATAAACATTACTTAACAGTGTCCTGAAGATGGTACAATATACCGAAATGCTTAAGTATTGACACATAAAATTGTTTCCCCTGATCATAACATCCTGTGTTTGTTATATTTTTAAAATATTTTCTTCTCATATTGTCGGATTAATTTCATCACCGTATTTCCATATATATATATATATATATATACACAGAGAGAGAGAGAGAGAGAGAGAGAGAGAGAGAGAGAGACGGTTTAGCTCAGTTGGTAGAGTGTCCAGCTGGGAATCTCAAGGTTCCTGGTTCGATACCAGCCCTTGCTAACTCAGTGTATGAGTAGCACAGGGATCTCTGCGGTATAGGGAGGAGCTGATGGTAGGTATCTGCCTTAGATGCTAAAAAAACAATTTCCTTGGTCTAGTGCTAGTCAAAAGGGGATAGACTCCCTCACTGTCTTGCTGATACTGAGTTTAGGCTACTCTGACGACTTTACTTTACGTTATATTCGGATCTGACTGGCAGTTTCCTCTTCAAAGCTAAAG
The DNA here is from genome assembly GCA_023376005.1 of Doryteuthis pealeii. Classification (NCBI taxonomy): domain Eukaryota; kingdom Metazoa; phylum Mollusca; class Cephalopoda; order Myopsida; family Loliginidae; genus Doryteuthis; species Doryteuthis pealeii. The sequence continues at coordinate 46,451,791 of CM042167.1, forward strand.
GATTTTTTTTCTATGTACAGTAATAATATACAAAATATCCCAAAATATTACCTAATGATAAATCTAATTAATGTTTGAAAAAAATTCCCATTTATTTGATCTAATTAGTCGTAATTTACAATTAAGTCTAAAACTGACCAATCTCTGTCTGTAAGTATAGCATTTCTCTACCCCTCTCTCAAAACATGTAGAGCACCTTAGTATGAGAGCAAAAAAATAGTTAATGGGAAAGGGGCAATTACCTGACTGCTGACTGATGACTTTGCACCCTCTCTATCTAACTATCTTTCTCTCTCTCTCTCTTAGCTTTGTAATAGCTATACTTACAATCGAGGGAACGAAAACATAAATTTCTTTCTTTCTATTTAAGCCAATTCATTTAGGCCAATTTTTTTTATTCCTGCATTTCCATCATTCTTTCTTTCTTTCTTTCTTTCTTTACACCCATTCATTTTATTTCTCTATTCATCCTGTATTTGTTTGTTTATTTGTTTCATTTTACCTATTTTTTCTTTCTCTCTTTTTTCTTCATTTCTTTCTTTTATTTCTATACACACATTCATTTTGCCTCTCTTTATATCTGCATTTCTTTCCTTCTTTTTTTCTTTCTTTTTTCTTTTTTCTTCTTTTTTTTCTTTCTTTCCTTCTTTTTTTCTTTCTTTCTTTTTTTCTTTCTTTCTTTTTCTTTTTTTCTTTCTTTTTTTCTTTCTTTTCTTTTTTCTTTTTTCTTTTTTTTCTTTCTTTCTTTCTTTCTTCTTTTTTTCTTTTTTCTTTCTTTTTCTTTCTTTTTTCTTTCTTTCTTTTTTTCTTTTTCTTTCTTTCTTTCTTTCTTTCTTTCTTTTTTCTTTCTTTCTTTCTTTTTTCTTTCCTTCTTTCTTTCTTTCTTTCTTTCTTTTTTTCTTTCTTTCCTTCTTTTTTCTTTCTTTCTTTCTTTTTTCTTATTTGCACCAGTTGAACTTTAGAATCATGTTTGGGGGCCTCAGCCTCTGGACTGATAAATATAAGACCAATAACGTGATCTCATAGCCTATCTTAATTTAAAGGGGCAGGGCTGGGTTTATTGCCAAGTGCCCGAGGCGCCTCAAAAGAAGAATGCCAAGGGGGTGCACTGAATTTTTAAACACTCGCTACATTTGAGGTTCAGTTTATGCATAGTTCTCCATGAACAGTAAATCCTTGCCATCTATTTACTGACTTGAAGGATTCAATAACCTTGTTGTAATTTCTAAACTATGATCATATCTCATGACTATTATCCAAATATGTGAAACTTGCGAAAAGGATTTCTATATTTTCTGATAAGAATAAATACAGTACAATTGAAATCAATATTCTGGATTTTTCCCAAAAAATAAATCAATGTTAATATATTACCCATTCACCATTGATACACATTCTCCTTATGACATTCAGTATCCTCATAGAGCAGATCAATGTAATTCTTTGCTGGTGTGTCCTTGTGTAGTTGTCCACAGGAAAATGTAAAATATGAGTTTGTCCTTACTTCTCTAACAGTATCCAGAATGTCTTATTTGCCTTTTTGAATGTTTTGTGAGATGGGAGGTAAATGGCCATACAACTGGTGATGTTTTGTAAGGTGCTGCTTTCTGGATTTGTTCAAGACAGCATCCTTGTGTAGTTCCATACTAGCTTTTTAAAAATTGTTTTGTTAAAATCCAAGTGGTACAGGCATACAGTAGTACTGATATGGCTACAGCTTGGAAAAATTTTCACTTTATTTTTATCAGAAAGATCCCCTTTTCATATGCATATACATATATATATATATATATTATATTTCATAATATATATATATATATATATATATATATATATATATATATATGCTTTACAAACAATGAATTTATCACTAATTCCTGGAGCAGCGAAAAAAACACGTCCTATTTTTTTCTTGGTGTTCAGAATTATATTGTTTATATATATATATATATATATATATATATATATAGTCATCCACAGGCACCATGTTTCGACATATCATATCTCTTCAGTGTGGCTATACATTTGTAAGTGACCTAGAAACCCAATCGATTCATCATCAGTCAGGTTGCTTAACCACTTGGCCATTGTCATCTACAGAATATCATATATATGAATATATATATATATATATATATATATATATATATATATATATATATATATAAAAAGAATTATGAACATACATGTAGACCTGAATACAAATGTATGTGTGTATACCTGCACATCTGCGTACATTCACTCACATACTGACCAGAATCAATAAAAAATAAATAAGTAAATTCCTGTTATAACCCCCTCGCACCCCCCTCTATTGAGTTTGCTTTCGGCTTGTTATCCATTGTGTCTGTTGTCTTGTTCTCTTGTTTTCTGTTTCAATGTCTGTCACTTCTACTACCTAAAACAGAACACGACGACCACTGATCGAACACTTTGGTTGAAACACTTGAATGGATCACTTGTGACCCAGAGAGAGAGACAGAGACAGAGACAGAGACAGAGACAGAGAGAGAGAGAGAGAGACAGAGACAGAGAGAGACAGAGACAGACAGAGAGAGAGAAAGTGGGGGTGTTTCATTGCTCTGGGGATAAAACAGTGTTTCTCTCATATAAGAAAAAAGAAAAAAAAGGTTTACAACAAAAACAAAAACAAAAAAACATTCTTGCTTTCACTCAGAGAAAAGAAGTTAAAATCATTATTTTCTATTCACCAACAAAAGAAAAAGAAATGGGGGAAGTTTAGAAATGTTTTTTGCTTTCACTGCGATCTTTCACGGAGATGAAGAGAAAAGAAGGAAAGAAGTTAGCATATCTTTGGCATTCAAAGAGAAGAGAAAAAAAAGGGAAAAATAAGAGAGAAGTTAAGAAAAATTCTTCTGCTTTTAAACAAAGTTGATTTTTTTTCAATTTATAAAGAAGAAAAAGGGAAACCTAAAAAAAGAAAGAAATACTTCCTCCCACCCCCCACCCAATGGCTAAATTGTTTGTTTCTCTAATTTTTCATTTTACGACCAATCATTTTCTTTCTTTTTTTTCAACCAATTAGATTGGACTTTACACTGATTTATTTTTTTAAACCAATTTTGGACCAATCAGGTGATTGAAGAAATAGGAAAATTGCCATGTTTCGTTTCACTCGCTTTTTGATGGTTTTTCTTTTCAAGAAATATATTGCTCTTAGTTTTGCAATCTTCATCAAAATCTATTTTCAAAATGGCCAAATTATGTAAATATATCATTTATAGAGAAAGTGCTCTATTTTCTTTGAACTTTATTTACTTCATTTACTTATTATTTACTTACTTTAAACTTTCAACTATATTTTATTCGAGAAAGTTGTAAAAATCAAGAACAATTTTGAAAATATTGGATTTCTTTTTTTTTTTTTTCAGTTGACTGATTTTTTGATTTTTTTTTAATCGCAAAATTTCTTTTCGCTTGATTCTCTCCAAAAATTTGTTTGTTGGTTGATACAGTCTTTTTTTTTCCACTAAAGTTAAGCAATTTTGGCAGACTATTTTACTGTCATCAGGACTTCTACATGAAATGCTTGGGATATATATATATATATATATATATATATATATACATATACATATATATATATACATATGCATATACATATTCATACATACACACACACACACATATATATATATATATATATATATATATATATATATATGTATATTTCAAGACAGACAAATTCCTGTAAAGAAGAAAAAAATTTAATGGACAGACCTACTTTTTAATGATTACTGTCATAGAGACCAGACAGAATTTTTTCATCTGTAATTCTTACATTTTTGTATCAAGTTTTTATCATCTTCCTGATCGGTGACTTTTTCAATTTATATAGACTTTATTTTTGTTGATTCAAACTAACATTAAAAAAAAAAGAAGAATTTTTACAAGATGATTCCAGAGATTTCATATAAAACATTAAAAACCCATTTTTATTTTATTTTTTTTTTTCAGATAGAAAATCTTTTTTTTTTCTATGTGAAGTATGCTTTAATTAACTTATTCTTGTCAAGAAATTTTTTCATTTCTAATTCATAGCTGAGATTGCAAAAATATTGGAAAAGTTTCAAGGAAAATTCTTTGCAAGCACACACATAGAATCCACCTTAAAATGTCTGTCTGTATCCTGTCATCTCTCTCCCTTTTTTTTTCTTCGTGTATGTGTGTGTGTGTGTGTGTGTGTGCATTCACTTTGACTATTTTTCTTTCTATTGCCCTCTAAGAGTTTTCTGATTTGAATAACCAGATAAGTGTCTCCGTAGTGAGAGAAGAGACTTACCTCATGGCTCCCGATTATGACAAGAAAGTTCCCGAGTCCGAAAATAAGGTTCCCGAGTCCGACAAGGTTCCCGAGTCCGACAAGAAATACCTGAAGAAGGCCGGGGGGCATATCAGCCAAAACGTTGTACAAATAACAATGAATATGGGGACAATAGTTCGAATAACGCAGATAATACTAAGATATTTAGTAGTAAATTGAGATTAAAAGATTATCTGGATTTTGCTTTGTTGGAACTGTTGCGTCTTATTCAACAAGTAATGCATTGTTTATTGAGTTGATCTCATTCTTCAATATCTGTCATCTATTTGTTCATAAATAGCATTTCTTTCCTCTGTAATGTCCCTGTTATGATATTACCAATTAAGTCATTCTATTTTCATTCTGAAGTTCAATGTCCTCTTTTTGTATCCACCATCCCGGCTTTTTTCTTGCATATCTATTCGATTCCCTCATATGCAAATTGCATACAACCACTGTCCAATATCACTTCAATCACTTATATAATTAAAAGTTTTTGGTGTGAAAGAAAATAATATAAAAACTATTTTTAGCGGCAATCTTTCTATAATAAGAGACCACAGACAAAGTTTTTGTTTTAAAAGCTTTTTACTAATTGTCTCTTGTTGTTTTCATAGAGGGCATTGTAGTAAGTGAATTTGAACTCCAGTCTCTTTATTATGTTCACTTTCAGACAAAAATACCCTTGGGAAAGGTATCAACTCACTTATCCCCCAGCTATGGGTTAGATAGTACCACTATTTCTTTTCTAAAAGGATGTCTTTGACATTAAATACTAGAAAAAGTAATTAGTATACTAGAAAAAGTAATAGTAATCCAATGTAGAGTGTTATTAGAAAAGTGCTCAATATCTGTGATAGAGCATTGATAGTTGAATGAAGTGACAAGTAAAAATTCTAGCTTTTATTCATTTATTTGGGAACGATATTACTACCAATGGTTTCCTGCTAAAAGCATTCATCAGGTAAACGAAATAGTTTGCTTTTTTTTAAACTATTTCGTTTACCTGATGAATGCTTTTAGCAGGAAACCATTGGTAGTAATATCGTTCCCAAATAAATGAATAAAACCTAAAACTTTTATTTGTCACTTCATTCAACTATATATATATATATATATATATATATATATATATATATATATAAAATGTTGTTCTGGTTCCAACGGGAGAAAATTCAATATTTTATAAAAAAGGAAGGTCCGCAAAATGTATTTTGTTCTCAGAAAATTTTTTTAATTCTTTTTGTTTTACATGTACAACACGTGTTTCAGATCTTCTGGTATCTTCTTCAGGCTTTGATTGTGTGTTGACCTGTATTTTTATTCTTTCTTGAAAGAATAAAAATACAGGTCAACAACACACAACACCATTGTTACCGTATTATTATTTTTTTATTTATTCCAAACTGCATTGTGATAGCCTTCTAAATCAACCTCCTAAACAATACATACACAATGCTTCAAGCAAATTATGAAACTCTCTTATATATATATATATATATATATATATATATATTATTAATATCCTAATTACCAGGAAATTTTCCCATCTAATTGTTATGATTCAAAAGCAAAATCAGTTCAAGTAATTTGTCCAAATGAATAAATTATTCATAAACTGCAAAAATTATTTTATATTAGTCATATTTTTTAATAATCTTTACTAAATTATTCAAAATTTGAAGGCTTCAAATTTATTTTTTAAGGGGGGTGGGTGATTTAAAGTTCAATAACTCTTGCATGCCTTAATTTGTCCAATCAGATTACTCCAAGCTGTTTGGTCAAAGACAAAACAATTTGTAAGAACTTTTGTTCACAAACCCTGAAAAATTAATGGGAATGAAAAACCTGACTTTAAAAAAAAAAGTGTTTGTGTAATATGAAAAAATAGTTTTGGGTTAGAAAATGTTAACAGTTTAATAACAAAAAAAATATTAAGTTCACACTTTAAAAAAATATTAAGTTCACATTTAAACACTTTTTGCTCATTATAAAAAATATTTTTTTGGTTAGAAAATATAACGGATACTTGAACTGTAATGTGAGATAGTCAAGTGGAATGAAAATTCAGATGAAATTTACCCAAGATTTATTCTGCAAGAATTTAATCGTAAAAAATTGGAAAGAATTTCAAATACTTATCATAATAATCCAGTTATTTCAAAACAGTCCGATATTAAATACTAGTTCCAAATTTGTTGAGATAGTAAAATAATATAAAATATTATAAGATATATAAAATATATAAGATATGAAATATATAAGATAATAAATATATAAGATATGATAAAATATAAAAAATAGATAAAATATATATTATAAATATAATTATAAAAATATATGTTACATTTCAATATTAATAAATAATAAATATATGTTACATTTCAAATATATATTATAAAATATATATTATAAAATAATTATAAAAATATATATTATAAATAGATAAAATATATATATAAAAATAGATAAAATATATAAGATATAAAATAAATTATAAGATATATAAAATTGGAAATAATTTTCAAATACTTATCATAATAATCCAGTTATTTCAAAACAGTCCGATATTAAACGCTAGTTCCAAATTTGTTGAGATAGTAAAATAGTATAAAATATTACAAGATATATAAAATATATAAGATAATAAATATATAAAGTAAAGTCGACGGGGCGGCCTAAAGTCGGTATCAGCCAGTCAGCGAGGGAGTCTATCCCTTTTTCAATAGCGCTACACCAAGGAGATTGTTTAAGCATCTGAGGTGGAGCGCCACACCTTCCATCAGCTCCTTACTTTACCGCACAGATCCCTGTGCTACACATACGCTGAGTTGGCGGGGACCGGTATCGAACTAGGAACCTTGTGGTTTCTAGCTCTACCGACTGAGCTAACCCGGCCCTGAAATATATAAGATATGATAAAATATAAAATATAAAATATAAAAAATAAAATATAAAATATAAAATATAAAAAAATAGATAAAATATATATTATAAATATAATTATAAAAATATATGTTTCATTTCAATATTAATAAATATAAATATATGTTACATTTCAAATATATATTATAAATATAATTATAAAATATATATAATAAATAGATAAAATATATATATATAAAAATAGATAAAATATATAAGATATAGAATAAATTATAAGATATATAAAATTGGGAATAATTTCAAATACGTATCATAATAATTTAGATTAAATAAAATTGGAAATAATTTTCAAATACTTATCATAATAATCCAGTTATATCAAAACAGTCCGATATTAAACGCTAGTTCCAAATTTGTTGAGATATTATTTGTCTGTATTTTTGATGTGAATAATATTGGCAACCCTAGTTCAAATCCTGGTCAAGGCTGTTTGCATTTGCCCTTGGGAAAGGCATGAATCTGTCTGTTCTTTCCAATTATGGGTAAATAGTAAAACAGACTGGGTTGTTTAGCTTTGGTAAAGCAGCCAGTCTAGGTGAAAGAAATCTCTGAATTCAACCAGCTTTACTCCACTTTAAAAATTGACCTTGTGTCACCTCCTGCCTGTGGCAGATGGGTTGGGTAAATATATACAAAGATTTACAATGCAGTTTTCTATCATGTTGTGGTAGCGCAGACATTACCTCTCTTTGTCAAGTTACAGAAGAAGTAAAAGTAAAGTCGTCAGGATAGCCTAAAGTTGGTATCAAGGGAGTCTATCTCCTTTTCACTAGTGTTAGACCAAGGAGATTGCTTTTAGTATCTGAGGCAGAGTGCCACACCTACCATCAGCTCCTCACTTTACCACACAGATACATGTGCTACTCATACATTGAGTTGGCGAGAGCCGGTATCGAACCAGTAACCTTCAGGTACCCAGCCGAACACTCTACCAACTGAGAAATCAAGATTTTTTTTGTTGCTTTGAACAAGGCCTATCAAACTATTATACATACTTTGCTAATCAATTAAGGCAAAAAAAAAGCTCATTATGAACAATCAATATTGTTAACAGATCATTGTGTGTAGTTCACAAAGTAAAAGAAATCAAAATGTTTTTTTTATTATTTAAAAAGCATATAGTCAGTAAGATAAGATTTTCTAAGTGTTTCTCTTAGATAATTTCAGTGAAGAATCATATTCTTTCTATTTTCTTTGAATCTCATTTGAATTCTGCTTAAAAATAAATCAAATAAGTATTCTTTTTTTTCTTTTGGTTTTTACATGTGGATAAAACGACATTAAAATCTTTTTTCTTTACCCCCCATGACTTTCATGCGAAGCAACTTATTGAGAATACAGATCTCTATGGAAATGGTAAAAGTGTTATTTACTTGGAAGTGAAGCTCTTAGACACTTACCATTTGTTCTTTGATCTGTGAAATTCAATATGCAGAACCAACATGATTTGAAATTTTTAAAAATGCACCCAAGAGAAAATCGCATGAGAATGATCAATATTCCTCAGTCGTAAAGAAATAATTCTAAATGGCATGTAATAAATGTCCCACGGTGGAGGGAAACAAAAATCTACAAGAAAAGGAAAAATCCGACATGAAACATGTATCAATCAGTGCATAAAAAACTGGTTGATAGAGTTGGTTTGGTTTGTTTTACGGCATATCAACCTCAGTGGGTCATTTAATGCCGACAAGGTTTTGAAATAAAGTCATTTTTAATGGATACTCAATTTTTTTAGGAACACTGTTTTCTATTTAACCCCTAGATGGGACCCTAACCGAAGAAATGTCGAGAGAGTATTTTTGGTTTGATTTGGTTTGTTTTACGGCATATCAACCTCAGCGGGTCATTCAATGCCGACAAAGTTTTGAAATGAATTCATTCTTAATGGATACTCAATTTTTATAAACTCATATTTTTCTATTTAATCCATAGATGGGACCCTAACAGGTACTACCACTCCCGGTTGGAGTGGAACTGGGAGCAATGGTGATGAAGGGGTTCTCCACATTCCCCAAACCTCCAAAACTGGAACATAACCATCAGAGTTTAACGTCATTCCCAGGACATGAAGACTCTCAGTCACCGCCTTCTAGCACCCATATGATAAAAAAGGGGTTGGGGTTTGCCATAAGGGCAATAGGGTTGGGAAAACCATATAGGTGCTAGGGCTTGACGTGACCAGCTGATTGATCAGAGGGGGCCTCTCCAACTGCCCGTCTAGCCAAGATAGGGCCAAAGTGGAGTATTGCATGTCATTGACTGCTCAGCCACCTGGGTTCCATCCTTAAGCACCGCGGTTACCACCCACGGCCAACAGGTGGCGCCATTGGAGGTTACCATTGTAGGAAATGAACTCAGAGCCTAATGTTCAAATCCTGGACAAGGCTGTTTGCATTTCACATAGTGCTGTTACTTTTGGGAAAGGCATGAATACAATTATTCTCCCTTTAGCTATGGGTAAATAATAGGACAGGCTGGGCTCTAACTTTGGTATGGTAACCAGTCTAGGAGAAGGAAAACTCTAAATCCAAACCTATTAAGCTTAGCTGACGGTAGGTGTGGCGCTCCACCTCAGACGCTAAAATAATCTCCTTGGTCTAGCGCAAGTGGAAAGGGGATAGACTCCGTCGCTAATTGGCTGATACCAACTTTAGGCCGCCCCGACGACTTTTTACATTCTACTTATGTGGAGCAGTTGGTAATATTTACTGATCTTTAATCTTGGTTAAGCAACCAATCTAGGAGAAGGAAAACTCTGAATTCAAACCAAAGAGACTCTCTTCTTGCTAGTCAAAACTACTCCTCCTCCTCCACCTAAAAACTATAGTCATATGACCCATCGTCACTGAGTACTCCTCATTTGAAGCAGACTAAGTAGATAAGTATTACTAAAATAGAGAGTATTTAAATTCTATTTGTGGAAAGTTTAACATTGTTTATGTGTTTTTCTTGTTGGGAATGACCAGGAATTTAAACTTGATTTACTGATTCAATTTTCAGAGTTTCTCTTCATTGTTTTAAGTAGTTCTCTAAAAGAAGAAGAAAAATGTGCACTTTTGAAATAAGCTTTGAATCTCATGTCACCTAGGTCCATTTGCAGAGTTAGGAAACAACAAAAAAAAAAAAAACCCAAAATGACTTTGATTTCATTGAATTACCGTTTGACAATTGAGTGACATTTTCATTGTCTTTCTGAACAATTGATTTGATTATTTTCACCTCCTTTCATTCTCCCTTTTATTATGAGTTTTTCCACTCCTGCCGTAGTTGGTGGTTCACTGGAGGCTGAGTGACAGCAAGTCACCTCAGGTCTCCAGGACTCTTCTGCGTATTCTAGCCAATCCCAACAGTGCTGTAATTTGAATGGTCTCAATTCTTCCTCTGATTTACAATTCACCCAAATTCTTTTTCTTCTTTTTTTTTTATCAGCTCCGCATTCAAGGTTACATTTCTTCTTCTTCTTCTTCTTCTTCTTCTTCTTCTTATTATTATTATTATTATTATTATTATTATTGAGTTTTTCACACCTGCCCTAATTGGTGGTTCACTGGAGGCTGAATGACAGCAAGTCACCTCAGATCTCCAGGACTCTTCTGAGTATTCTAGCCGATCCCAACAGTGCTGTAGTTTGGATGGTCTCGATTCTTCCTCTGATTTCCAGTTTACCCAAATTCTTTTCCAGAGCTTTGGGGATCGTTCCAAGGGCACCAATTACAATAGGTATGACCTTCACCTTCATGTTCCACAGTTTCTTCAGTTCTCTGGCAAGGTCTAAGTATTTGTCTATCTTTCATTTTAACTTGGTGGTCGGCAGGGACAGCAAAAATTACGAGATTCCAAGTGCCCCGACAACAATAGGAATCACTATCACCCTCATATTCCACAGCTTTTTGTAATTCTCTAGCAAGGTCCAGATATTTGTCAATCTTTTTGTTTTCATTCTTCTACACCCTGTGATCTGCTGGAACGGTAAAATTATTGTTATCATTAGTAAAATTCTTCTTTGGGGGAGAGGTTATTTTTTCCCCTATTTCAATTTCTCTCAAATATATATATATATATATATATATATATATGAAGATAAATCTAATGAGTCAGATAAACCTACTAAAGTTTTGTTTAATGCTCTTCAGGGCTAAGATCTTAGCCCTGAAGAGCATTAAGCGAAACTTAAGCAAAAATAATAATAATAATAATAATAATAATAATAATAATAATAATAATATAAAATTTTCATTTTAATTTGTGATGGCATCATTATTAAGCAGAATTATTATTATTAATATTTTCACTCCTTTTGAATTTTTACATCAGTGTTAGCTGATGCTATTTCATTGGTGGTTGAGTGACAACAAGTTTCCTCAGCTCTCATTATTATTTTGATATAACTTTCCACTCTTTTTTTTTTGATTTTGAATGAGGGTTTGTTTTTTTTTCATGATAAATTGTCCTTTTAGAAAAATGCAAGAGAAAAAAAATTAACTTTACCATGTTTTAAATTTGCTACATTCTTCTTATCATAAAACAATCAATTTTTTGTTTTTGTCTCAATGTGCAAGAAAATTTTCTAGTTTCAAGATGTTTATCAGCACACGGTATGGAAATAACAGGAAAAAAAAATGGTTTCTTTTTTTAACTTGTGAATTTGAAAAATACATTTCGCAGGTCTCCGAAAACAGTGTTATCCTTTGTCTGCAGTTTAAATAACGATGTAACAGTTTTCTCACCTGAGACTGAGAACCATAGATGATAAAAAAACAAATGGTGGTAATTATTATTTGATACAATGGAAAGTCATGACTCTATAAACCTTCTTCGAATATATATTATTATACTAAAGCTGAGTTAATCAACTTTTACTTCTTAAAGGCTTTTTTACTGTTTAGTTTAATGACACAAAAATTATACTAAATTATTCCTTACTTTCAGGAATGAATTATGTTTGAAAAAAATTCTGTTTTAATTGGTTCTAATTAGTCTTAATTTGCAATTAAGTCAAAAAACCGACTAATCTCTTACTTTACTCCGTGTCTATCTCTTTCTTCCCCTCTATGTATCTCTTGGCTACCTCCTCGTTATATAATGTTAGTTTCTTTGGAGAGAAGAGAGAGCGAGAGATGGGAGAATTTGAAATGTATTTCTATGTTAAATTTCACAACCTGCAACCTGTAGCTTAAATAAGGTCAAACATTTCCTTTCTTAGGAATACTTTATATCATATAACTGTGCACAAATTATTTGTATTAAGAATAGTTACTTGAAGGTATAACTGTTTACTAAGGTTTATTATCATTAGTAAATTGAAAACCATATATATATATATATATATATATATATATATATATATCTTTATATTTCTTATGTAGAGTGTAACAGCCTTGAATTCAGAGATTTCCTTTTCCTAGACTGGTTGACTAACCAAGGTTAAAGAGCCCAATCTGCCACACTATTTACCCATAGCTGGAGGGAAAGTGGTTGAAATCATACCTTTCTCAAAGGTATTAGCACTATGTGAAAATGCAAACAGCATGGTCCAGGATTTGAACTCGGATCAATGAGTCTATTACCAATTTCTAACCATTACAACACACACCTCCAATAAAGACTAAGAAACCATATAATTGCGTGCATATAAATGACTATTATTAAATACAGTTACTTGAAGCTATAATTTTTTACTAAGGATTATTATCAGTTATTTTGAAACCATATAACTCTTTGCAAACAAATGATTGTTATTGAATAGGAATAGTCACTTGAAACCGTATGATAGTGTATAAATTATTTGAACGTGGTAGGAATATTTTATATCGTATAACCATGTACAAAAACTCTTAAGAAACAACTACACAAATAAAGTAAGTAAATGTAAAGTCATCGGGGCAGCCTAATGTCGGTATCAGCCATACAGCGAGGGAGTCTATTCCCTTTTCACTAGCGCTAGACCAAAGAGATTGTTTTTTTGAATCTGAGGTGGAGCGCCACACATACCATCAGCTCCTCACTTTACCCCTGTGCTACTCATACGCTGAGTTGTTGAGGGCCGGTATCGAACTAGGAACCTTGTGGTTTCTAGCTGAACGCTCGTCTGACTGAGCTAACCCGGCCCTTAAATGTACAATGAACACAATTCATTAGTCTCTAGGCATAAAATAACCCTGAATGGGTTAATATGCCATTAAAATCAATGGGAGAAATTTGTTCAGCATTATTTTTTTTTTCATTCCTAAAACATTGCATTATATTTAGGGAGAGATATTTAGGGAGAGATATTTTGGTTATTTCCTATAAGTCCAACATAAACAAAGGGGAACCACTTTTGACTGATAAATTATTTATTTATTTATTGATCTACTAGGAAAAAAGAAGACGGGGTTATGGTTAGTGTTTAGGGTTAGGGTTAGGGTTAGGATTTAGGGTTAGGGTTAGGGTTAGGGTTTAGGGTTAGGGATGGGTTTAGGGTTAAGGATGGGTTTAGGGTTTAGGGTTAGGGTTTAGGGTTAGTTTAATGGGAAAGTAAATAAATAATTTATCAGTCAAGAGTGGTTCCCCTTTGTTTATGTTGGACTTATAGGAAATAACCAATATTTCTTTCTGCTTTAAAATGTTCTTAAGCCAAAGAAAACTTTCAAAACGTATTTATTTATTTTTTGTTTGTTTTGTTTGTTGTACTCAATGAGGCATAATAGAACAAAGTAGAAATAAAAAAATGTAATTCTAAATACAATACTTTCCTCTGGACTTTAAGTATAATGTCGGCTCGTAAAAGTTTTCCCTCCCAAAAAAATCTATTTGAAATATGAATCACAATAAAAAGTAAAATGAGTAAGAAAAAAAAATACAAAAAAAGACAAACACTAACAAGGTCATAATCGTTTAAGAATTTTGAAAAGATTTTTCTTTTTCTAATAGAATAGTTAAAAAGTCAGGTTTGTAATATAAACCAGGGTAAAAAAAAGAAGAAAGAAAAATAAACTAACTAAAAACTAAACTAATGTCTTTTATATATATTGTTGTCAGACTGGTATAAAAAATTCAATAGACATTGACAGAATCAATTCATTGATTTAATAGCAATGATTATTGTGTTAGAATGCCAGCTTCAGCTTTTCTCTAATGTGTGTGGGCTTTTTTTATCTTTTTTTGCCGAGAGTGGAGATCTGTTTGCTTTGACTTTCAAATGAAACTATCAAAGCAAAACTCTGTGTGTGTGCATGTGTGTCGCATCAATTTGTGTGAATGTGGAAGTCTACAGTTGTGTGTGCATACATTCATGTATTGAAATGTTGTCTGCATTTGATTTCTTTCCTATACATACTGGTGGATGCTGAAAAGTTCTCAGCCAGACCAAGAGAGGAATGCCCAACAAACACAAAATTCACCAGCTACTCTACATATTCTTCCTATTCAGTTCAACTAAATTGAGATTTTGTTTTTCAACCTTCTTAAACGTTTCTTCCAACAAAATAAAACTGTGTTAGGGTGGAGGGTATCTTTTCACTACCAACTGTGTGTATCTATCTATCTATCTATCTATCTATCTATCTATATATATATATATATATATATATATATATATATATATATATATATTTATATAATATGAACTTACATGAGTCAGACACTATCTACCTAGGTTTCACCCGAATGATTCTTCAGCATAATTCTGACAAAATTATCCTGAAGAACCATTCGGGTGTCTAACTTATGATGTCCTTATAATCATACTCTACTTAATGTATTGAGCACTTTTTACATATATAACTTAGAAAACTCCCCCAGTGTTTTTTTTCTTTTGGCCACTATATACGATACTGATGATTATTTTCAGAAAGTATGGATGAGCTGATCTTTTCTTTTTTAAATTTTTTTTCCCCAGATGTCAGTTTGAAAATTTTTTTTTTTTAAAAACTGAATTACCTGGGTTTTTTCCACACCGGTAGAGTTTAGAAGTAAAAAAAATATATATATATATATATATATATATATATATATATATATATATATATATATATAGTGTGAGATGATCACTGTTTCATCTTTTGCTGGAATGGCGTACCAAAGGCAGTATTATTGGTAGAGTACTCAATATAAACAGTTACCCTGCGTACACAACCTTTATGCTGTCCATAAACACTCTCATACATTCAAATTACTACCACATACATACGCACATCATTTTATCCAATCATACGCATCTCATGTCTATTGAATTTTCGAAATTTAAAAATTTTTTTTTTTGATTTTCCTTGCATTTGAAACATCTTCACCTGATGATTGCATCGCATGAAACCAATATGGTCGTGAATGTTCCTTTGTCACCTAATAAATAGATATGTAAAACCTTTGTATATTTATTTTATAGATTTATTTTATAGATTTATTTTATTATAGCATATATATATATACATATATATATATATAGCATTCTTTTGTAGTAGATACATATGAGTGAAGAGGAGGAAGTAGGAAGGGAAGAAGCTATCAAAATAGTTTTTTGACTAATGAGAAGAGAACCCTTTTTGTTTGAATTTAGAGTTTTCCTTCTCCTAGACTGGTTGCTATACCAAAGTTAAAGAGCCCAGTATTCCCAACAATTTACACATAGCTGTAGGGAGAATAGTTGGATTTGTACATTTCCCAAGAGTATTAGCGCTATTTGAAATGCAAACAGCCATGTCCAGGACTTGAACTCGCCCTGCCATGTCCATTTCCTATGTTGGTAACCATTATACCACACACCTCGAATTAAGTTCGCAGCTTTTTCTCCAAATGAAAATGGACATCAAAAACCAATTTGTTTATTTTTAGCAGATTTCATTAAATGAAATTGCAAACTACAGACTCCATTGTCTCCATTACTCTTGAGTAAAAAAAGAAGACTGATCTTTAAAACTCCTTTATTTCCCCAGATAACAATCAGCAATGAGTTGCATTTCCGATTAACTTGGACATCATTCTTGTCATTGTGCCATATCTGATTATCTTTTGTCATCTTCAGCAACTAACGTCACTTAACTATTTTTAACAGACGTTCACAGACTTAAAACTTCATTCACTAAATGTCATAATACAATAATTAATACAAGCCTTTCTTTTTCGGAGAAAGCTTGAAAGTTTTTGAAAGAATATTCTCACACCAACAAATTTCTTGAATCAATAATGGGCTTCACAATGTCATCAGCTTTGTAAATTCTTCCTATAAATTCTCATATCAGATTGAGATATTAAATTCCAAATTGATAGGAAAATATACAGAAACTCTAGTCGGTCTAATGTTCTACCATTTGGTTTTAATGATATTATCATCATCATGTCGTGCAGTTTGCACGTATATGCATGACGATCTCTCGCCAACCTTCCCTATCATTAATCGACTCTGGGAGCTTCTCCATGCAGCTTTTTCTCAACCAATTCCACACATTTGTTGAGCTTTGA
Source organism: Doryteuthis pealeii (assembly GCA_023376005.1). NCBI lineage: Eukaryota > Metazoa > Mollusca > Cephalopoda > Myopsida > Loliginidae > Doryteuthis > Doryteuthis pealeii. Next base: position 46,468,502 of record CM042167.1, read on the forward strand.
ATCCCAAAGTATTTAGATTCAGATATTTACATGAATATCAGTGAAAGAGCATAAATATATATATATATATATATATATATATATATATATATATATAAAATTTAATATATTAATAATTTGAAGGCAATTACAATGCGTATAAAAGATAAAAACAAAAAGATGTTATTTTTGTCTTATCGATTTCGAAGTAGAAACTTCATCTTCAGAGGTTCATATCAGAAATAGACGTGCTTACGTTTTTCTTTGTGTCATTATAATTTCTCTTCTTATTTATTTTTCCTCTGCTTTTTTTTCTTTCTTCTTCTCCTCCTTTCTTTTTTCCTCATGTTATGAATGAAATGGGCGAATAACTGTAATTTCTTTCTTTTTTTTTTGAATGTCTGTTGAGAACGAATGCTTGAACCCTGTATCCAATATTGTCTGTTTGTCATGTTTTGGTTTCTTTGCTTAATGGCATATCAATCTTCGAGGGCTATTTAATGCCAATGTCATCCTTGTAGAATAGCAGTTGTACTATTGAAACCATAGTTGTACTATTGAAACCATAGTTGGGGTATCATACCTTCCCAAGTTTATTAGTCCGAAAGTGAACGTAATAATGTGATTAGAGTTTGAACTCGATTACTACGATATTACACTCCAGATCCTTCACAGTCTTCACAAATTTATTTTGTTTTTGTTTTTAAAAAAAGTTCCCATTATTTATTCAATGACCCTCATATAATAGAGGCCTATTTGAGCTTGAGAATTTAGCAAGTCAGTTGCAGACCATACAAGTTGCTGTAGACCCCTAAACTGAGCAATCAGGCCGTAA
>CM042167.1:46474315-46531815 GCA_023376005.1 Doryteuthis pealeii
GGCATTTTTCAATCCTCTTGATACATTATTTATTTTTCAGTAATTAATGACCCTGCACCTTTTTTTTTTAATCAAGACAAAATTACAATCTGACACTTGTATTAGTCTCTACTCTTCTACACTGAGTCACTTAGTGGCCCCAGGTGTCATTAGAACATCACTTAATTGTTTATAATGTCGTCTCTCTTATTGCTTCATTTATTTTGTAAAATTCCTATCTTCATTTGTCAATAGTAATTGCTTTTAAGTTCAAATGTCAGTTGCGTTTCAAAGAATCAACACAAATCAGAATTGTACTAACTGCAAGAACACAGTCAAGTGTATATATGGATAAAAGTATCCACATTAAAACCAGCAGCCAATGAAGATCATAGGAATGGACTTGGCAAGTGGAATAGTCCGGACCATATGACCTTTAGGCACCCCTTTTGTGATCTCGATTTGTGGGGGACATTTTTTCCATTTACACCATCAAAATCCAGTTAATTGTTAACAGAGGATTTTTAGGTTTTTTTTTTTAAATTATAAATATATATATATATTGGTAATCACAACAAACACACAATAACGTCACATATATTAAGACAAATAAAAATAAAATGATGTTAGAAGATTGTTGGATGAGTTTAAAGATTTGATTTTATCTTCTGTAGAGATTTTATTGATAGAGCAGCTAGTGTATTTAACTGGGCTTTCCTTGGGTGAAAAGGACAGGGGATCAATGTTGTATATTGAAGATATTTAAAAGAAGGTAAAAACGGAAATAGGGTCTTCCGGTTGGATCGAGGCAGGGAGAAAACAAAAAAAGTAACAAAGGACTTTTTCCGGGTAAAGCAAACAAAGAAGGATGGGTAACAATAAGTTCGGAAATAGATTGAGTGAAAAGGAAAGGGGATCATGTCTCACTAAAAGTTTTATCTTTATCTCGATTCCATGCTCTTTACTAAAAATTTATTTTTCACTTTCTTAGCGAGATTTTGAATACCATGTTTCCATGAAAATAAGACCAGAGGGCTTATATTAATTGTCACTCCAAAATATAAAACTAATGATTATTTTTTGGGGATGTTGAATGTTTGCATTGCATGATGTAATTGGGAAGAATGATTATTTCTTTCGTCTGTCTGCCGCTCTCAACTAGGGCTTATTTTAAAAGTGGAATTATATTAAATTCATCCTGAAAAATCATGCTAGGTCTTATTTTGCAAGTAGCTCTTATTACCAGGGGAACACAGTATCATTGGTTTTAAATGTAAAATACAAACAGCTTCATTCAGGATTTGAACTCATTTCATCATGTCCATTTCCAATGATAGTAAACATTACACCACACACACCCATTAGAAGATTATAAGAAAATAATATACAGAATTATTTAATTTTACAAAAAGAGTAACAAAGGACTTTTTCCGGGTAAAGCGAACAAAGAAGGATGGGTAACAATAAGTTTGGAAATAGATTTGTCCACTGATAAAGATAACAAAAGAAAACATGTAGGCATTTGATATATATAAACGGAAGTCAGGGATCCCGGGTCAAAGAGAGTCAGACAGGAGACAGTGGACTGAGAACAAGTGAGCGACAGACGCTCACGGTCCATTGTAGCCACCCCTTTACCTCACCATCCCAGCAGTAGTAGTAGTCATCATCAACCCTTGGGCATTCCTATTGTCACACTTGCCACCCACCAGCCGACGGAGAGAAATAAAGTCAACTCCTACTATACCCATGTGTTGTAGATTTCATTAAGTGACCACTACATATATCATCTAGAGGTTAGTGATGATAACCGCTACGATACGTACGCCAATTCAGCAGCATGAATTGGAACCCGCTATACAACATCATGTCTCACTAAAAGCTTTATCTTGATCTTGATTCCATGCTCTTTACTCATTGCTATATATATGTCTGCTGCTCTCACCTAGGGCTTATTTTAAAAGTGGAATTATATTAAATTCATCCTGAAAAATCATGCTAGGTCTTATTTTGCAAGTAGCTCTTATTATCAGGGGAACACAGTATCATTGGTTTTAAATGTAAAATACAAACAGCTTCATTCAGGATTTGAACTCGTCTCATCATGTCCATTTCCAATGACAGTAAACATTACACCACACACACCCATTAGAAGATTATAAGAAAATAATATACAGAATTATTTAATTTTTCAAAGATTTTGATTAATAGCAAAGAAAAATATTTTTAAAAAGTAGGTTCAGTAAGTTTAATGACTAAAATAGTCCTTTTCTACTATGGGTTGGTATTTAAGATTAATCAGCCTTAGACAAGTTGTAATAAAAGAAAAGTACACATCAAGATAAAAAAAATCCTAGTCAAAAATTAATAATAATATTGGTTATGTAAAATCATTGAATTACTTGATCATAAAATCTAAATGAATCACAATGAAAAGACAGATTTCACTCAGGTATTTTCATATTTTTTTTTTTTTTTGTAATTTATGTCTTTTAATATTATGCATTTTGTGAATATTAATTTGTAATATGTCATAAAATCCCCATTCATGACTCTGAAATGTGAAATTTCTTATTAATTTCAAGTAGTGTTAGTCTATTACACAGTTTATCTAATTATTAACAAGTGAGAAAACATCTCTCTAAAAAATCTATAAACTGTGTAAATATCATTATTTAAAATGCCATGGTATCTATACCAAAGTAATTCACATTACTACAAAAATATTGAGTAAAGAAAATGTATGATATACATAAAACAAAATGTATAAATTACATAAAATGAAAATCTTATTATAATGGAGATTGTGTGTTTTTCTGTCTGTAACCGAAACTATATTACTACTTATGTCACAATTCCCTTAGTTATTGACATCACATTCTCCATGATTGTATTTTTATTTTAAACTCAATTATCAATAAAATTGTTTTACATTATTAATACTGTTAGCCATATCTACATACTAACAACATGCAATTGTATTTATATATACAACAAAATAGCGGTTTACAGTGTGAACGGGAAGGCTAATTTGCATATTGATATTAAAAATGTGATTTTAATAAATATGTGCTTAGTATTATTGATTTCTAACTGTTTGGTTTTATTTTAATGAATATAAGCAAAAATCTCTTCAATGAATCTTAAATGAAATCCATTAACAAGAAAAAAATAACTGTAATTTTATTCTTTACTTACTCTTTTAAGTAAATATTTATATTAGAAAAAATAACAATGAAAGATGAGAGTGATGGAAGAGTAAGTTTCAGTTGTTCTATTTTTCGATTATACTCCCCTCTGTTCCAAATCTTTTTATCTACATTCTTATTCAGTTTCATTAGCCTTTCTAATTTAATATGATATTTTATTATATTAAAACTTAAATACTTGCACCCGGAGGGTGCATATATTTGCTAGTATATATAAAGTAAAATTTCTCCTTTCTCTCCTGCATATAAATACATTGTATGCGTGTGTGAGTTTTTTCGCCACGTGGTTGAAGTCATTGCTTGTGTATCACTCGAAAATTCCATGCTCTTTACTCATTGCTATAGATTAATAGGCCTTAGACAAGTTGTAATAAAAGAAAAGTACACATCAAGATAACAGAAAATCCCAGTCAAAAATTAATAACAGTATTGGTTATCTTGTATATCATTTCACTCAAACTTTGTTTTGTTGAATAACTACAGATTGTATGAAAGTTAAAATCACATGAATAAACAAAAAAGGGGAAACTTATTGTAGTGTGTAACTTTGGATTTTCCCTCTTTTGAAACAGAGGGAAAAATCACTGTATTTTCTTTCCACAAATAACCACCATACAAACTTCAAAAGTAAACTCTTAAATAACGATAGAATAAAAGAATAAAATAAAAAAGAGAGACAAATCCGATCAAGTCCAAGTAATCAAGAAGTAATAATGGCTTTTCCAATGATTAATGGTAGACATCCTTTTCTGAAAGCTGATTGGCTGATTGCTGTTCTTTCTGTATCAGCAGCAGCCGAACATCAAGAAGCTTTGTCTTTAATCAACAGAAATGAAGTCGGTTATTTTTACAAAGTTGTTAATTATGCTTTTGTTTCTAAGAAAGAAAAAAAAAGAAAAAAAAAAGATTAAAATCATTTGAAGAATCCTTTAAATTGCTTTCCTTTATATATTTATTTATTTATTTTTATTCTTATTTTTTTGTCTGATTTATATTTTATTTATTTTGATCAAGAGGCTTAATGGGAGATTTCAGCTGTTGTCATTATAATTACTTAAGACAAAAGAAATCGCAGATTATACATGCAGATAAATGTACAAAAGTTTCATGTTCCGTACACAATAATTATACAAAAGAGAGAGAGTGAGTGTGCATAAAGCTTGATCTCAAGAATTTAATTTGCAGCTCAATTGGTTCAATTGGCAGAGCTTGAGACCGATTCCACAGAAACTGATACTGTAGACTCCATTTCAAGGAATGCATTGCTGTATAAAATTATCCAATGAAGGAAAATCCGGAACTGATACAGCTCTTTTGCACAGCAATTAGTTTATAAAACTTAAATGCTACCTCAATCCCTCTAATCTCAGATTTTAAACGAGATTAAAGGTATATTCAATCCATTGAATGAGAATTAAATCTTAATTTCTTTTTAGCAGTTCTAGTTTTTGAGATAATGTATAAAGCTATTTTATCAATCAAAAAGGCAATAATTACAATTTGTATTCATCTTAAAAACTAAGCATAGCTTAGATTTGACAAAAACTCATAGGTATGAGGTGTTGAGTTAACTCCCTTTGGTAATTGGCTGTTTGGAGTAATGTCTTCTAGGTGGCTCTGATTTAGTGGTTTGCTTAAGTTCTTGTATGATTGGTCAATCATGGTCAGCCTTGATTCCCTCCTCCTCCCTTGTTATAGAAGCTTGTCAGAGAAGGAAGAAAGGGAGAGTACTTTAAAGAAGTGACAGTTAATAGAAGAGTGGAGATTTAACATGAGACACCTAGTGTGGATCAAGTTCACTGCTGAATGGTGATTGTTCTTTGAGACTGTAAAATTGTGTCTGGCTAGTTGTATGTTAAACCATTAGGGGTATATCATATCTAACTTGCGCTGATGAAAATAAGTAAAGTCATTGGAGGGACAGCCTAATGTCGGTATCAGCCAGACAGCTAGGAAGTCTATCTCCTTTTCACTAGCGCTATACTAAGGAGATTGTCTTTTTAGCATCTGAGATGGAGCGCCACACCTACCAGCAGCTCCTCACTTTACCGCACAGATCCCTGTACTACTCATACGCTGAGTTGGTGAGGACCAGTATCGAACCAAGAACCTTGTGATTCCTAGCCGAACACTCTACCGATTAAGCTAAACCAGCCCTGATGGCATATTTATATTGGTTTGTAAGATGGGAGGTAGATGGCCATACAAATGCTATTTTGTAGGGTTCTGCTTCAATGATTTGTTCAAGACAGCTATTTTATAAATCAAGAAGGCAGTAATAACAATATGCGGTCATCAATTCTTGTGTCTGACCAGTTGTATGTAAAACCGTTAGGGGTATAACATAACTAACTTGAGCTGAAGGAGATAAAATAATGGCATATTTATATTGGTTTATAGAATGGAGGCACATAATTTAATGGTTAGAGTTGTAGAAAATGAACTTGTCAACACGAGTTCAATTCCTGGACAAAGCTGCTTGCATTTCACATGGCACTAATACCCTTGGGAAAGGTATGGGTAAATAGCAGGGCAGACTGGGCTCTTTAACCATGGCTAGGTAATCAGTCTAGGAGAAGGAAAACTCTGAATTCAAACCTGTTAAACTCTGCTTAAGAAATTGACCTTGTGTTGCATCCAGCTCATGTGGAGGGGTTGGTAAATATATATATATTGGCTTGTAAGATGGGAGGTAGATGGCCATACAAATGCTTTTTGTAGGGTATTGTTTCCATTATTTGTTCAAAACAGCACACAGCATCCTTGTGAACTCTGCTTAAGAAATTGACCTTGTGTCGCATCCAGCTCGTGTGGAGGGGTTGGTAAATATATATTGGCTTGTAAGATGGGAGGTAGATGGCCATACAAATGCTTTTTTGTAGGGTATTGTTTCCATTATTTGTTCAAAACAGCACACAGCATCCTTGTGAACTCTGCTTAAGAAATTGACCTTGTGTCGCATCCAGCTCGTGTGGAGGGGTTGGTAAATATATATTGGCTTGTAAGATGGGAGGTAGATGGCCATACAAATGCTTTTTTGTAGGGTGTTGTTTCCATTATTTGTTCAAAACAGCACACAGCATCCTTGTGAAGTCCCCGTTTAGCTTTTTCTACAAGCGTTTTGCAAGAATCTAAGTGGTGCAAACATATAGTAGTACTGTATGTGGTTATTTGTCTATATTTAGTAAAATATCATATCTCTGATCTTCTTCAGTTTTTTTTTTGTCAAACTTGGGAGCATTCACACAACTTCAGGTCAAACCCTTTATTTAATCCATTGAGGTCGGTAGTTCTCATTCTATTAACAATGACTGGGTACAAGTGTTAAGCTATGTTAAATATTCTATGTTATTTTTGCCTGTAGTAAGGATTGAACCAGCAACCTCCAGATTATTGTCACTTAGGATTGTATTAACTCACCCTTTACATCCATTATGCCATGTGTCCAACACTTTCGTTTAAAATGATTTTCCATTTTAAATCTCATTACCAAAAATCCCTTTTCCTTTTAAATTTGATCATCATAAATTTTTATAAGGGCTAAGATGATTTAACCCTTTTAATTTACAACTTAATATATTTCAAAATTTGCAAATTACAAAAAAACAAAAACTCTTGATATATTTCAAAATTTGTAGCGGGCAAAAAATTTTGATTAAAGGTTAATATAATTTAACATCATGTTCTGTGTGACGATACATCAATTATAAAAACTTCATTTCCTTACTTAAAGATGCTGTATATTATGAGTTGGGGTAGGGGTTGTCTTTTAACGCATTAATCTCCATCCTATTTCATATTATCATTTTCGTTTTTTATATCAAGATGATTGCATGACAAGAAATGCTATAAAATCAGCTATGACATGTCCTTGAAATTTTCTAGAATTTTGTCAGTAACAAAATAAATATCAACATAATATTGATATAAGTAGTTTTTTTTATGATTGTGCCAAGAATACAATCATTGAAAAAAATATATAGGCATAGAATAAGAAATAAATTTGAATTTAAAATGTATTCTGTGCTGTTTTAAGACTTGGTGAATGTGTGAAAATGAGAAATCATTTTGTGTCTTGAAGGTAAATTTCCACCTGCTGATGTCATTGGGATTTTAATAATGTACATCATCTGATTTCTAGCACCAAAAATATTATTTATCATGTATCTTCACTGCATATATATATATATATATATATATATATATATATACGTATATATATATACGTATATATACATTCCTTGAAGAAATGCTCTGGCAAGAAACTGCAGTTGGAATTTTATAACACTCGCTTTAAAAAAAAAGTATATAAATATATATATATATATATATATATATATATATATATATGTGAGTATAGATAAAAGGATATGAAAACACACAATGCTGTTAAAATGAAAAGATTTTATATCATATTCATAGCTAATATTGAACAATATTTCGATTTATAAAAATCATCTTCAGAGCTTGGCGGCTTAATGTCGGGTATCAGCCAATCATTGAGGTAGTCTATCTTCTTTTCACTAGCGCTAGACTAAGGAGATTGTTTTTGCATCTGAGGTGGAGCGCCACACCTGCCATCAGCTCCTTACGTTACCGCACAGATCCCTGTGCTACTCATAACGCTGAGTTGGCGAGGATCGGAATTGAACTAGGAACCTTGTAGTTTCTAGCTGAACGCTCTACCGACTGAGCTAACCCTGCCCTTAATAATATATAATTAACAATATATATATATTATATATATAATATTATATATATTATATATGTAAATAAATGGAAATTAATCCGACAGAATGATTTAACATATTGAAAAAACAATTAGTAATTATTATCTGCTGACAGAATCTGTTTCGACGCCTTAGTAGAAGGGTCATCATCAACGAGCAAAAAAATTTTATGAAAGGAAGAAGGGATAAAAAACCGTTGGAAGAGAATAGGGGGTACAATCATATATATATATATATATATATATTATATATATATATATATATATATATATATATATATATATATATGAGAGTATCTAATTTACATGTGATACTCCAATTTTAAACATCTGGGAATCTAATTGTTCTGAGCCAAAAGAAATGATTTTCTTCTTGTCATCAGGAGATTGTTGCCACGTCTAAAGACATTCTTATTTCACTGCCTCTGGTTTTGAAACTGAGAAATCCTATACGAACGTGAATATGTAAATTTGTTTTATTGGTTATTATCTCTCAACAATCCCAAAGCGTCAGACCAATAGCCACTTGACCTCCAATCTTTTTCTCATTAATCATCTTTTTCTTATTTCAATGTTTAATTCTTTCTCTTCCAAGATTTGGCCAGTTAGGCTTGTTGACCACCATTTTGCTATTCAAGTCCACAATCCATCATTTTCAATAGAATTGATCTCAAATATTATTCCCACTTGTTGAACGAATCTTTTTCCCAACTTGATCCATCACTTAAACATTTGCTAATGCTTAGACAAATATTAAGTGTCCTGATTTCGGATAATTTTTTTTTTTTTTCTATGTTGGTTTGCTAAATGTGAATCTCCGTAAATTCAGAATGTTTCGGAAAAAAATCACTCTGTCTCTTATCCCAAAAAGTCTTAGTCAACAATTGAAGAGTACAATTTTGGGGCTGGGCAAAATAAATATGAGTAAAGTTTGTATTATTTGGATTAATAAAGATGAGGACAATAGTCCGAATAATCCAAATAATACTAATTATCAAGCTTCATCTCAAAAATTCAGAGAAATAGTGAGGATAACAATAAAGATGAGGACAATAGTCCGAATAATCCTAAATCAATTCATAGTGTAGATAACAATAAAGATGAGGACAATAGTCCGAATAATCCAAATAATACTAATTATCAAGCTTCATCTCAAAAAATTCAGAGAAATAGTGTAGATAACAATAAAGATGAGGACAATAGTCCGAATAATCCAAATAATACTAATTATCAAGCTTCATCTCAAAAATTTAGAGAAATAGTGAGGATAACAATAAAGATGAGGACAATAGTCCGAATAATCCAAATAATACTAATTATCAAGCTTCATCTCAAAAATTCAGAGAAATAGTGTAGATAACAATAAAGATGAGGACAATAGTCCGAATAATCCAAATAATACTAATTATCAAGCTTCATCTCAAAAATTCAGAGAAATAGTGTAGATAACAATAAAGATGAGGACAATAGTCCGAATAATCCAAATAATACTAATTATCAAGCTTCATCTCAAAAATTTAGAGAAATAGTGTAGATAACAATAAAGATGAGGACAATAGTCCGAATAATCCAAATAATACTAATTATCAAGCTTCATCTCAAAAATTCAGAGAAATAGTGTAGATAACAATAAAGATGAGGACAATAGTCCGAATAATCCAAATTATCCAAATTATCAAGCCTCATCTCAAAAATTCAGAGAAAAAGTAAAATTAGTGTAGTGGAATATTGTCGGTATCAGCCATTCAGCGACGAAAGTCTATCCAATTTTTGCTAGCATTAGACCATGGAGATTGTTTTTGCAGAATGTCGCAGAAGAAATAATATCATTAAAGTCGCATTTTACATCTAAATTGTTTTTTTATGTAAAATGCGATTCTAATGTTATTTATAATAAATAGTATTAGATTACAGAAACTCCTGAAATAGGTTAACCCTAATTCTACCCTCTTGGATATTTCCGTGAAATGTAATGTTTTTCATAGGATATTATATCTTGAGTGATATTTTGTATTAGTGTATCATCTTGTTGGTAGAAAGTTAAGAGAAGAATCTTTCTCCATCAAGAACTTTTTAAAAATCTGAAAACGGTTGTGATATTTGAATATCGTAAGTAGGAAGATTTTAAAATAATCTGATAAGTAGCAAGGGTCATAAGACCCAGGAAAGAAGGGTTATTTACTAATTGAGTAACATGATATTACAGGGTGACCCAGAAAAAAAACAGAACCCAAATTATTTATTTTCCCATTAAACTAAACCTAAACCCCAACCCTAACCCTTGCCCTAACCCTAACCCTAACCCTAACCCCTAGTTGAGTAACATACTGAGTGACCCAGAAAAAAACAGAACCCAAATTAATTATTTTCCCATTAAACTAACCCCAACCCAAACCCTAACCCTAAACCCCAAACCCTAACCCTACCCCCCTAGTTGAGTAACATGATATTACAGAGTGACCCAGAAAAAACAGAACCCATAAAGTTTATAATAAAACTGTTAATTAAATTTTTTTTTTTTAAAGTTTAAGTCCAACAAGGCTCAGGGTTAGGGTTTAGGGTTAGGATTGGGGTTAGGGTTAGGGTTTAGGGTTAGTTTAATGCGAAAATAAATAAATAATTTGGGTTCTGTTTTTTCTGGGTCACTCATGTTACTCAACTAGGAAATAACCAAAAAAAAAGATTATTTATTTATTTTATTTCTGTTAAAATTAAGGTGTGCCATTTTGCCAGAAACTACGATATTCGAAAATCCTATAATTACAAGATAAAATAAACGAAAGAAAATTTCCTTAAACACTCAAAGAGATAATCATTATTTGATTAACAAACAAGAAGTAGAATTGATTTTCTTAATATTTCAATGAATAATTTTAATATATCGTCCTCGGAACCTTAGGCAGTTGAGGGTTTTTTTATTTTTTATACACGTTAAAATATTCGCAAAATCAATCAAATTTGTTTTGTTCATCAAATATTGATTTGTTGAAAGTAATTTTTTAAATATTTTCTTTTAGGGAGGATGTGTTTAAAATTTCAACTTGTCTATCATTTTTTTTTAATTTCTTTTTCAAATATAACATTACTCGCTTAAATATTTTAATTTCTCCCAAAAATTCAGTGATTTCTTATTTTTTAATTTCTCTGCTTTTTCCCCCCCTTTAAGCAAATAATAATTCTAAATTAACCACACCTGATGACCTGCAGAGGATACGAACACCTCTCAAAAAAAAAAAAAAAAGGTGGGGGTCCTGAGTTACAATACGATACTATACTGCATCAAGTGATATGGCTTCAATTCTATAAAAAAAGTTTACATTTTTAAAGATTTTTTTAAAGTTTTTTAAAAGATTTTTTAAAAGATTTTTTAAAAACAATAAGATTAACATTTGTTGAATAAAAATTGACAATGATTAACCATATTTTAATTGTTTGGTTTGTTTTGTTTTATGGCATATCAACCTCAGTGGGTCATTTAATGCCAATAAAGTTTTGAAATAAATCAATTCTTAATGGATAATACAATTTTTTTATAAATAAATTTTCCTATTTAACCCATAAATGGGACCCTAACAGGTACTACCACTCCGGGTCAGAGTGGACCAGGGAGCAATGATGATGAAGGGGTGCTCCACATTCCCCAAACCTCCAAAACTGGAACCTCACCATCAGATAGAGTTTAACGTCATTCCCAGGACATGTAGACCCTCAGCCACCACCTTCTAGCACCCATATGATAAAAAGGGGTTGGGGCTTGCCATAAGGGTTATTTTAATTGTGTGTGTGTGTGTGTGTGTGTGTGTGGAATATAGTATCTGCTCAAATACTGGCACCTATGATGATAAACAAAAACAAGGTTGAAATGTTTGGTACAAATTTATTTTATCAATTATTTTAAACTTGTTGAAAATGGTTGAATAATGCAAAATAATTTCTGCTGTTTCTAAATATTAGGTTGGGGTTGAGTTGGGTTTTAGGGTTAGTTTAATGGGAAAATGAATAATTTGGGTTCTGTTTTTATGGGTCACCCTTTAATATCATGTTACTCAATAGGGGTTGGGGTTGGGGTTTAGGGTTAGTTTAATGGGAAAATGAATAATTTGGGTTCTGTTTTTTATGGGTCACCCTGTTAATATCATGTTACTCAACTAGGGAGGGTTAGGGTTAGGGTTAGGGTTTAGTATTAAGGTTAGGATTTAGGGTTAGGGTTAGGGTTAGGTTAGGTTTGGGCTAGGGTTAGTTTAATGGGAAAATAAATAAATAATTTGGGTTCTCTTTTTTCTGGGTCACCCTGTATTATCATGGGATTTTGAGAATGATTTGCAAGTTTTACCCTGAGGTGAACGAAATAGTGAACTTTGAAATATCCCATCGTACAGGTAAAAAAAATCAAGAAAATTTGATACATCCGTGAGGAAAATTTGGTTTGCAAAGATTAACATATGTTGAATAAAAATTGACAATAATTAACGATATTGATTTTTATTTTGTGTGTGTTTTTTTTATCCAATAGAAATATGAAATATTATTAATAATAATAATAATGATAAAAAACAAGGTTGAAATGTTTGGTGCAAATTTATTTTATCAATTATTTTAAACTTGTTGAAAATGATTGAATAATGCAAAATAATGTCTGCTATTTCTAAATATTTGTTTTTTCTTCTTCTTCTTTTACAGGTAAGTGTTTAACCTTGTTGGTTCCAGTTTGGTGCATGAAGTGACATTTCATTTTGATTATTCTTCATAATCAAAATGGTTGAGGTTTGTGTTGTCTCATTATTCAGCATTTTTTTTTTCTTTGTTCAATTTTGGCAAAACATTAGAAAAATTTTTAAAAAATAAAAAAATTGTTCAGTTTTAAAATTGTTGACGAACATATTTATTCTTGTTTAGTTTTATAATCAAGTCTGTGTAATTTTTATTTATTTTTTTATTTTTGGGAAAAAATTGCTTTTTCTTTTAAAAAAGATATTTGTTGTTAGCCATTGATTTTATTTGTTGGCTTTTTACAAGTTTCGGAATTTCTTGCTGGTCCTTGCTAACTATTTAAAAATCTTTTATTTCTCATCTTTTTGTCTTTTTTTTTGTCTTTCCAACAGAATTTTAATGTTGTTATGCATCTTGGCATTTAATCATTTGTTTGTTTTTTGAAAAGCAAAAAAAAAAAAAAATCAGAAACAAAAGAAAAAAAAAATGTTTTTGTGGTTATTTGTTGTCAAAAAATAATTTAAGATTTTGCTGTGTCTATATTTCAGCTTAAAAGATTATTTGTGTTAACAATTTTTGGCTTCCTTGTCGTATATCATACACACAAATGTTTTTCTGTCAATTTTCTTTTCCCCAATAAGAAGCTAATGTAGAAAGAAAAAAAAAAGAAAAAAGAAAAATCAGCATGCCTTATACCTACTCACACACAAACATATTTCTGTTCATATTCTGAATGTCAATTTTTGTTTTTTTGATCTTCTTCTTCTGTGGATTTAGAATCTTCAACAGAAACCTACAACTGATTAAGTACAAACGTTAAGAGCTGAAAACTAAAAATAGGAAAAAGAAAAGAAGACTAAAAATAAATTTGAAATGAATTGAAAAAAAAAAAAAATCAAAATTACTTAACTGAAGATCAAAATGAAATTCCAGAATGAATTTATGTCAACGTTTTATTTGTCAATTCAGTGCAGCTTTATTTTCTATGGTTTCTGTCGATGATTTATCTTTAAGGGAGGAGATACCTCTTCACACGGAATCCCTTTATATATATCTGTTTCTGCTTTTTTACAGAAAGCCTATATGTGTATATGTCTCCATATATATATATATATATATATATATATATATATATATATAAATATGTGTGTAAAATGTATGCTTTTGAACGCTATGATATCAAGGCGAGCATGCTCTTTCAACTTTGATTGACACTATATAATCTCCCCTAACTGCCATGTGCTCTTGCATAAACTAAGCCATCTATATACATACATATATATATATATATATATATATATATATATATATATATTTTGGAGGATATGTGCTTAATTGAAGTCATACCTAATTTTGAAAATTAAATAGTTAATAATTAATGAATTTAGTCGGGCATATATGTTCAAATGTAAGGCTAAACGAATCGAGAAAATGTCAATCGCTGAATGTACATTTCGACCTATTCATTTAGGGATTGACATTTCATTTAGGGATTGGCATTTTCTCAATTTGTTTAGCCTTACATTTTAACATATATGCCCGACTAAATTCATTAATTATTAACTAATTAATTTTCAAAATTAGGCATGACTTCAATTAAGCACATATCCTCCAAAAATTCGGCTTAAAGCCATATAAAAAATAAACACATTTGTTTGTTTACTTAACCTCATATATATATTATATATATATATATATATATATATATATATATATATATAATTTGATGTGCTTATTTTATAATTGTTTAAATGTTTGTTTGTCTGCTATAGTCATATGTATTTTTGAGTAAATACAGGGTGTTTTAAAAAAAGGATGTAACCATTTTTTCACATTTTTTTATCTATTTGTAACCGAGAAAACAATTATTGCAAAAATTATACACA
Organism: Doryteuthis pealeii; assembly: GCA_023376005.1. Classification (NCBI taxonomy): domain Eukaryota; kingdom Metazoa; phylum Mollusca; class Cephalopoda; order Myopsida; family Loliginidae; genus Doryteuthis; species Doryteuthis pealeii. Next base: position 46,488,829 of record CM042167.1, read on the forward strand.
AAATCCATTTATCCTTTGGAAATGATAAAGGTTTGGTTGATTGTTTTGTTTTACAGCATATTAACCCTTTCGGGTCTTCTAATGCTGAATCCAGTCATTTTGATAAATAAAGGACTGGTTGTTTATGCGGTCACCCAATGAACAGGCTCATCACTGCTTAACTTGGGTGATAAATGGTAATGTTGATACAAAAGAAGTGGACTACAATATTGTAGTAACAGAGTTTTAACTCCAGTCGGGCTATTACATTCACTTCTGGAATAATACCCTTGGGAAAGGTATGAACCTCCCCATTCACTCAAAGTGATTCCTAATCCATTTCGCAACAAATAACTGCAGACAACTTACTGTCAAAATCAAAAAAAATCCTTGGATAAAAAATATAATAAATTTGACCATCCCTCACAATTTACTACTTGGCATAAAATAACCCTGGACAGGTTGACATGCCATCAATCAATTCTATTCTCCTAACCCTTACCATACCAAGGTTAAAGAGCCCAATTTGATCTATTATTCATATAGCTGGAGGGAGAATAGTTGAATATATATATTTTTCAATATTAATATTTTTAGGTGAAATTCAAACAGCTTTGTCCAGGATTTGAACTCTGGACGATTTCCTATGACAATAATAATTACTCCATGAGTACAGTGTTGCTACATGATTAATATTATAACATGAAATGACATGAGTGTAAATTCTACTTTTTTATCTTTATGTTTGCATCCTTTATGAAACACCCTGTAAATGTATATTTTTGCATGCATGTTGCATAAATTTATATATATATATATATATATTATATATACATACTGTATTTGACGGATTATAAAACACACCTAAATTTGGGCAGGTATTTTATAGAAAGGGGGAAAATATATGGGGGGAAATAGATATTCAAATCAAGAAGTTCCTGCTGAGGGCGACCAAAAGAAACGAGTTCTCCATCTTCTCACAAGCCAGACTTTCTTTTGGTCAACACATTCTTCGTCTGCGTCTAGCAGCTGGAAAATCTGTCATCATAGTCAAAATAATCTTTAACAGTTCAAAATCGCATTTCCTATTTAGTTTTAGTTTCTGTTGGACTAAAATCCATTTCTTTACTGAGTCGTCCACAAAGCGCTTCATCGTCGACTGCTTCTGCTGCTGCTGACTGCCCAGCGCTCGACTCACTTGTTATTTTATGGGCATATTAGCCAAACATCCGGGCACATCAGTCGAACCTCGCGTCTGTCCAGTGCCCAAAACGCATTTGTTTTTGCATGCAGGGAGGACGCGAGTTCGATCCCGGCAGGCAAGACAATGTCTTGCTCTTTTTCCTTTCTCGTTCTCGGTGACACATTTAAAAAAATAAATGGGTTTAAACAACAAATACCAGGTGAAAGGTTTTTAACATTCATAGCCGTCCCACTATCAGATCATTTTTAAAGTTTCATATGTATCTAAACATTGTTAACATTTGGGAGATGTTTATGGTTTAATTTAACTGTTTGCCTATCAAATATCCTCCATGGCTCTACCAAATTTTCTTGGTAGAGTTTTACCTGTATGATTGGATATTTCCTTATTGCAAAAGTTTCACGGCTGGTTCACAGACAAAATAAAAGTTGGCAGGGGTGTTCATGTAGTGATTTTTCAGTGTTAGCAAGTGACACATGCAAGAACTGCTGCCAACAGTTTACAGTAGGATTGCAGTGGTAGAAGAGCTGCTGTAAGCGGTTTAAAGTAGGCAAAGAATTAAAGGCCATTGCAGCACCAGAACTCCTAGCCAGTAACCCTAAATGGACTATTGACGTTATAAAACAAGGTGATTTCTGGGACATTTTTTGGAAGGAAAAGTGTGTCTTATAAGCTGTAAAATATGTATGTATATATATATATATATGATTTAATTTCTACAAATTTTGTAATTAGCAATACTAATTTGGAATTAGAATGAAGCAAGAGAAATTTATTTCAAGCAATCAAATCCTTTGAGGGACTCATTGATAATTTTTTGCTTAATCCCAATTTGTATTTAAAAGATGAATTCTTTGTGACTTTTCCAATGAGATTGTTGATCGTGAATGTTCTTTTTTACTGAAAAATGTTTAATATAATTAATCAAAATTTTTTTTCTCAGGAGGAATTTCCACATTTTTATCATATTAGAAATTTCCATTTACAAATCTGGGAATTTTCTTTATTTTGTTACCTTCAATTTTCAATCCTATAATATTAAATGCATCATTTTCTATTTGTTCCTATAATTAAAGGCATTCAAAGGGCATCATTTTCAACTCCTTCCTATAATCTTAAGGCATCATTTTCTACTCCCTCCTATAAACTTAAAGGCATCATTTTCTACAACATTTTCAACTCCTTCCTATAATCTTAAAGGCATCATTTTCATCTCCTTCCATAACTCATCATTTTCAACTCCTTCCTATAATCTTAGAGGCATCATTTTCATCTCCTTCTATAATCTTAAAAGCAACATTTTCAACTCCTTCCTATAATCTTAAAGGCATCATTTTCAACTCCTTCCTATAATCTTAAAAGCATCATTTCTACTCCTTCCTATAATCTTAAAGGCATCATTTTCAACTCCTTCCTATAATCTTAAAAGGCATCATTTTCAACTCCTTCCTATAACCTTAAAGGCATCATTTTCCTCCTTCTATAATCTTAAAGGCATCATTTTCATCTCCTTCCTATAATCTTAAAAGCAACATTTTCAACTCCTTCCTATAATCTTAAGGCATCATTTTCATCTCCCCTATAATCTTAAAAGCATCATTTTCAACTCTTCCTATAATCTTAAGGCATCATTTTCATCTCCTTCCTATAATCTTAAAAGCATCATTTTCAACTCCTTCCTATAATCTTAAAGGCATCATTTTCAACTCCTTCCTATAATCTTAAAAGCATCATTTTCTACTCCTTCCTATAATCTTAAAGGCATCATTTTTCACTATAATTAAAGGCATCATTTTTCTACCCTTCCTATAATCTTAAAGGCATCATTTTCTACTCCTTCCTATAATCTTAAAGGCATCATTTTCATCTCCTTCCTATAATCTTAAAAGCAACATTTTCAACTCCTTCCTATAATCTTAAAGGCATCATTTTCATCTCCTTCCTATAATCTTAAAAGCATCATTTTCATCTCCTTCCTATAATCTTAAAGGCATCATTTTCAACTCCTTCCTATAATCTTATTTTCTACTCCTTCCTATAATCTTAAAGGCATCATTTTCTACTCCTTCTTAAAATCAGGCACATTTTCAACTCCTTCCTATAATCTTAAAGGCATCATTTTTCAACTCCTTCCTATAATCTTAAAGGCATCATTTTCTACTCCTTCCTATAATCTTAAAGGCATCATTTTCAACTCCTTCCTATAATCTTAAAGGCATCAGTTGCTTTTCCTTCTGTTTAGATTTTAAATAAATTTAAAAAAAATCTTATTTTTTAAAAGTTTTATCTTTTAATTTCTGGTTCTTGTTTCTTTAGTAGACAATTTATTTCTAATAGTCCACTCTTTAATTAATTTATATATTGGCTCTCAGTAGTTTTGAATTATATCAGTGTAGACTCAAAGAAATTAATCAAGCTGATCATTATAGATTTTTTTTTTTTTGGCAAAATATTAATTTTCTAATGAGGGTAATTGGAGTACATAAATTTTGCAAATTGAATTCTTCAGAAATTCTGTAGGAGATATTCTTTAAGAAGGAAAAAGAAAAATATTTTTTCAAAGACGTGTATCATTAAATTTTGATTATGTATATAGAAACACATAGAGAAATATTAACCAAAGAAGAAAAAATACGAATAAATAAAATTATTCATATATATATTCATATGTACACAGATATGCATATATATATATATATATATATATATATATATATATGGGAGTAAATATGGAAAATAAATCTGACAATATAAAGAAAATTTGAAAAAACAAGTGTTCCGAAAATGGGATGAATTTAATTATCAATGTTTAAAACATTTCGGTTTCATTGAACCTTCATCAGGACAAGAGACATCCTGATGAAGGTTCAATGAAACCGAAATGTTTTAAACATCGATAATTAGATTCATCCCATTTTCGGAACACTTGTTTTTTCAAATTTTCTTTATATATATATATATATATATATATATATATATATAAAAAATGGACTCTCTCGTCGATTTTCGATGCATGAGTGTTCATCCAATGAACAACCAACACAGTGATTTGTTTATAGTGGTGAAGGCTTGTATAGGACCATTCCACACTTTTTGGCACAGTCGATAGGAAAGAATTGGTGCATCAAGGAATGCCACGAACCCAATCAACGACCAACCTCAGGAATTTTGAATTCAGAGTTATCCCTCTGCTAGACTGGTTACCTACCCAAGGTTAAAGAGCCCAGTCTGCCCTACTATTTAACGCATAGCTGGAGGGAGAATATATGGATTCATACCTTTCCCAAGGGTATTAGCGCTATGTGAAATGCCAGCAGCTTTATCTAGGAATTGAACGCGAATCGACGAGTCCATTTTCCACGACTTTAACACTAGCCCACCCAAAGGTGTATATATATATATATATATATATATATATATATATATATATATATATATATATATATATATATATATATATATATATATATATATATTATATACCTTACTCACACACTAGTACAGTATATATTTGAGTATCATCCGATAATATCCGAGAGAGTGAAAAAGGCACAGACAGGTTTGCTGGTTGGATATCTAGAAACAATCTCTGAAAGATTGAAAAGCATAACTATTTTGATACATTAGAATTTTTCATAGACAGATAAAACAAAAGAAACATAGAAAATATTTGTATATTTCATATTCGCATGTAAAACAATTGAGATAAGTATAACATAAAATCATGAACCTACAATTGAAGATTCGAAGGATGAGAGAAGAAGACAAGTGTGGGATAATGAATAATCTTATCAACACCTGTGGATTTTCCATAGGTCCAGGTAATACATACATATACATATATATATATATATATATATATATATATATATATATATATGTATGTATATGAAGAATTGGATGATAAAACTGCTGGTTTATATGTAATAAAAGAAAAATATTCATATGACATATTTTATATATTTGAACATTTCAGTCTATCCAATCATCGTCAGGACAATAATTTGTTTTCCATTTCATAAAAAAATATTTTCAAACGACAAACAGGTTTTGGTTTTCTTTCATATATATATATATATATATATATATATATATATAATATATATAATAAATAGAGAATGAATGAGAAAATGAGAAAAGTATTAGCATGAAAAGGTGCTCAATGCTAATAAAGCAGAGCAGATAATAATCAATAGTAATATTATGGATTTGGACTCATAACTTAAAGTTTCATGGTTATGCAATCATCAGATGAGTCAAATGGTTGAGATCTTAAAAACCAGTAGTCAAATGGTTGAGATTTTTTTTTAAATGGTTGAGATTTTTAAAAAAGTTTTTAAAAACTACTGGTTTTTTTAAATCTCAACCATTTAAAAAAAAATTTCAACCATTTGACTTCTGGTTTTTAAGATCTCAACCATTTGACTCATCTGATGATTGCATAACCATGAAACTTTAAGTTATGAGTCCAAATCATCCATAATACCATTACTATTGATTATAAATCTGCTCTGCTTTATTAGCATTGAGCACCTTTTCATGCTAATACTTTTCTTATTTTCTCATTCATTCTCTATTCATTATATATATATATATATATATATATATATATATATATATATATATATATATATGAATTACACAGCTGATTGATAGTAAAAGAGACCCCATGGTGTAGAGTTTAATGTGCTGGACTGACATTGTAGTAAGTGAATTTGAACTCCATCACACTATTACATTCACTTTTGGACTAATGCTCTTGGGAAAGGTATGAACCCTCTCATCCTCTCAGTTATGGGTTAAATAGTACAACTACTTGTCTTCAACAAGGGTGGCTTTGGCATTAGATAGCACACACAATTTGATATGCCAAAGGAACCAAACAAAACTTGACTTCTAGTTAGAAGTTAGAATTTTGATGTAGAATTTTTACTATTTAATATTTGTTCTATGGCATTAAGATTCACTCTAGAATTAAGTATATTGATAAAGAAGGAGATTATGTTCATAAATATTTATGTAAGATAAATGCCCTCTTTATCATTAGTTTACAAACATTGATAACCTACACCCATATATATGAATGCATGGATTGGCTCACTAGCAAGCAAGAAACGTTCTGTTATGCAAGACTGCCTTAAAAAACATTAATCATTTTCATTCGATCTGCACCAAAACAATAGTATCACCTGCCTGTCTTACTCCATTGGTCCAACCAAGCTGAAAGTAGTCCAGGACTTCGACTACCTACACTACATCATTATCTCAGACTGGACAGAGAAATCATCCATAGACTGGTTAACTCAAACTGAGCTTTGGTTTATTATGCAAATATATCTGGAGAAACAAGAATCCATTGTCCTATCCCTGTTTGCATTGAACAAAATCCCAGACCATTTACCAATGCCATCTGCGGCTGCTTGGCCATTTCTATCAGCATTGCCACCATATTGTTCTTATTGTGCACTGAAGTGACTTTATCATTAATAGTACAATTTTCAAGTCAGCCAGAAACACAAGAGTTGAAGCAAGGCAGTAAAAAAAAATATCCACCTGTTGTGTACAAACTGCAAAACAATCAGGATAGTAGACTACTGTTTTCCAAATAATATTATAGAAATATATTGAACTATAAATATACATTGCAAATAATGTTACTATAGAAATGTATTGTAAATAATCTTACTGTGAGAAATACATTATAAATAATGTTACTATAGAAATGCATTGGAAATAATGTTACTATAGAAATGCATTGTAAATAATGTTACAATAGAAATGAATTGGAAATAATGTTACTATAGAAATATATAAAATAATGTTATTAGAAATGCATTGGAAATAATGTTACTATAGAAATACATTATAGATAATATTACTATAGAAATGCATTGTAAATAATGTTTATACAAACAGAAAAACAGACAGATTGTAGGTGGATAAATTTTCAGCCTAATCAAAAAAGTATGATTTCAAATATTATTTTTTCAGAATACTTCTCTCTTTTTGGAGAAGTGAACAGCTACACTAAAAAGACACAATCACTCGCTGGAAAATGTTTTTAAAAAAATCTATTTGCAAAGCCAAACCATGATGCCGTGAGGGTCTCTCTCTCTCCTATATAATATATAATATATATATATATATATATATATATAAGTTATACCCTGAAGATTCGCACTACCATCTGATTTTAATCATCTATTTAGCTCTTTATATTGAGCACTTTTTAATCAGTTTTAGTGAAAAAAATCCCGAAGTAAATAAGATTGTATATTTATTTTTTTTGTGGATTTAATGGTAACTGTGGTATATATATATATATATATATATATATATATATATATATATATATATATATATAGTTTGCTATATTCATAAGTAAAGAGTGCTCAATATCAGGATAGAGGATGTATATCTCAAAGTCCAAATAACATAGACATAGTCAACAGCTAGGTAACTGTCCATTTCTCACCTATGCAATCATCGGACGATAATAACAGTGTGGATCTCTCTCTCCCTCTCTCTCATATATATATATATATATATATATATAATTTTGCTATATTCATAAGTAAAGAGTGCTCAATATCAGTTTTGAGATATATATACTCTATCTCAAAGACCAAATAGATAAACATAGTCAACAGTGCTAGGTAATTGTCCATTTCTCACCTATGCAATCATTGAACTTGACTGTTACCAAATGCCATTGACACTTTGTCTACATTATCCCAACTGAGATAAATATATAGTTAATACATCATAATACATTTTATCATCTGATACAATGGGAAGGACGTCCTTCCTATGTCATATTTGCATCAAACTTTGTGGATCTACAGCAGGTTTGATGAGTCATTTGAGGGCTCATGAGAGGAATGGTTCTGGTGGTGGGCTTATAGGATTGTGAGGGACGGCAGTGATCTGTAAAGATTATGCTATTGCAATATATATATATATATATATATATATATCATTATACAAAAACTGAGATAAACACCTTTTATTTCCTAAAGGCTTTTTTCCTATTTAGGTTAATGACACAAAATTTATACTAAGATATTCCTTGGTTTTAGGACTACCTAATGTTTAAAAGAAATTCATTTTAATTGATTTTAATTAGTTGTAATTAGCAAATAATCAAAAACTTAGGGGAGACTGTTCAATATCATGAATAGTGTATATAAATCTTAAGAGTGAATACAGAAATCAACACTGCATGTAAACTCATGCCTCCCATGATCTCATTCTGAAAATTATTAGAAACAGTTTTAATTGTAACAAAAAATTTTTGATTCATAAATATTTTTATAATTCTGTAATCATTTGATTAATTTCATTTTACAAACTTTTATTCAAATGTTCTGAAGATGATGTAAAAAAACATTGAAATATTGACAAAATAGATCTCATCTTTCATGCTTATTGCTTAAGTATTGATTTCTTTGATGTTCTTAAGAATTTATTCATCCATTTTTGTAATCGAACAAAAGTGTGCTTGACACTTTGTATGCCTTATATGGTTATCTTCCTCTCTCGTAGTTGTTGGTTTTGGAATGAATTTGTCTTCAAACAGCATCTAAATTAATTCATATCCATCAATGCAACATTCTTATTCAATTTTCCTTCCTGACATGTTGTGTCAGTATTTAAATGGTCCATCCGCTTAAAATAGATATTGAATTTAAACACAGTGCATAACATTATTCACTTTGATGGAAATTGCTCACTGGTCCGACTCAAAAGAATCTCATTTGATAAAATCGAAATTAAGCAGTTCTTATTAATCTGACAGTGTTTCCTCTTTGACATAAAATAAATGGATTTTAGTTGACATTGTACTTTTAACCCTTAGCCCACTATACACAGCATCAAAATATTACATACCCACATGTTGCGGGTATATAAACCATGAGTTCTTTAATAGAGAGAGGAGAGAGGTAGACATGTTCTTTGTTGAATAAAAGAAATAATCTCTGCAAACAATTTACTATAGTTGTTATATATCCACATGTTGCGGGTATATAAACAGTTCTTTAACAGAGAGGGGTATAGGGATTGGCTCCTATATTTTTTACGTCCATGTGGAATTGAATAAATTAAAATAATTGAATTTCTGAAACAACTAGTTTTACAATTGTATGTCATGAGTTAAGAATTATGTAAACAAAAAAGAATCGAATGAAAATTAGTTTGGAAATATTTTATCAACAATAGAAACAATTGTACAAATTCCAATGACAATATCTGCATTGTCATTGGAATGCCACAGGTAACAAAATCACCTGATATCTATGTCAATACAAAATCAGCTGATATCTGATGAAAATTCTAACTTAATGATCACGTAGACAATTACAAAATAATTATAAAAAGGCCAATTTAGCTGAAAAGTTTCAGTTGGAGCTTATGCTCTTCCCAACTCGTCAGAGTTGGAGTGGATACTCCTAACTCGACACAATGGGTAGAGGTCACTGTCTGGAGAGACGAAATGATACATCAGGGTATATAAACAGTTCTTTAACAGAGAGAGAAGAGAGATAGACAGGTAGACAGAGATGAGATGCATAACTTGCATTACTTACTTCTTTGGCCATTGGGGATCTCTAGTTGTTTCTATTCTTTCTCTCCATGTTGACTTTTATTTCTAGGTTCCTGTTGGTTGTTTATCTTTGATTCCTTTCTTCTTCTTGGTCAGTCTTTTTTGCCAAGACATGCATCAACCAACAACACCATATTATTTCTTTAAGACTTATTTATTCACCCTATCAAATACAAATAATGTACAAAGAATCCTATTTGACCCATAGATTGAATCCTAACAGGTACTACCATTCAACGACAGAGTGGATCTGGGGATAATGGCAATGAAGGGGTACTCCATACACTCCAAATCTCAAGAACTGAAACCTCACCATCCAATGCAGTTTGTGTCATACCCAGGACAACTAGTCTATTTCAGGAAGCTTAGACACAGTTAAGCTTCCTGAAATAGACTATAATGCAAAAACTCTAAGTCTTTTGTTATATTTTTACTTATAAATTTGCTCTGTGACTCTAACAATAAGAGGACACATTGAGCTCTGCAAACTGCGACAGGTATTTTTTTAAAAACTCCTATGTCGTAAGGAAGATTTCTTCTCCGGATTTTTGGATTATATATATATATATATATATATATATATATATAGATAGATAAAAGGGTATGAAAACACACAATACTGTTAAATTGAAAATATTTTATATCATTTTCATAGCTAATATTCAACAATATTTCGATTTATAAAAAATCATCATCAGAGCTTGTTTTTAATCCAGACTCATTGAGAGAGAAGCAGAATATATATATATATATATATATATATATATATATATATATATATATTTATAGTGTGAGATGGTCACTGTTTCAGCTTTTGCTGGAATGGCGTACCAAAGGCAGTATTATTGGTAGAGTGCTCAATATAAGATAGAGCTGTTATATAATATAATAAAATAAACATAAAACCTTTATATATTTATTTTATTATGTTATATATATATTTTTCAAACCTCACAAATTTTTTTAAACAGATGAATAACAAGGACTACCACTCGCTTTTCTCGTTATTCTGTGATAAAAAATTTTTTTATCACCTTCCATATACCAACAAATGCCCTGAAGATGATCTAATTAATAGATCGAAACACTGCAGCGTCGGCCAATAAACTCACCACTCAACCCATTTAAACCCGTGTTTTTTCATTTTTCTTAATATACTACATACCGTCGGATTCACTTCCTTTCTTCACATATATATATATATATATATGTATATATATATATGCATATATATATATATATATATATATATATATTGGTTTGTTGGTTGGTTTTGAAGGCTGTCACAATGCGAGTGTAAAGAAAAAAGAAGGTAACTATGATGTTTTTTGTTAACCTGTCATTTTATTTCTCAATATTTCGGGACGAAAATTCCCATCAGAAGAAGAATACTGGAACTGAAGTTGTCGCTTCAAGCAAATTACAAAACCCTTTTATATATATATATATATATATATATATACTAAGATGAGGCCAATGGTTAAAATCTTTTAAAACCTATCTATAGGACATTGTGGCAAATAAAAGATTCCGCCAATCTATTAGTTAACAGAAACTCATGTCAGCCAAAGTCTCCCCTCCCCCCTTTTATTAACACACAATAGAAAGAAAATTACAGATATTTCCAGTGTCTGTTAACATTGAACAGATTAAATAATTGATAACTTAATGACCCATAGAGTTCTTAATGGACCAGAAAGATATATTCACATTTTCTTTCTTTAGTTTTTTTACATAAGAGGGATATATATATATTTTTTTTTTTTCCTTTAGTCTTTCCAGTTGATTTCTGCAGAAAAAGAGACTGACCCTTTTTACTTTATAAATTGCCTAGAAGACCCACTGACCTTGGAATATTCAAATCAATCCAATCTGGATTGGTTCCAACTCGGATGATGTCAAATTTTCTGCATTATTGACATCAATTTCATTCTTTTCGGCTATTTCTGTAGATTTTTTCCGTATTTTTTTCCTCACATTCCAATCTATTCTGAATAAGTTATAAAAAAAGTAAAGTCGTTGGGGTGGCCTAAAGTCAGTATCAGCCAGACAGCGAAGGAGTCTATCACCTTTTCACTAGCACTAGACCAAGGAGATTGTTTTTGCATCTGAGGTGGAGCGCCACACCCACCATCAGCTCCTTACTTTACCGCACAGATCCCTGTGCTACTCAAATGCCAATATGGCCAATAAATATTTATCTGAAAATGGGTATATGCATGTATATCTTGGATATGCTTATATGTGTTGGAATCTTTTCAGTATATAAAGGTGTCCTGCAATACACCATCTAAATTTATAGACTAGGCGGGGTCACATGGTCTATTCCTCTGCCAATCAACAGCCATAATGCGTGGCTGATTCACTACTTAAACACTGATACTTTCATAGTCTATTTGTAATTTTATTGATGAAGGAACTTAAAATACTAAGGATTCTTTAATAAAGGATTACCAACGATTTCCACTGGACAAGCGTTCTTATTTGAAGGCTAAAGGATAGCCCATAAAAACGTAACAGAAAAATTAATTTTTTTCTGTTTCTGTACAAAATGTATTTAGTAGTAGTATTGATTTTCTATCTGGAGCAGCATCATTCTGGTGTAACATGAAATGAGCATGGAAAAAACATTTCAACAGCAAATGCATGGTGTGCACCTGTCCAGCTTCAAGTCTCAGCTATTGGGCTGTGGAGTGTCATGTGCAAATTGAGTTAGAATAAAAAAAAGTACAGGGGTTAGGTTTAGGGTTAGGGGTTAGGGATAGGGTTGGTTTTATAATTTAAAAAAATGCATCTAAAAATCATCTGGTAACAAACAACCGGATGTAGAGAACTGAGTTTTAGACATCAAAAGAAAAGATGTACATTTTGGGAATTAAGCAACCCCCAGCCCCTCTGCTCTGCTATTGGAGCAAGATGACAATTTATAAAGGGTACCTCACATCTGCCTTTTTATGAAACCATTCCAAAAGGAACTTATAACCACTGAGTGGGTTTTTGTCCCTTCTTTTGTTACCAAGATCAAGTGACAACCTCTTTGTCTCCTCAACCTTTCTTGGACAACGTTCAAATCTCCCATGATATAATAATATCTATTCAAACAAAATAAGCCCTACAAACTTTTTGAAAATGTTGCTTTTATTCATATATTTATTTTACTTCAACTCTTGTACAAAAGTCATCCTCGTCTGACATAGCAAGGAACAAAAGTAGATAACTTCAAATAATTATGTGATTGTGTTATCATAGCTTGCCTTTGTGAATGAAAATCAAAATGTTTGTATGTGTGGTGGGGTCTATGCTGTCTGCAGGCACATTCATGGCTGGTTGACAAGGCAGCTGCTGCTGAAGGTCTGGTCAGACTTCCTCCTGTGCCTTTTGTCCGTAAGGGTAGCCCTACAGGTGTTTTCAAAGGAGGAGACGACAACATTGTTAGTTGTGAGACACCAAGCATCACAATTCTCAGCTAGAACATTGTGTGGTAATTTATGAGGAAGTGCGTCCTGGTCTCCTGCCTCAAAAATTGCTACCCGGTAACTATTAAAATAACGACCCAGCTCAGTTTATTCAAAACTATCCATCTTCATATCTATCTATCTATCTATCTATCTCAATTTGTTCATATTTATCTATATTACTTTAAATACTAAGATTTTTTTTTTATTCATGTTTGTTTAATGTCTTGTTTTTAGTTTAAATAAACAAGAATTATGACAAAAAAATAACATTTATTGCAAATATTTTAAAAACATTTATTGCAAAAACTCGGACATAAAATGAGGGTTCAGTTTATTCTATAGTAGGAATTTACGAGGAACAAGTTGAAGATTACCAGTTTTAAGAAGGCCTTTTGTTAAACTACTGAGAGGAGGACTAAATATCAGTCTATATTTGATGGAATATAAGACTACTAACCCGTCCATATCAGATGAAGAAATGTTAAGAAAGATAATAATTAGATGGTACATTTTTCTCCATGTTTTTTATTTGACTTTGTTCAAAACAAATTTCATTTTTTGTGCATTTATTACATTCTAAGAATCGGAAGAAAACACAGGCTACATATTTTATCAAATATGCTAAGATTCGTGTAAATTTTTTTTTAATATCACAAAGACTAAAATTTCTATCGGAAATATCTTTGTAAATATATTTGTGTGTGCAATCAGCAAGAGTAATTTAGTGAAATTTTCCAAATTCTCAAACCAAAAACAGAATTTCATTTGTATGCCAAATTTGAAAATCTAATAAATTTTATTATAGAGAAATCATTTTTCGCAGTATATCTATTTTAATTTTGTTTGTAAGATAAGAGGACAATGTAAAAGGTGTTATTTCATTTCTTTAAATTGATATTTATTCAATTTACATTGTGTAAGGATAATAAAAAAAATTTAAAACAAGAAAAGCCTCTTCAAATCTTTCAGGAACAAGATACATTTCAAAACAATTATAAATATCTGTTTTAAATTATATTCAACCAAATATGAAATTCTCACAATATTGGATTGAATAGAACAAAATCTTATGATCATCTGAGATGATACAAAAGTAAGTTATATTCATTTAGAAATGTCAGTTGTTAAGGGAGATAACTCAATGGTTAAGTACTTATAGAAATACCAAAAAGGGAGAGATGTTCAATTTCCTGAAACCCATTTTGGGAGGCTGGAGACCAACTTTAAGGAAGTCTAGAAAGGAACAAGTCATTGTGTCTCGATTACGCATTGGTCATACAGGACTAACGCACTCCTATATACTCAAACAAGAACAACAACCACAATGTGGAACATGTCAAACACCTTTGACAGTTAAACACTTATTCATGGAATGCAGATTTTTTGCTCACATCAGAAACCATCATTTTAAAGCAAACAATATGAAAGATCTGTTTGAAAATGTCAACATAGAGGATATTCTCTCTTTTTCGAGGGAAATAAAATTATACCATAGAATATAGACATGGAACTAACTAAATTATTTTAAAGCAAACAATATGAAAGATCTGTTTGAAAAAGTCTTAAGACAGTATAAAAAAAGAATTTCTATTTGTAAAAGTACAAAAAAAAGTTAGTGACCGTATAAAAAAAGGCTAAACTTGCAAATCGGTGGGAAAATTAGGGTGACCCAGAAAAAACAGAACCCACAAATTTTGTAATAAAACTGTTAGTTTCAACTAGGGGGATTTAGGGTTAGGGTTTAGGGTTAAGATTGCAGTTTAGGTTAAGATTGCGGTTTAGGGTTAGTTTAATGGGAAAATAAATAAATAATTTGGGTTCTGTTTTTTCTGGGTCACCTTGTATACAGTGTGACACAGAAAAAATAGAACCCACAAATTTTGTTATAAAACTGTTAATTTTAACTAAGGAGATTTAGCATTAGGGTTAGGGTTGGGGTTTAGGGTTAGTTTAATGGGAAAATAAATAAATAATTTGGATTCTGTTTTTTCTGGGTCACTCTGTAATATGTTTTAATTTGCTTACCGATTTGCAAGTTTAGCCAAAAAAAAAAATTAAAATCTCAGATATAGTCTTAAATTCATGTGAAAAGAAAAATAACTGAATGTTAAAAAAAATTGGATCCTTTTAACAAATCCTATTTTGTAATATACAGGATTTTGTTTTTTATACATCTGTTATTGTTGTTCATCTGCAAGTGTATCAAGATTATCATCTTCAATTCTGTATCTCCACTCCAATTTCACATCTTCAATGAACAGCCTCCTACAAATGGCTAATTGCCAATACACTATGTGTATTCTTGACAATAGATAATTAACTACCCATATGCATTGCCAAAAATAAGGCAAAAATTGATGAACAGACATAATCTTATTTTCAAAGAAGCATACAGCAAACAGTTTGGCAAGGAGAATCCTTATTGAATTCTTGCTTAATAGCACTTTTAATTCATCCGTTCGCTTGAGGATAAAAAAAGAAAATATTGTTTTGCTACAATCAAGAAGTGCCTCTAGATTATGAAGATGATAATGAAAAGTTTCTGTTGTGGGTTTTTAAGGGACAAAAAATAAGACAAACGACTCGTGAAAATGGATACAAATGTATTGAACAAAAATGAGTAGAAATTACAGAAAAAAAATGGAAATTGCATCCGACCATACAGTTTTCTAACTGACTCACGTTGCTTCTGTCAAACCACAATTGTCCCTGCTACTTATAGTAGTTGTCGGCGCATTCCATTTATGTACATAGGTTATATCACCTCTAACTGTTATTTTACTATTCACTGTGAGCCCAATATTCTTTAACAGTTTCCAATACATCTCAACATAAATATAAGTAAAATCGTCGGGGTGGTTTAAAGACAGTAACCCAGCCAGACAGCAAGGGAGTCTATCCCCTTTTCACTAGCGCTAGACCAAGGAGATTGTTTTTAGTGTCAGAGGTGGAGTGCCACACTTACCATCAGCTCCTCACTTTAATGCCCAGATCCTTGTGCTACTCATACGCTGAGTTGGTGAGGGCCAGTATCGAACCAAGAACCTTGAGGTTATGAGCCGAACACTCTACCGACTGAGCTAAACTGGCCCTATTAAGACATAAATTACTACATTGTTTATTTCTGTATTTTGTTTTTCTCCCTCATCCCGTAACCTGGTTTGATTGTAAGGGTGCTACTCATCTATCTTCAGGTCTAAAAGTAGTTTGGATTCAGAGTTTTCCTTCTTCTAGATTTGTTAAAGATCCTAGTCTGCCCTACTATTTACCCATAGCAGGAGAGAGAATAGTTGGATTCATACCTTTCCCAAGAGTATTAGCGCTATGTGGAATGTAAACAGTCTCATTCAGGATTTAAACTTGAGTAGCCAAGCTGAGTTATTTTAAATTTGTTTATATTTCTTTATACCTTTAGACAGAATATTTTTTAGTCTCCAATGCTTTCGTCTTCATCTCTAATAAATTTTGATAAAATGAAAACCGAGGGAAGCAGTCTCTGTTATATATTTTCAGTATTACCTATTATTCACTATTCTCTGAGCATACTACTAAAGTCTCTGGTTTGTACTAAATATAGATTCTGTATCTGTATACTTATATATTTACCTAAACTCTTCATCATGAGTAGGATGTGACACAAAGTCAATTTGTTAAATGTAGTACAGCTGGTTTTCCTTCTCCCAGACTAATTACATTACCAAGACAAAAAGACCCAGTCTGCCTTACTATTTACCCATATCTAGGGGGAGAATAGTTGGATACATACCTTTCCCAAGGATATCAGTGCTATAGGAAATGCAAACAGCTTCATCCAGGATTTGAACTCGTGTAGCCATATTCATTTCCTACAATGATAACCATTACAACACAGGCACCTCCATGGAAATGTACACATACTGAAAAAGGACAGTGAATTTTAATGTGATTGAATCACAGAATTACATAGTCATGTTTATAGACGGTGTGTGCTTGAAATGAATGTTTTGAGTGACATTAAGTGAAGAGGTCTTTGAAATGTTTCCTGGATATGAATAATTTTCATTCTTCCATTCTACACGAGACAAATTATCTTCCACATTATGGACAAACACAAATAATATTTCATTGTGTACTTTTTTTTATTGTTGTTTTCTTTTTTGACTTTAGTTAATATCATAACAAAAGGCTTAAACGACAGCCATAGAATTGTTATATAAAACTAAACCATACGGCAAAGTTTAGAAATATTTGATGAACATATTTTGTCTGATATAATTTGCCAAGTTTCAAGATATAATATAAGAAAACAGAGTCAGACAAGGAATTGTTATATAAAGAATTTAATATAAAATATTCATATAATATAATTATTAAGATTATCATTAGTTAGTTATTATTAATTATTATTAGTAAATATAAAATAAATATCATAAAATAAATTATATTATTCAATATAATATTATAAATTAATATTATTCAATAATAATATTATTATATAATAAACATTAAATGTTTATTATTATTATAATATAATATTATTCAATATAATATCATAAATTATATTATTCAATTTAAAATAAATTATCGCTAATTAAATATCAAATAAATAATTATTATTAATTAATTAATTAGTTATTATTAAGATTATTAATAGTTAGTTATCATTATAATTATAATTATTAATTTATTAAATTAATATAATTGTTATATAAAGAATTTATATAAAATATAATATAATATATCTCCGGTGCAAGTATTTAATTTAATGTAATAAAATATTATATTAAATTAGAAAGTCAATCTAAATGAATACGACAAATTTTTAATATAAAGATTTAAACTATATTAAAATGAACAACAAACTTACCTTACATCAATTGTTATTTTTCTAATTTAAGTATTTATTAAAAGAGGAAGTAAATAATAAATGATTATTTTTTCTTGTTAATGGTTTCATTTGATATTGAAGAATTTTTGAATTTTAAAATAAATAAACAGTTAGAAAGTAACTTATTTATTAAATTCATTTTTTTATATAATATGCAAATTAGGAAAAATAAAACTTAATTGACCCAATTTTATTAATAATAGAGTTAAAATAAAAATAAATCATGGAGAATGTGATTCAATAACTAAAATTGTAACTTGAGTAGTGATATAGTTTTTACAGACAAAAAAGCACACAATATTATAATAAGATATAAGAAAACAGTCAGACATGGAATTGTTATATAAAACTAAATCATATGGCAAAGTTTAAAGATATTTGATAAGCATATTTTGTCTGATATAATATAAGAAAACAGAGTCAGATTTTGTAAAGAATAGGTAACGACACACAACAAGTGTAATGTTGTTGTATATCTAGTTACAGTACCCAAAGCGATATACATAACGGGGCGGTGGTGGTGGCAGCAATATATTCACGTTACTAAAAATGTATTCTTGTTGATAAAAATTACAACGCGAGAAATATGTAGTCACAACTGCTGCCTTTATCATCGTGCTCGTCTCGTGGCTGTATCGGAGAGGAGGAAAGGCAGAGAGAAAGAGAGAGAGAACACTACTTGATTACTGTGACCCCATACTAGGCACCAAAGAGCCGTCCGTTCCCCTACACATCCGAAAGCAAAAACAGACTCGTCCTTTTCTTCGTCGTTCCACGTCACCACATGACTTCCGGTCAACACCCAAAACTTCCGGTTGACACTCAATTCTCCGTTCGGGGTCACGCTACGGTCAAACCATCGTTCATCCTGTTTTGCTCATCACTATTTTTTAAACCTTTATCATCTCTCACTTATTTCTTCTTCCTCCTTTTCTAATATAGTAGTTCTAGCTCACAAAAGTCAGGATAATATCCCCATCTTGCTACAAAGGCTTATAAACAAAACAGAGACTTTTATCGTAGCAAGACAAAGTTATACAATACAATACAATACAATGCAATTACAATGTAAGTTGGTACAAATGTTTGTGTAAGTTTACAATGTGTAATGTTTGTAAATGTTCAAATTGTGAATTGTTTGCGATTTGATACTTATCGCGGACTTATCTGAAATCCAGGTAGACAGTCTTGCTAGTTCGTTAGTCGCTTTTTACGCGGCAGCGGCCCTGCCTTTGCTGTTCCAATTTCTCCTCGTTCCGTGAACGCCTGGAGTAAAATTACGTCCTTCCGAGAGAGATTCCAGCGGCAAGAGGCATGATAGCAGTTTCGTGTAACGTGTGCTCTGATTGGTCGCCAACAAAGGCCCTTAGCCAATCGCATGAGTTTTCTCGTCAGCTTAGACATTAGGGCTCTGTTGCTATAGACAAAGGGAGATAATTAGAATTGTTTTTGGCTTATTATGTTTATTATTTGCATAAGGTGGAAAATAGATAATATTATTTTCCACAATAATTTGCCAAGTTTCAAGATATTGAATTATGAAGAACTGAGTAATTTCATGTTAACTCTACCATGGACAATGAGCCGAGAGATCTGCAGAATATTTCAGGTTGATTAAATATCTTTCTACTAAATAAAACGAGTAAACCTTATGGCCTTCTATCAAGTGTGCAAGAGAAATCAGGTCTGGCTGGAATCTGATTGACTTGAAATCTTTGACCTATCGTTGCAATCGACCAAAAAAGAAAAAAAAAAATGCTCGTAAAAAAAGAAATATGTCAAGTGGTTCCTCTATGTTCAGCGGTGATTGGAATCCAGAAATCTATTTGAGGTAGGGAAAAATTCTTTGAAAATATTCTGATGTTCATCTTGTTTACTGAAATGCAATTGTAGTGCCAATTTCCGATTACTGGTGGACAAGTGCTCATCCAAGAAAAGTCCAAGACGAAATAAGAACAGAATGGACATTATCAAGAGTGTTCACAAAACGGTGTCTCGTGATGATTTGAGCTCTTTTAGATTCCCTACAGTGACCAATTAGTTTCTGGAAATAACTTTGCAAATGCTTACCATTTTAAGGAGAAATTACATTGCTTTCAAAAGTGGGAGTGGTAGGAATTGAGATTAATTTTCCGAGGGTGGTGCAAAAGATTGTTCAGTTCAGTTTTTATGGTTGTCTTTATGAGGAGTAAAGGATTTGAAAAAATCCAACAAAATGTGGTTGAGAATAGAGGAAAGTGTGGATATAACAACACAGATAGCTAAATTCAATATATATATATCTTTTTAATATATCCCCATACTTATATCAAGGCTTTTTTAATATATCCCCTTACTTAGCGACACTTGTTCTTAAAACTCATAAAATCCCTTTACTAACAATAGTAGATATGGATGGATGATGATATGCACTATGTATGCATTCATGGCTCATATGGGTGCGGCATATTCAGTGCAAGAACTCGACAATCAATAAGACTGTGGTTGGCCCTATGAAGCCTATGCCCAGTTGTCCACTGAAGTATACTGAAGTCACTAACTCGAGTGACTCATTTTCAATATTTACCATTGCATTTGTAGGTTGTCCCTGTACCGATGCTTTCTTATGGACCTCTTAGCTTCATGATGTTGTATCAGGGTGACTTCTGACATGTACAGTCCTCTATGGAGATTCTGCCACCACCGAGGGCGGTCTTGAGCCAAATTTTCCCAGCTGGAAGGGACAATGCCAAAGCACCTGAGATCATTTTGAGATCATAGTGCTAATAATCAGGGAAAAGGTATGAATTCAGATATTCTCCCCATCTATGGGTAATAGGACAGAATGGTCTCTTTAACTGTGGTATGGCAACCTGTGTTTGAGAAACATTCTCGACCACAGATTTTGCATTTGTAGGTTGTCCCTGTAGATGATGATGTTCCGATGCTTTGTTGCCGTTGCTTTCTTATGGACCTCTTAGCTTCATGATGTTGTATCAGGGTGACTTCTGACATGTACAGTCCTCTATGGAGATTCTGCCACCACCGAGGGCGGTCTTGAGTCAAATTTTCCCAGCTGGTCTCTTTAATTGTGGTATGGCAACCTGTCGAGGAGAAAGAAAACTGAATTAAAACCAGACCTAGGGAGGGATGGGCTCCCCACTGGTTATTTATACCGAAGACATACTACAAGAATTGTGCGGCGCCCATGACTACACCAACTTACAGAAATAGTGACCATGGCAAGTATTGTAATTAATTGAATAAGATGGCAGAGAGCCAAGAAATTGAGAAACTATGATACTCATCGTAGTTTTAAGAATCCAATCAAACTTCTTTGGGAAAAAGGGTGGAAAACCGTATTCGAGGTTAGTCAGTTTTGTAGGGTAATAAAATAAAACGAGCAACTGTTCTGAACTTGTGTGACTCACAGGTTGTGAAGGTTTCTTCTCATAATATCCAAAGTTTATGCAGTAAATGACATGGTTGAATGTTTGCGCACATTCTATTTTAGTAGTAGACATTTCAATTTGATAGACACTTTCCTTAGAATTTTTCCAAAATAGAGAACAGATGGAGAATGAAAGCGTCTGAATTGTTATTGGGAGATAACATTTAGACAAGTCATTCTTCAGCATTTATTTTGGAATTGGTTTTCAAATTTAGAAAAGTTTGGGTCAGCAATGTTCAACCTTTCTTCAATATGATTTTGCTGAAGACTTTATTTTTACTAATACAAAATAAAAAACGCCCTCTGGGGATGTAAAAATAGATTTTTTTTAAAAAATATTGCCTGAGGAGTAGGAGTAAAAAATTCAGAAAGTTTGTACCCTAAGTAAGTAAAATTTCATTAAAGGATTAAAAAATAAAACAATTAGAAATGTAAACGTTAAATATGTATTAAAAAAAAAACTATATATAGATATATAATACCAGTCATGTATTTATCAAAACTTGTTTTAAAAAACAATGAGGACTGTCTAACATTGCATGCTCAAATTTTCAGTGTATTTATTCTATGTTATGACGATTTTGATAGTGTGACGTAATCAGTGACGTCGTTTTTGTTACAGACAAAAACTGGAAGCGAATCTCCATTATTTTATTTTTAAGGCATGTATGTCAGTTTTGGCTTTGATATTTAAATGTTCTTGAAAAGAATCACATGATAACAAATCTCCAGCTACTTTTTAACATCTGCAAAACATATTTTGTTTTTTGTTGTATTACATAATCTTGAGGTACTAAATTTTGTATTACAAAGTCTAGTTAAGTTTACAGGAATATTCGCACTGGGTTCCCTACCATATAAAAATATTAGTCATATAATGCTGAATAGCCATTATGAATATATTACAGACACGACAAACTGGACACTGCTGAAGAAGCAAGGATGAGCTCATAAGTGATATTCTCCTTTGAGTACCTGGACACACCAGTGTGGGTCAGCCAGCAAAAACCTCCATTGTTCTGCTCTGTGGATAGTAGATGCTGTGCAGAGGACCTGCCACAGAAAGGTGGCAGTAAGAATTATGAAAATCTGTGTTGTCAGCATGATGATGATGATTATGATTATGATTATGAATATGATATTATTGAGACCTGTGGATATGACCATTCTAATCATTTTTAGCAAATCTTAATTACTATATACAGCTTATGACTGAATTACATTTCTTGAAATTGAATATATGTGAAAAATAATTAGTTTCAATAAATTGCCTACTACTTATATCTATAAATATACTCTTACTGAGGTAGGACACATTCAACTGGGTAGGCCACATACTATAACAGAATCAAAAAGGTAGGCCACATACTATAACAGAATCAAAAAGTAGGCCACATCCACATACGATAACGGCACCCAATTATCAGATTCACTTTTAGTCTAATACCCTTGGGAAAGGTATGAACCCCTTCATCCTCTCAGCTATGGGTTTAAATAGTACCACTCCTATTCTTCTAGAAGGATGGATTTGACATTAAATAGCCCATGAAGGTTGATATGCTGTTAAATAAAGAAACCAAACTAAACCAGATCCTAATTCTTTTAATTAGAATAAAAACAAAACTTAACCATTTGTCCCTTACCTGAAAAATATCCTGTAAATTAATCTGAGAGAATTGTTGAAAATCAATTCCTGTTTCTTTGTCTGCTGACCATATCTTTTACAAACACTGCAATGGAACTTAAAACCATTTTCTTTGTTTTCTATTAACACGTCTGTTTCATTTTTTTTCTTCTGTTCATGTCAAAGAATGTCAACTTTCCCTTCTTGTATTACTGACATAAACTTCTCACAGACATGGCGTTGTCAATCTTGTCAGAAATTGAACTCCCCTTTTGACACAATATGTTTTGTAGTTTACACCATGAAGAGAATTATTTCCTTGTAATCCTCGCTAAGACTAAATCGGAAAGAAAGAAGACGGACATTTTAGGAGTCTTGTTTTTTTAGTTTCATTCAACATTGTCCAAGTTATAAGTGCACAAAGGGTAACGTGAAGTCAACATTTTTTTTAGTCCTAATTTTTCTGATGTAGGTATCATTGGGGAATGAGATAAGTTTTCATAAACTAGAATTTGATTTCTTAAATTTCTATTACCTGTGTCTGAAATATATATATTTACCTAACCCTTCCGCATGAGCAGGATGCGACACAAGGTCAAGTTTTTAAGCAGAGTTTAACAGGTTTGAATTCAATATTTTCCTTCTCCTAAACTGGTTAGCTCACCAAGGTATTGACGCTATTCTAAAATGGGAAATTATTAAAAAAAGCAATAAATATAAAGCTGGGGATAGACATTGCCAGTTATGTATCGAAGAAAAACTTGCAATAGTCACTTTTTCAAATAATAGACAACTTCTAAATCAAAGATCAGAGGTTCTTAATAGTTGCATACATAAAAAAACATGGCTCCTTAGAGAATGTTAACAGATATTTCTTATTATTAGAACAAATGTAGTAGATTCAAATTTAAAATAAAAATTAAAAAATTAAAAAATAAAAAATTAATTTAAATATATATAATAAAATATTGATTTAATAGTGTTCTTTGGGTAATTTATGAGGAAGTGCGTCCTGGTCTCCTGCCGCAAAAATTGCTACCCGGTGACTATTAAAATAACGTCCCCAGCTATGTTGGTGTTACTTGAAAGAAAACAACCAACTTAGGGCGTTAAATGTATTTTAGAGGTGGGGGGGGCTTCTCTTTTTTGGCGTAATTTTTATTTATTTATCGTAATTTGTAGTAATTCTTGTTCATTTAAAGAAATTTGTCGTAATTCTTGTTTATTTCTTGTTTATTTAAATTTGTCATAATTCTTGTTTAGATATGAAGATGGATATATAGTTTGGAATAGACTGAGATAGATAAACAAAATAATATAGATAGATTTTTGTCGTAATTCTTTTTTATTTAAACTAAAAACAAGACATTAAACAAACATGAATAAAAGAAAATCTGAGACGACATAGCTGGGGACGTTATTTTAATAGTCACCAGGTAGCAATTTCTGAGGCAGGAGACCGGGACGCACTTCCTCATAAATTACCGTTCTTGTTTTTGTTGTTTTTCTATTGGTCATTTTAGTTTATGCTAATTTAAGTGATTTATTTGAATCACGGGGTAAGTACTATATTTAATGCGTTTGCTCCTAGTCTCTTTAGTCAGATCTTCACCCTGAAGAGCATTAAGCAAAACTGTTAGTAGGTTCGTCTGAATCATTAGATTTATATATATATATATATATATATATATATATATATACATATATATATATATATATTACCTTTTAGAATGAAAGCTTTGTACTTAGAGAATGTTAACAGATATGGCTTCTTATTATTAGAACAAATGTAGTAGATTCAAATTTACTTAAAAATAAAAAATAAAAAAATTAAAAATTAATTTAAATATATATAATAAAATATTGATTTAATAGTGTCTTTGTTTTTGTTGTTTTTCTATTAAAAGAATTCTATTTGAAGAGCATTAAGCAAACTGTTTAGTAGGTTCGTCTGACTCATTAGATTTATCTTTATATATATATATATATATATCAATGGTAATATTATGGTTTTACACTCATAACTTGAAGTTTCATGGTAATCCAATCATCAGATGAGTTCAATGGTTGAGATCTTAAAAACTAGTCGTGAAATGGTTGAGATTTTAAAAACCAGTAATTTTTTAGTGTTTATATGAAGCGTTTTCACACGATGGGAAATATAAAGCTTAAAATTGTTTTTTTAAAATGTGGCTTGTTTAACATTTATATATATATATATATATATATATATATATGTAGTCAGTATAAGGAGAACTAATTTCCAGATCATTTGTTGACAACTTGTTTATAAGTTGTTTTTTTTCTTGTTATCAGTCATATTTAGTATCATTTCCCAAATTTTTTATCCTTAATATCAAAGCTCTTGGAGAGAGATTATAGCCATTGAGTGTATTTTTGTTGTTAGGTATATTTTATATATCTCTAACCATCAACTTTTCCTCACATTTGAAGTCTGGATAAAAAAAAAAAAAAAGATTTATATCAATTGTCATACAACTGGAAATACTTTTTCTGCATGTAGAACTTAGAAAAGTCAAAGGATAGACAGAAAATCAAGAAGATATTTGTTAAGAAAGATGAATTGAGATTGCCGCTCATAAAAACCATCTAATTCCGGCTGATATTGCATCAGCTTGTTGATTGGTCGAAATTAGAAAAAGGCATATATAACTTATTTTGATATAAGACCACTTGTATTTGATATATGTATTAATTTTATAAAAGCATTCGCTTTGAATACTTCAGCAGTGAATGTTAGATGAATTCACACAGGGAACACATGACCTTATTTTGGCAGTCTGACCTCTGTTCCAATTTATCTGGCCCTGTTATTGATCCTTTAACTTCTTTGACATTTGTGATTGTTGTTCATTTCTTTTTTATTATTTTCTTTCATTTATTTATTATTAGATATTCTATTCTGAATAAGTCCAGTGGTTATTTGGAAACCTTCAATGACCTGTCTCTCTCCGCACAAAGATAGTAGTTCATCATAAGTTATTTCATGTGACTTTTCAACCCTTTTTTCATAGATAGCATCAATTATATGGTATTTCTATGTAGGTTGTCTGCAGATTGATTTTGTAATCATCATGTTCCAATCAATCTGATTAATTGTTTGGTTTCTTTGTTTAATGGCATACCAACCTTCATGGTTTATTTAATTCCAAGACATAATTGTAAGAGAATAGTTGTACTGGGGGGGTATAAGGAAGTTCATACCTTTCCCAAGCATATTAGTCCAAGTCATCGTCAGGGTGGCCTAAAGTTGGTATCAGCCAATCAGCAAGGGAGTCTATCTCCTTTTCACTAGCGCTAGACCAAGGAGATTATCTTATGGTATTTCTATGTAGGTTGTCTGCAGATTGGTTTTGTAATCATCATGTTGTGTTTCAAGATGTTCCAATCAATTACACTCACACACATGCTCACATACACACACAAGTTCCATACATACACACACATACATACAAGCTTATCCACATAAACACAGATGGTTAATTATATATTGTGTAGTTTGTTGCCATTATATTACGATTTTTGTGACCGTCTTTAGGCTTCAAGCCAGAGTGCTGTCCAGTGGAAATCCTTTGTGTTAAGCAGAGCGTCATCTTAGTGAAGAATCTTTTGCATTCCTCCTAATATTAGGTATGATCCTTTGGTTGTTCCTTGGTGCTCCTCAATTTTGCAGGTCATTTGTCAATGAATGCAAATGAATCTCTGTCAATATATATATATATATATATCTATATATATATATATATATCCATCTTCATCTCTAAACAAGAATTACGACAAATTACGATAAATAAACAAGAATTACGACGAGCTGGGGTTGTTATTTTGATAGTCACCAGGTAGCAATTTTTTTGGCTGGAGACCGGGACGCACTTCCTCATAAATTACCAAGCCATTATTAAACAGAAAGAGATAGTTGATAAATGCAAGGAAACCTGTTTATTTATGTTTCATTTAAATGAAAAATAATGAATCCTCACAATATTTCTTGTATAGCCTGTATGTCTCATCCCAATTGCATTTTATATTTTTTTATTCATTCATCTCGTTCCTCCACCAATTATTAAATAAAGTAATTAATGTAGAAAAAAAAAAGAAAAAGAAAACAAAGAGCAGATAACTCTGTAAGCAGACAGGAAAACACCAAAGATCAATTTCTATGTCAGATGTCATTTTAAAGGCTGTTTTATGTGAGAAAATTTGGCTCCACTGATATCTAAGCAGGGTCTTTGCCAAGATACTTCTCTCTTGCCCACCACACCCTCAATAAAAATCTCCCCACCCCCCACTCATTCATCTTTTTATCATAATAAAGCAATCTCTTATTTCCTGTGTCTGAGATATCAGATATGTTGGAGTAGACAATGGCTACTGATAAAATGGGAGATCTCATCTTATTCATTTTTATTAAGTGAATAAACTTATCTTAAAATAGATTTAGCTTCTTAAAGTTTAATTAATAAACAACATAAGACTATTATTAGTTTTTATTGTAATTACAAATGGAATATATAAAAGAAAAAAAAATTGGTTCAGACAAATAAATAAGATTCAAATTGGTTTCAGAAAAACTAATTCATAGCTGACTTTTAGGGGAAAAATTTAGGTTTAATTTGATTTTAAAAAAAGAAAAAAAAAGAAGAATACTAATGATTAAATTATGGTACACACGCTTTTTTTTCTAAGAGAAAACTTTTTGTCTGTTTTGGATTGTGTAAAAGTAATGGCTTGGTAATTTATGAGGAAGTGCATCCCGGTCTCCTGCCTCAAAAATTGCTACCCGGTGACTATCAAAATAGCAACCCCAGCTCGTCGTAATTCTTGTTTATTTATCGTAATTTGTCGTAATTCTTGTTTAGATATGAAGATGGATATATAGTTTGGAATAGACTAAGATAGATAGATAGATAAACAAACAAAATAATATAGATAGATACGAACAAATGGACATAGATAGATATTTTTCGACAAGTAAATGTATTGGGGGGGGGCCGCTCTTTTTTTTTTCGTAATTCTTGTTTATTTAAACTAAAAACAAGACATTAAACAAACATGAATAAAAGAAAATCTTAGTATTTAAAGTAATATAGATAAATATAAACAAACTGAGATAGATAGATAGATAGATATGAAGATGGATAGTTTTGAGTAAACTGAGCTGGGTCATTATTTTAATAGTCACCGGGTAGCAATTTTTGAGGCAGGAGACCGGGACGCACTTCCTCATAAATTACCAATGGCTTTTTATTGAGATATTTTAAACTGATATATCCGGGTTAAGGGATATATTATGAAGTTGGTATTTGGTATATTATCGCAGTAGTAGCTGGTACGTTGAATAGCAGTACGTCTTCCGAGTAGTCGTGGTAGTTTGACGAGTAAGTTTAGGTTGGTAGGCTTAGGCTTGTACCACCACAGTGTCGAATATTTATACATGACACTGTCCAATCAGATTATAGTGAGGGGGTACCAAGGTATTTACATATTAATTACATCACAAACTATGTTTGTATCATTTATATTTTTGGACTGTTATCTTCATCTTTATTTTTATATACACAATGTTTCAGACAATGTCCTCCTGGCCTTCTTCAGGTGATTCTTGTTGAACTTGAGACCTTCTTGTCAAAGGACACATCAACCAAAATGTATATAAGTATAAAATTTAAATGATACAAATTATCAAGTCACATCTTAAAGATTTTGACAAATAAAATTATGTTGTTTGTTTATTTTATTATAAATGATTAAAACAACAATAAGTGAATAAATTGATCTTAGAATTTGTTTATTGACTGGAATCTAAAGAAAAAAAGCTTATAAAATCTATGATATCCAAACTATATGAAATTAAAAAAAGAATTCTGAAAAACCTGGATTTGAAAAGTATGTTTCAGCATTATTTTATTACAAAGAACAGATATGATGTTAAAGTAATTTATTAATTGAAGGTCAGTTTTCAAATTAAAAAAAGAATTCTGAAAAACTTGGATTTAAAAAGTATGTTGTTGATGATTCTTAATGTGTAATTGAGAAACGACTCCAGTAAATAAATTGATGCAATTCAAGCAATTTTATTCTTTTTCATCCTCATCAAATTTTTTCAATCCTATCAATGGAGCAAAGCTTAGAGTTTCTGATTTACAGGATTTTATATATTTTACATAGATAAATAAAGAAATAATCAATTTTTCTGATAAATTGCAATTTTAATTATTGAAAGGAATTCTATAAATGATGAAGTGAAATGTAAACTGGAGGTTAAATATAGAAAATAATAAACATTAAAGGTCTGGAAAATAGACTGAAGGAACTTTACATCAGAGAAAGAATTGAGACCATCCAGAACACAGCATGGTTAAGATTAGGTAGAATATCTAGAAGAGTCCTGAGAGCTGAGGAGATTTGCTGTTAATCAGTAAAAACCACGGGCGTGAAAAATTTGATTTTATCCTCCTGATCAAAACCTTTTCAATCCTATCAATGGAGTAAAGTTTAGATTTTCTGATTACAGGATTTTATATATTTTACATAATAAATAAAAAATAATCAATTTTTCTGATAATTGCAATTTTAATTATTGAAATGAATTCTATAAATGATAAAGTGAAATGTCATCTTTTGATTCAAATATTCAATTTTCTATGGATATTCAAAAAATTGGTTGAAAATACTAAAATATTAAGAGAACGAGATTCTTATAAAATAATATCCAATATGGAGGATTCTGTTAAAAAATCTTTTTTTATCTAAACTAAAGAATTTTTTTTTTTGTTTGATTCTATTTTATTTGATTTATTTCTTTTTTCTTTATTTTATTCAGTCTATTTGATAAATGATAAAAAACATCACACATGACTGAATTTGGTGAATTTATAATAAATTATCCACTTTTATTTATTTATTTATATTTTTTTTTGTCTATTTGTTAAATTACAGGAAAATGACACAGCAACAAATCTGGTCATCTGTGATTGCTTGACAATGAAAATTTGAAAAGAAGAGACAATTGCAACAGACATTAAGCAATATAGATAAATCTTCAAATATCTTTACATTTTAACAATGAACAGACTTACAAATTAGACATATATGTATATATATATACAGACATTAGCAGCATATGTAAATATGTCTATCTTTTATACAGTGATAAATTGGCTGAACAATTAGTGTCTTATAACTTTTCTGAAGCGCGTGGTGTAATGGTTAAAGTCATGGGAAATGGACTCGTCGCCCCGAGTTCAAATCCTGGACGTGCTAATTGCATTTCATTTAGCGCTAATACCCTTGGCAAAGGTATGAATCCTACTCTCCTCCAGCTATGGGCAAATAGTAGGGCAGACTGGGCTCTTTAACCTTGGTTAGGCAACCGGTCTAGGAGAAGGAAAACTCTGAATTCAAACCTGTTGAACTCCGCTTAAGAAATTGACCTTGTGTCGCATCCTGCTCGTGCAAAGGGGTTGGTAGATATATATAACTTTTCTGTTTTGTTTTTTTTACTGCTAAATCTTTAATAGTATCTTAAAAATTGTACTGACTTTAATATAAATATTCGTAAAAAAAATGAATTTCCAGATAAGATAAGTGGGGAAGATTCTTCATACATTGTCTGGAAGTTCATTTTTTTCCACGTTTAGAAAATTCCTGTTTATGTCTCCCAATTAAACAGGCGAGTCCCTCTGGCATAGTGGCTAATGTTCTGGACTGCAACTGTAATGAGTTTAAACTCCAGTCATACTATTATGTTCACTTTCAGACTAATACTCTTGGGAAAGGTATGAACCTCCTTATACCTGCTATGGCTTAAATATCACCATTACTGTTCTTCTACAAGGATGGCTTTATGTTAAATAGTCCAATTACTTTATTCTTCATATAAAAATAATATAATTCTCTGTCTTTCTCAAACACACACACACACACACACACACATCTGTTTTTATACTGTTATAAATTAGTCTAATAATGATTCTGTCCATATTTTTTATTATTCCATATCTCGTGTTTTTATTTTCCTTCTTTAAATTGAAAGAATGACAAACTAAAAAGAATACAAATCAGTTGCACAAGTCAATTTGGATGTTGACTTTTGTAAAATCAAAAGGCAAACCAAATCTTCTCAAAAGGATTAAAAAATAAACAATTTGAAATGTAAACTTTAAATATATATTAAAATAAAACAAACTATATATAGATATATAATACCAGTCATGTATTTATCAAAACTTGTTTTAAAAAACAATGAGGACGGTCAAATGTTGCATGTTCAAATTTTGAGTGTATTTATTCTATGTTATGATGATTTTGGGTAATGTGATGTAAGCAGTGACGTAGTTTTTGTTACAGACAAAAACCGGAAGCGAATCTCCATTATTAATAGATAAAGAAATAAAGGTAAATACAGACATAATCAATTGTCATTTTACATTTATAGAATTCAGTTATCTTTTGTCATTAAGATATTGGAGAATAAAATATGGAAAGACAATCAATAATCCTATTTCTATCATAAAAGTCAATTTCTTAAACAGTATTGAAGATCTAATTTGAACATTTTTTTTCTCTCTTTTTTATCATCAGATGAAACTATTATCAACATTTGTATTTCATTGTTTTTTTTTTGTTGATTAATAAATTATTAAAAAGATAATAAAAAGAAAGAAAGTATATATCATTTCTGTCTTCTGATGTTAACATAAAATATTGGTCAAAAAATGTAAAAATGAATTTGCAGATAAGATAAGCGGGGAAGAAAATTATTCTTATATTGTCTGGACGTTTCATTTTATTTCTACGTTTAGAAAATTCCTGTTTGTATCTCCAATTAAACAGGCGAGTCCCTCTGGTATTGTAGCTAATGTGTCAGACTCCAATTGTAATGAGTTTAAACTACAGTCATACTCTTATGTTCACTTTCAGACTAATACTCTTGGGAAAGGTATGAACCCTTTTATATCTGCTATGGACTAAATAGTACCATTACTATTCTTCTACGAGGATGGTTTTATGTTAAATAGCCCACAAAGGTTGATATGCCATTAAACAAAGCATCTTTAAAGAAATTGCTTTGCATGACATCTTTTCTGAAGTTTATCTTTCTCTCTTTTGCTTTTACTTGTATAATTTTGGTTTACACGACATGGAGGGGTGCTCTGCATAATGGTTATTGTCATAGGAAATTGAATCAGTTCAAACAGAATAGTTCAAATCCTGGATAAGGCTTTATGCTGTTAATACCATTGGGGACAGCATGAATCCACCTCCCCCCAGCTATGGGTAGAGTCTTATGAATATATATATATATATATATATATATATATATATATATATTGGTTAGGAGGTTGATTTAGAAGGCTATCACAATGCAGGTGAAAAGAAAAATAATAATATGGTAACAATGGTGTTGTGTGTTAACCTGTATTTAATTCTTGAATTTTTGAGATAATATCTCTTTTTCAAAAGATCACTGGAACTGAAGCAGTCTAGTTATGGCATTTCTTTTTAAAAGATTGTGATAGTCTTCTAAATCAACCTCCTAACCAATATATACACAATGCTTCAAGCAAATTATAAAACTCTCTTATATATAATATATATATATATATATATATATATATATATACAGAGAGAGAGAGAGAGAGAGAGAGAGAGAGAGAGAGAGAGAGAGAGAGAGATTAATTCAATAAATAAGGGGAATTTTTTGAAAAAATCAAAATAAATTTCCTTTTCAAAATCTTTTCTCATAAATGTTAACTATGCAATATTACTGTTGGATTTATTTACATTTTATATATATATATATATATATATAATATATATATATATATATATAGATAGATAGATAGATAGATAGATAGATACACACACACACAGATATGCTGTCTTTGCTATCTTAGATGTGATTTTATTTTCAATCATGCCATTTAAAATGAACTGGATGGGAAGTTGAAGAACATAACTGTGTAGTGAGGTAGATTGTTGTAAAATATGTTTGGAGGCAAGAAAATCTGAAGAGATAATTTCCCAATTTCTCATTTGTTTAATATTGATGAAACTGGTTATATCAAAATTGGTTGGTCCTATTCAGGGCCGGGGCTAGAATCTCCCCCCTCACCCCATTTGGGGGTTGGGGGGTTGGGTGCAGTATGTGCTGGTCCTGATCCTGTTCTTCTTTATTGACAATAAGAATGTTTCTCATAAATAATTTCATTTACTTTTTCTCTCTCTCTCTCTCTCTCTCTATCTATCTATCTATCTATCTATCTATCTTTCTCTCTTTCTTTCTCTTTCTCTTTCTCTCTCTAATTCTCCTCTTATGGAGATTAATATATCTCATTTATATCTATTCTCGCCCCCCCCAATACTCTCACTGCAACTGTCATATTGTGACATCCTCTTATTAATAAATAAATAGTTTAAGCAACTGTTATTTTTATATGTAGATATCCAGTGCTGCTAAGTTGTATATTAACAATAATCGAATCGAGAAGAAACTATGTTGAACAGCAAGTGTAGAGATCTGATGGTGTCCCATGCTATAAATAAAGAAGTTGACAACACGTATTAGGGTGATCTTGCCTATGGAAATATATGTATAAATGCATGCCCAGAATAAAAGCAGGGATATTTTTTCTGCATCTTTCAGATGTAAGCTTGCATTTCCATAAATATATTTGTAGGTATTCAGAGACCGCAGATAAAACACCCACCCACACATACACACAGACATGAGCAGTAGATGAGCTACGTATTTAAGATTTCTTGTGGATATGTCTTATTAACCCCCCAGTGATATAACGAAAGAATGGAACCTTCTCAGATATTCCAAATATCAATGTTTAGGCTGAAATACATTTCCACTGAAATAAACCACAAACCATCGTAATCTTTTTGTTCTTTTGAGAATCTAAGATAAGCGCTTAACTGAAACAACTTTAGAATATTATACCAAGTGATCTAGAGTGGTAGTATATGTTAGGGTATCATCTATGGGTCAAATAGGTCTTTTTAAAAATGATTTGTATTTAATAGGACCAAGTGCAAAAAAAATCTATTGAAACATAAAGGTATATATCTACATATAAAAGTAAAAGTCGTTGGGTGGCCTAATGTCGGTATCAGTCAATCAGCGAGGGAGTCTATCCCTTTTCACTAGCACTAGACCAAGGAGCTTATCTTAGCATCTGGATGGAGCACCACACTTACCATCAGCTATTATACCAACAATCTAGAGCGGTAGTATCTGTTAGGGTATCATCTATGGTCAAATAGGTCTGTTTAAAAATGATTTGTATTTAATAGGACCAAGTGCAAAAAAGTCTATTGAAACATAAAGCTACATATAAAAGTAAAAGTCGTTGGGGTGGCCTAATGTTGGTATCAGTCAATCAGTGAGGGAGTCTATCCCCTTTTCACTAGCACTAGACCAAGGAGCTTATTTTAGCATCTGGGGTGGAGCACCACACTTACCATCAGCTATTATACCAACCGATCTAGAGTGGTAGTACATGTTAAGGTATCATCTAGATCTGTTTAAAAATTATTTGTATTTGATAGCACCAAGCGCAAAACAAATCTATTGAAACATAAAGGTATATATCAACATAGAAAAGTAAAAAAAAGTAAAGTCGTTGAGGTGGCCTAATGTCGGTATCAGTCAATCAGTGAGGGAGTCTATCCTCTTTTCACTAGTGCTAGACCAAGGAGCTTATCTTAGCATCTGGGATGGAGCACCACACTTACCATCAGCTATTATACCAACCAATCTAGAGCGGTAGTATCTGTTAGGGTATCATCTATGGGTCAAATAGATCTGTTTAAAAATGATTTGTATTTAATAGGACCAAGTGCATCTATTGAAAAATAAAGGCATATGTCTACATATAAAAAAGTAAATGTCAGTATCAGCCTAATGTCGGTATCAGCCAATCAGCGAGGAGTCTATCCCCCTTTTCACTAGCGCTAGACCAAGGAGATTATTTTAGCATCTAAGGTGGAGTGCCACACCTACCATCAGCTGCTTACTTTACCGCACAGATCCCTGTGCTACTCATACACTGAGTTGGCGAGGACCAGTATCGAACTAGGAACTTTGTGTTTTCAAGCTGAACTAACCCGGCCCATGATTGCAAAATGTAAATTTATAAAAGTCGCAATTGTAAAAAGAAAAAATATTTTCTCAGAAAATCAAATAAATTCAGTTTTAACTACTTGGGCGAGTCAAAAGTTTTGCAATATTTCAAGCTACCATTACGAACAAAGAATAAAATAAATTAATAAAATGTAACAAAAACAGTTGATCCATGTTTGAGTGTTTTCTACTAGGAAAGAATTTGTTCTGAGATCCACCAGGAATTCTAGGCTTGTCTTGTAAGCAGAACAGAAAATGAAGTACCAATCTCAGTTCAGCTGCCAAGGAAATATTCGTTAATCACAAATAAGTATGTTTTAATTGGGTTCAATTCTTCCAAGAACCTAAAAGATGAAGATAAGAATAAGGAGTCATCGATGCAGATCAATGATGAAGACTTATCATCAGGCGGACCAAAATCTTGTCATATTTGTTGTTCTTGTTTTAGAAATTTATTGATTATTCCTCAGAGATTATGACTAAATTGGTTGCTGCTTTTATTTATTGATTCTCTCTAATATCTGGAGGTTTACAGATTTTATTCCACCTACGATCCTGAAAACCATCCCTTTTCCACTGTTTGTAATATGGGAGAACAAAAAGATTTCAATTATCAGAGAATCTTAAACTTTAAGAATATATGCCATTGACTTTAACTTAAAGTCAACGACATATTTTCTTTTCTCTTGAGATTAAGGAGAGGCAATTTCAAATCTTGTCCACATCTGTGATCTGAATTTATGCTATTCCTTTTTATATTTGTTTATTTTATCTTTTTTGTTTAATGGCCATACAGTAATGAGAGGGTTCATAACTTCAAAATCTGTGATCCGAATTTATGGGTAATTTAATGCTAAAACCATCCTTGTAGTATAACAGTAGTGGTACTATTTAACTGATGAGAGAGTTCATAATTTACCTAAGGGTATGAAACCAAAGGTGAATACAATAGTACAACCGGAATTCAAACTTCTTACTATGATGTCACAGTCCAATACATTACCCATAATGCTTTGGGACTCCCTCCTTTATTTTAACACACTCCTATATATTTAAACAAGAACAACAACCACAATGTGGTACATGTCAAACACCCCGACATTTAAACACTTGTTTTAACTATGTGAGTAATATCTTTAGTAACAAAAAATACGTCTTGTTTGCTTTTAAAATGGTCTGGGATGAATGAACTCTCATATTAATGATAAAATTATCGTCTTTCTTAGAGAGTGGAAGTTTTAACCAGGCCATTTTAATTCAGGAGGCCTTATACAGAGATGACATCAAGAAAATATTGCCACACTCCCTCAGCACTTTTTGGCATGCCTCATATATTAGAAATTGGTCGTGATCCTATCCCTACTTCATGTAATATTGCCTACAGGGGGACAGCTTCCTGCAGTTGGACTGTGAAATATAAATCCTTGTCCATGAATGGTCAGGGAGGATATCTCTCACCTACTCCCCTTCAGAATTAATATATCAGTGTATTGCTGTAGCCGCTGCAAGAGAATGGCTATTTTCTAAAATCTAAGATTTTGGTCTCCTCTGTGAAGTTTCCTTTACAAAATTGAACAAAAGGTTAAACATTTGATCATGTTATCCCCAGACTCCTGTACTTACCATTGAAATACGATCATCTTCCTGTGAGTTTATTGATTAGGAATGTTAAGAATGTACGTTGGACTTTTCCAAGAATTCTTTTTTCTTTTGATCTGCCATTAACCATTCTACTCTTGAATCACTACCAAATGTCCACCGCCCTGTCGGCTGGGGCATTAGAATGCACCGACTGCACCTATGCACAGGGGTAAGACTGCCCCAATGGGGCCACCTGTTGGCCGTGGGTGGAAACCCGTGATGCTTAAGCATAGAGCCCAGGTGGATGAGCAGTTCATAACATGCAATACTCCACTTTGGCCCTATCTTAGGCTAGACGGGCGTCGGAGAGGCCCCCTCCGATCAATCGTCTGGTCACGTCAAGCCCTAGCACTTATATGATTTTCCCAACCCTATTGCCCTTATGGCAAGCCCAACCCCTTTTTATATATGGGTGCTAGAAGGCGGTGGCTGCGGGTCTATATGTCCTGGGAATGACGTTAAACTCTATCTGATGGTGAGGTTCCAGTTTGGAGGTTTGGGGAATGTGGAGCACCCCTTCATCACCATTGTCTCTGGTCCACTCTGACCCGGAGTGGTAGTACTGTTAGGGTCCCATCTATGAGTTAAATAGAAAAATGTATTTATAAAAAAATTGTATTATCCATTAAGAATTGATTTATTTCAAAACTTTATCGGCATTAAATGACCCGTAAAACAAAACAAATGTCCAACTTGCATCAGTGTATCCGATAAGAGGAATCTAGAAAGAAGCTTTGCCAAACTGATTTTTCCCTTTTTCACAAGCTTTTCAAGCTTTTAAAATTTGATAGGAATACTGATTATCATATTAAAGTAAAAAAAGTAAAGTCGACAGAATAGCCTATTGTCGGTATCAGCCAGACACCGAGGGAGTCTATCCCCTTTTCACTGGAACTAGACCGGGGAGATTGTTTTTTGCCTTTGAGGTGGAGCGCCACACCTACCATCAACTCCCCATTTTACCCCACAGATCCCCGTTGCTACTCATACACTGAGTTGCGAGGGCCAGTATTGAACCTGGAATCTTGTGGTCCCGAGCCGCATGCTCTACTGACTGAGCTAAACCAGCCCATATTAATATGTGCTAAAACAAATGACCATAGAGAAATAAAAAAAAGTATATTTTTTTTAAATGCAAAGGAACATTAAAATATAATTTTGATTACGGTAAAAAATTTACAGTGAATCGAATCTCGGCTTTAAGTCACCCATAAGAAATTGATATGCCGTTAAACAATTAAACCAAACCTAACCAAACTCATACGGAAGAGGACGATCTAAAAACTGCACGAATCTCGAAGGAAATTGATATGCCGTTAAACAATTAAACCAACCTAACCAAACTCATACGGAAGAGGACGATCTAAAAACTGCACTGACCAACTGTCGAGCAAAGCTACCTCTGCGCGTAAAATTGCTACCTGCATGCGTCGGCCGCCATCTTGCCTACAGGCATGGAAGACTATAATCCTGTAGTTGTTAAAGTATCAAGACTTAGAAATTTTGCGATTCATTTTTGGTATTGACATGTGAGCAATTACCAATTCATTTTGTTAGGTAATTGTCTTGTTCCGTACAAACATGGAAGAAGAATTGATTAGATTTCAATTTCTTCAAAGGAAATGCACAATAAAATTTGCCAACCAATGAAAAAAAAAAAAAAAAAGAAAACAATAATGTCCAAACGTTAATTGTCTGTGTTAATGATTTTTGTAACCTCTCTTCAAAAAAATATTAGCTTTCTTTCAATATTTTTCAGGTCACTAAAACCCAATTCCCAATAAAAAATTTTTTTTTTTTTTTTTTTTTTTTTTGTATGGAGGGGGGATCATTTTTATCTGTCTTTTTAGTAGAATTTCTTTTGGAGCTGTGTTTCCATTATAATAGGATCAAAGGCTAATGTATTCCTCAAAGTTGTTTGTTTCTCTTTAATATTTGGTATGAGTTTGATATTGAGTGCATTTTCAATATCTGCTTGTCATCTGTTGAAATTAATTTCTTCATCTTTATAATTCTCGCTTATCTAATTCCTTTTTCCTTTCCTCCTTCCAAAGGAATAGAATGAAACCCCTTCTTTCTAATCACTATTTCCCACCAAATCTCTTTGAGGGTGCTGAAGAAATTGGTGTTAGCACGGCAGGTCTTTTATTATTATAGGAACAGTTATTGATAATTGGTCAGTTTGAAGCCGCTATGAGAATTATCTAAATTAACCTTAATAATTTTACCTCATCTCATCAGGATTAATCCTTTGTGTTATTTTTAAATTGCAAATTAAACTTGGAATTTGAAAGATTATAATGTAACATATTGAAACTTATTGAATAAATTCAGAAAGACTACAAAACTTTCAACAACTACATAATGAAAATCAATACATGAGTCAGTTGAGCATTCAGCTAGAAACCACAAGGTTCTTAGTTCAATACCAGCCTTCACCAACTCAACGTATGAGTAGTACAGAGATCAGTGTAGTAAAGTAAGGAGCTGATGGTAGGTGTGGCACTGAATATGAATTAAGAAGTAAAGAGTCTTATCATATTATTCATTAGTTTCAATTGTTGAAATCAAAAATGAGAATTGGTAAGCCAGGTCACTAGATCTGATTTATTTTTACTCCATTTAGTTTTAAAGATACATTTACAAATGTGTTTTGTCCCAGACAATAAACTCTTACTAAACTTTCAATAAGTAAGTAAAGTCATCGGATGGCCTAAAGTCAGTATCAGCCAATCAGCGAGGGATTCTATTCCCTTTTCACTAGCGCTAGACCAAGGAGATTGTTTTTGCATCTGAGGTGAAGCACCACACCTACCATCAGCTCCTTACTTTTACCGAACAGATCCCTGTGCTACTCTTATGCTGAGTTGGTGAGGACGAGAATCGAACTAGAAACCATGTGGTTTCTAGCCGAATGCTCTACCGACTGTGCTAACCCAGCCTATTAAATACAGTAGAATGTTTAAATACTGATTTCATTCCATGTTTACAAACAGTGAGAAATGAGTTAGTTATACTCAATTAAATGGTAAGTAAAAACATGATTTCATAGAAAGAAAAAAAAACATTTATATTCATATAAAATAGAATAAACATCAACGACTAAAAATGGAAGAGGAGTTGGAAAATTTTTGACTTGTATTTGTACTTATTTGGTATTCAGGCAACGCCAGGTAGCCCTGCTAGTTTGTTGGTTGTTGGTTAGATTTGTCAATCCTTTGTTTCTTTTATGCCCCCTCCCCCTTTCAGTATATATGTCCAGTCGCTAAATTTTGACCCCTTCTCCTGAAAGTGAATGCAATAGGGCAATTAGAGTTCGAAATCGCTTACTACAATGTCAAAGTCCCACACAGTCTACCACTACTCCACGGAGTCTCACACAAATGAGCACAGGTAAAAGTGATGACAATGCGTTTATTGTGTTAGTATAGTATTTAATTCTAACACTAACAGCAACAAATAAACAAACTAATACTTCAATGACTAAAATGGAAGAGGAGCTGGAAAATTTCTGTCTTGAAGCGCACATTAAGATGAATGCACAGTCCAAATTCTCTTTTGAAAAAAAAAATAAAGAGATTCTTATTCTGATGCCATCTATTAATAAAAAGAAGAAGAAAAAAATGGTTGGAACTGTTTCTAACTCTTTGAATCCACCAAAATCCTACTTTCTGCTCGACCAGTTCATATCTAAAGAATTTCTAATACTTCACTGCAACCCTGTTGGAATGGAAAAAAGAAAATATATATCTCAGATGGCAGATAAATTTTTTTCTTTTTTGATAAAACCATTTTTAAAAATAGAAAATGTTTCAAATATTATAAAAAGATATCCTGCATAAAATATTTTCACAGCCAATTTTTAATCTTTTCTACTACAATAAAGAAAAAATCTGTCTTTTTTTTTTCTCTTTTTTTTTTTTCTGAAAATTTTTTAGGAAAGAATCTTTGTCAGCTTAGACCAAACAAACTTGTTGAAATGTATACCTGAGTTTTATATTTAACAATTTTTATGATAATACATGCACATACATGTGATTTCAAATGTCTGTAAATCTATCTGATGGTGAGGTTCCAGTTTTGGAGGTTTGGGGAA
Source organism: Doryteuthis pealeii (assembly GCA_023376005.1). Taxonomy (NCBI): domain Eukaryota; kingdom Metazoa; phylum Mollusca; class Cephalopoda; order Myopsida; family Loliginidae; genus Doryteuthis; species Doryteuthis pealeii. The sequence goes on from CM042167.1 coordinate 46,529,887, forward strand.
TGTGGAGCATCCCTTCATCACCATTTCTCCCTGGTCCACTCTGACTCAGAATGGTAGTACCTGTTAGGGTCCCATCTATGGGTTGAATAGAAAAACATGAGTTTATAAACAAAATTGTATTATCCATTAAGAATTGATTTATTTCAAAACTTTATCGGCATTAAATGACCCACTGAGGTTGATATGCCGTAAAACAAAACAAACCAAATGTCTGTATTCAGCATTGTTTTAAACCTGTAAAATATAAATATACTATATATAAAGAGGGGACGGGTTAGCTCAGTCGGTAGAGCGTTCGGCTAGAAACCACAAGGTTCCTAGTTCGATACCGGTCTTTGCCAATTCAAGTTTTCCTTTGTTTTTTTAATTGTGTTTTAGCTTTTTTTCATTTCTCATAATTTTCCATCTATCTGCCTTTCTCGGTACTTTGATTAATCGTATAACTGTTCTTCAAAACTTTGCTGTGAGACTTATGTCCTTTGTGCCTCCTAGGACATCATCTAACAACCTGTATGCAAATTTGGAGATTCTCAAATTTTCTGATATGGTCCATTGTGAAAATATTTTGTTCTTACATAAACTATTCCACAATAAAATGCCTGTTTCTGTTCAGAATGCTTTTGCAGTTGACTTCACCCATGCTCATGTCACTCGTGCTGACCAATCTGGTTTGTTTAATTTCCCTATCATCAACACTGTTAGTTTTGGGCATAATTCGATTCGTTTTAATGCAATTAATTCTTGGAATACTGTTCAGTCGTTATTTTTTGATAAAGAAAAGATGAAGCTTGTTTCAGTAAATTATTTTGTCCTTAAAACACTTTTGAGAAAATCATTTTATTGCCTCTTATAAACAACAGATTTGCATTTAGATTCTCACACGGCTAATTTGTCTCATGATATATATGTATATGTTTACGTTGTGTGTTTCATGTATCGTTTCCTGTGAGCATCCAAGGGTGGTCATGTCCATGGGATTAGCTTCACGCTATTAGGCATGGCCTCCCTTCAATAGTAGTTTAACAAAAATAAAGTTTTTCTTTTACATATATTTTTTTTAATAATTTGTACTACTATTGATTAATAAATTTCTTATTTCTTATTTCTTTCTTTCTGCCACATTCGTGGTTATCATATTTGCAAACTTGGAGTACAGTCACATTATCTTTGTGTCTTTTTTTTTATTTATAACATGTATTATATTATATAAGAAATATGTCAGCATCAATGGAATTTAAAGAAATTCACTTCGTAAGCGTCATTATTTGAAAGTGTTTAATCTATTTAAATTTCCGTTTAATCTTTTTGATTTGTTTTTTGGTAATTTATTTTATCTAATTCACACATTCTCCTGCTCAGCATATTTTCATCTAATCAGAACCCCCCCCCCCCCCACATCAATATTTTTCCTCCCGGAGAAAATTTTGAATTTAGTCAATTTATCATCCATTTTATCTGTTTCATTTTTTTTATCTTAATAGGCTGTTGGCTTTTTTTTACTAAAAAAAAAAATCATTTTCATATCAACGTTAGAAACTGACATTTTTTTTCTTCCTACAAATCCAATTTTCCCTTCAGTACTAGAATAAGCTTTTACTAACTATACAATATAAAAATCTGTCATTTTAAATAGATAAATAGTCATACTTAGTTTCTAAAGACAATTTTTAGTTTTAAAAGACAATCTATTATTTTAAATAGGTAAATATTAATACTTCATACTTAGTTTCTAAAGACAATTTTTAGTTTTAAAAGACAATCTATTATTTTAAATAGGTAAATATTAATACTTCATACTTAGTTTCTAAAGACAATGTTTAGTTTTAAAAGACAATCTATTATTATACTAAAGCTGGCTAAAACCACATTTGTCTTCTAAAGGCTTTTTTACTGTTTAGTTTAATGACACAAAAGTTATACTAAATTATT
>CM042167.1:46536815-46552126 GCA_023376005.1 Doryteuthis pealeii
TAATACATATTTAAAGTTTACATTTGAAATTGTTTTATTTTTTAATCCTTTAATGAATTTGATGGTTTCACTTAGGGTACAAACTCGCTGACATTGAATTTTTTACTCCCACCCCTCAGGCAATATGTTTCAAAAATCTATTTTTACATCACCCGGAGGGCGTTTTTTTATTTTGTACTAGTATGTATAATAAAAGTATGGAATAAATAGAATAGAACGAATGATTGTAGGTATTTACTCAACCTGTTCGCCATGGGTAGGATGTGACACAAGGTTGCTAGTATGGTCCATACAGCAAGGATTGAATTTACTATTCAGTAGTAATGGATCTGTGAGATTTTACACATTCATACACCACAGTGAGACCTCCGAGCAAGGTTTCTATACTTAACATTGAATTGGTCAATGAGCAGCCAATAAGAAAATGCCTTATATTGAGCTACCACTCATACAAAAATGTTGTTCTGCTTACAAAAGAGATACCTGTGTCAATACACTGTTAAAAGTAAACTAATTTTGTACCAGGATTGTTTTCTTTTCCTAATGAATCATCTTAATGGAAAAGAAATGTTTCTAAATCGGCTCTAGATTTGATCCCCAACAATTTCAAGATACCATATACTGATTTGAAACCTAAAATTAATAGATTCCTTCATACGGAATGGCAACAACACTGGAATAACAACATCCACAATAAACTCTTCCTAATCAAACCCACTTTGGGAGGCTGCAGACCAACTTTAAGGAAGTCTAGAAAGGAACAAGTCATTATGTCCCAATAACAGATTGGTCATACAAGACTAATGCACTCCTATATACACAAACAAAAACTTATATACTTATTCATGGAATGCAGGTTTTTTGCTCACATCAGAAACCGTTATTTTAAAGCAAACAATATGAAAGATCTGTTTGAAAATCAACATGGAGGATATTCTCTCTTTTTTGAGGGAAATAAAATTATACCATAGAATATAGACATGCAACAAATCAATACCATACAACATAATCCCGAATAATACTAACACATTGTTAAAACCAATTACTAAAAAGTATAAATATAAATACACGATATGTATAACTTTCTAACCATTAGGCATGACATAACCCTAGACGGGTTGATATGCTGTTAAAATCAATAAACAAACAAACAAACAAACAATCCTACACCACAGTGAGACCTACTAACAGCCAATAAGAAAATGCCTTATATTGAGCTACCACATATAGAAAAATGTTTTTCTGTTTGCAAAAGAGTTACTTGTATCAACACAGTGTCAAAAGTAAATTGATTCTGAACCAAAATTGTTTTCTTTCCTAATAAATCATCTTAATGAAAAAGAAATGTTTCTATCAATATTCTAAAATCCCTAACAGATAAAAAAAGAATGTTTCTAAAATCCCTAACAGTTCAATAATAAATATTGATCTTCGGCTGCCAGTCGTAGGTTTATTTAAATGTCACCAAATATCCAAACAATAGTAGTGACTTTGCTTTTACAATGCCACAATAGACATCTGCAAATCTTCAGAGAATGTTCCAGACTAGTGGCTTTAGATTAACTCTGAAGAAATTCAGGAACACGCCTGTAAATATTGCCTACTACAACATCCCCCACAAATCAGTTGCCAGTGTTGGAAAGTGATCGGACATCAGGTTAGAGGGAAATAGAAGATCACTGAGATGTATAAGAGTAAATGATGTTCAATGACGAGGTTCACAAACAACCAATGGATTAAAATTGGTGACATCAGTATTGGCCAGCATTTATGTCTTTGTCTTTCATAGCCGAAGAGGAATCAGTGCTTAACCAATTGAAATAATTCTCTAGGGATTTCTCACTCTCAAAGAGAGAGAGAGAGAGGGGGGGAGAGAGAGAGAGAGAGAAAACATGATGTCCAAAATGGAAGAATTGAGAAAAGAAGAAAAGACAGAGTAAGATATACAACAGATGAAGCTTAGTGCCGAATGTGGTGCTTTGATGAACTAATTCTCGAACCGGTGCAATTGTTTTACTTTGAAAATCAATATTCAAAATCTGAGCTTTTACTTAGGCTTGAATAGTGACCACTGTTATTAGGAGAATATATATAAGTGGACTCAATAATAAATATTATATATATATATATATATATATATATATACATATATATATATATATATATATATTTGTGAATCACCTTGTACCAAGAAACATGTTACCACACCAAAGTATATATATATATATATATATATATATATATATATATATATAAGTAAAGAAATAACAAAAGACTTAGAGATTTAGCATTATAGTCTATTTCAGGGAGCTTAGACAAATAGTCTAACTCTCCCGACTCATCAGATGCGAATGATGAATTCTTTATTACTTTAAAGGCATTTGAAAACAGATTTTTATTTTTTTTATTTTTTAAAATTTTATAGTCCTGTGATATGAATTCCAAATGAAATCCTTGATGTTGCAAAAAAAAAAATTATGTTGTAGTTTCACTTCCGTCACAAAAAAAAAACTTGGTCAGCAAAAAATGTATCTCTTAAATGTATCCATTTATATATATATATATATATATATATATATATGAGGAGTGAAGGATTAAATAACACCCGACTTTTCTTCTATACGACACACCAACCCCCCTTTTCTCTCTCCCCTCACCCATTTACCTTTTCATTATAAAAGCAGAATGTACAAGCACTTAAGTCAATAAATTTTGATAAAGCTTAAGCCAATGATTAGGCAAAATATTAATTGAATTTATTTGTGTTGTTATATCCATATTTTCCTCTATTCTCAACCACACACACCACACACACACACACATATTATATATATATATATATAATTTTATAAAGACTAAGGAAATTTCAAAAGTTAAAACATGATAAATTTGGATTTATATTTATTGGGGGGTGGGGGTGACAGTCAGTTTTCGCTTGGTATTGGCATACATAAATTCTATAAATAGATTTTTCATGAAAATATTTTTTAAATAATCAAGTCAGGTGTCAAAGGTAAAACTAAATTTCTCTATACATGTGTGTACTGAATTAAATATGACAAATTTTTCACAGAGTGATAGAAGCTTATAGAAATAGATATATTCATTTTAAAATCCTGTTATCTTTTTAATATCTGGAAGGTCAAAGAAAAATAAATTTTGATTCCTGTAAACATGTTAGTAGATTCTAGAAATAAGATAAATAACTTTTAATCCTGTAAACAAAGAAACAGAGATTGGAAATTCTATGTATTAACCAACCCCTCCATATAAGTCAGATAGGCTTTGGGTTCTGTTTTTTTCTAAATCATCCTGTTCAGGGTGACCCCCCAAAAAAACGGAACACAAATTATTTATTTATTTGACCATTAAACTAAGCCTAAACCCTAAACCCCAACCCTAACCCCAAATCTCAACTCTAACCCTAACCCTAAAAACCCCTAGTTAAAATTAACAGTTTTATTACAAAATTTGTGGGTTCTGTTTTTTCTGGGACACCCTAATTTACTAAATAAAAGTTCATAATTACCATAACTTTTTCATGCTTAGATGCTTCACATATATGCCACAATCTAGTATATACATTTACCAGCCCCTCCGCACGAACAGGATGTGACACAAGGTCAATTTCTTAAGCGGAGTTCAACAGGTTTGAATTCAGAGTTTTCTTTTGCCTAACCAACGTTAAAGAGCCTAGTCTGCCCTACTATTTACCCATAGCTGGAGGGAGATTAGGATTCATACCTTTCCCAAGGGTATTAGCGCTAAATGAAATGAAATTACCACGTCCAGGAATTGAACTCGGGGCGACGAGTCCATTTCCTACGACTTTAACCATTACACCACGTGCTTCCTACCACAATCTAGTATAGGTGTGTATGTGTGTAAGCAATTGGCTGCTTATTTTTCTTTTTCATCTTCTTTGGAGATCCTCTAAAAATTCGTAAAATTGCTATTATTACTTAGTATGTAACATTAACAAAGCTTTTTGTATTGTGCTCGTAACGCTACTATAACATTGTAAACACCGACTCCTGATGACCCAAGATTCCTGCTTAACATTGCCATTGTAATCATTTCCTCTGGGTCAGTAGTCTGAATATTGACCTCAGACTCCAGTTATGGTCGATGATAATTTTGGTTGAATCATTCATAGGCTAATATTTGTTCAGCTTATCTGCAATTTTATGATGTTTGCTCGAACTGAATGGGAACATTGTGAAAGAATTGGGATTCTTATTTCGGGCCATTTGTAACCACAGCAATGTCTCTTCCATAAGTTGTTCTGATAAAGAAATCAAAGAATTATTCATAGATCATCATCTGTGGACAGAATAAGTAGAAATGATTGTCCATTTCGACTACGATTTAGCACTTTGTTTCAATAAAACTTGATTACAAGAAATGAGAATGTTTTCTTCCCCAATAGATTAGTGTACATTTACATGATTATGGAAAATACATATATTATTTCTTGTATCACCTACCATAGTACGATGAATAGGAAAGTGAAACTTACTAACCTATTCTTTTGTGTAAGAACTTTGGATGCCTGACTATTATGCCTTAGCGAATAACTGTATGTGTGGATATATGCACACACACATGCACACACACACACACACACATATATATGTATATATATATGCCAATAAAAATAAATATACTTACTATTGAAGACCATAAATGATGACGCATGATAAAAAGTAGATGTAGATGTATGAAATATTCTTTAGTATAAGAAATTTGGATAACCCACTATTAGGACCTTAGCGAATAACTGTATGTGTGAGTATATGCACACACACATGCACACACACACACACACACACACACACACACACACATATATAATATAATGGAGGCGTGTGGGCTAGTGGTTAGAGTCGTGGAAAATGGACTCGCCGATGCAAGTTCAATTCCTAGACGAACTTGGGAAAGGTATGAATCCATATATTCTCCCTCCAGCAATGGGTTAAATAGTAGGGCAGACTGGGCCCTTCAGCCTTGGGTAGGTAAACAGTCTAGGAGAGGGATAACTGAATTCAAAAATTCCCTCCAGCTATGGGTTAAATAGTAGGGCAGACTGGGACCTTCAGCCTTGGGTAGGTATCCAGTGTAGGAGAGGTATAACTCTGAATTCAAAATTCCTGAGGTCGGTCGTTGATTGGGTTTGTGGCAACCCTTGATGCACCAATTCTTTCCTATCGACTGTGCCAAAAAGTGTGGATGGTTCAACACAAGCCTTCACCACTATAAACAAATCACTGTGTGGGTGTTCATTGTACGAACCCTCATGCGTCGAAATCAATGGGAGAGTCCATCATATATATATATATAGAGAGAGAGATAGATACCTACATACATACCAATAAAAATAGATATACTTACTATTGAAGACCATAAATGATTAAGCATGATAAAAAGTAGATGTAGATATATGCAATATTTTGGAGACAGCACTTTTTTATATATTGTTAGTAATTGCTAACAAGATAGGGCCGGGTTAGCTCAGTCGGTAGAGTGTTCAGCTAGAAACCGCAAGGTTCTTAGTTCGATACCGGCAATCGCCAACTCAGCATATGAGTAGCACAAAGATCTGTGCGGTAAAGTAAGGAGCTGATGGTAGGTGTGGCGCTCCACCTCAGACGCTAAAATAATCTCCTTGGTCTAGCGCTAGTGAAAAGGGGATAGACTCCCTCGCTGATTGGCTGATACCGACATTAGGCCGCCCCGACGACTTTACTTTACTTACTTTATATATATATATATATATATTATATATATATATATATATATATATATACCAAAGTGTAAAAATCCATTGTTATTTAAACATCACAAAGATGCAAAGACATTGGTTGTTGCATTTGTCTAATATAAAAAAAACAGAAAAAAAAAAAAAAATCTTTCATCTTCTTATCAAGTATGTGTGTACTGCATTGGAAATTAATTTTGTTTAAGGATGGTTTATATTTTTTTATGTATAAAGTTTCTAGTATTTGGATTTTTTGTTTATTTTTTTCTTTGAGCAGAATGTGTGTATTTTCCGTTAAGATATTTTGGTAATTAGAGTGGGGGCATGAATGTAATTTTAGGTGCTGGAACACATCACCCCTGATGATGGCACTTCGAAGTGTCAAAAGTACTTGGGACCTGAACTTTGGTGGACTTATCCACGAATTCCACCCAAACATTAAAAAGTTGGCCAAGAAACTCGGAAATATCACAAATAAAATTGTTAAACAGGAGATGTGTCTTTTGTTTAATTCAACATGCATAAATGAAAAAATGATGCCCAAATACACATATATATATATATAATATATATATATATATATATATATTATATATATAATATATATATATACCAAAGTGTAAAAATCCATTTGCATTGTTATTTAAACAGCACAAAGATGCAAAGACATTATCATTTGGTTGTTGCAAAAAACAGAGAAAAAATAAGAAATAAAAAATCCTTCATCTTCTTATCAACTGCTTCTTATTCATCCGAGTTTTTGTTCTTCTTAATCTCACAGAATAATTTTCCTATTTTCTTTCTGACAATTTCTTCTTTCTCTGATAGACAAGATTGATAATTCTCTCGTACACATATCGCACAATTCATCAATAAAACTTTACCTTTTTTTTCTTTAAAGCATGTTTCACTGTTTTACATTGATTAATATTAACCGCAATTAGTATCAGCTTCGATTAGTGCAACTTTTCACAGCATTTCATACAAATGATGCAATGAAAATGGTTGCCACAAAACCTGTATCAGTTTTTCTTTTTTTTAGTTTCTAACTTTTATTTTATTTCATTCTATTTTATTTTCACAAAGTTTTTTTTCTTTATTCACACAACCAATGTCTATTTCTACAAATAGAAAAAAAAATGACTGTAGAGATACTTTAATGATCATTTTGACTTTTAAAGACACACAAACAAAATACAGGGTGTTCCGAAAGTCTTGCCACCCCTAAATATATATATATTCTTTTTTTTTTTGGTGGGGGGAATATTTGATCTTTAGGTACCCCTTTTGCGATCTCGATTCGTGGGGACATTTTTTTCCATTTACACTGTCAAATTCCGGTTAGTTGTTAACTGACGATTTTTTAGAGTTATTTTTTAAATTATAAAACTAACCCCTAACCCTTACCCCCTAACCCTAACCCCCGATCCCTAACACTAACCCTAACCTCTAACCCTAATCCCTAACCTTAACCACTAACAAACAACCGGAATTTGACAAACAAAATACAGGGTGTTTCGAAAGTTTTGTCACTCCTAAATATATATATCCATTCTTTTTTTTTGGACCATATGACCTTTAGGCACCCCTTTTGCGATCTCGATTCGTGGGACATTTTTTCCATTTACACCGTCAAAATCCGGTTAATTGTTAACAGATGATTTTTAGAGTTATTTTTTTAATCATAAAACTGACCCCTAACCCTAACCCTAACCATAACCCTAACCCCTAACCTCTAACCTCTAACCCCTAACCTCTAACCTGTGATTTTTCATTTTTTCTTAATATACTACATACCGTCGGATTCACTTCCATCTCTTATGAAAACACCACAAAATGCTGTTAAAGTGAAAACATTTTATAATTAATTACAAAAATAAAAATTCTTTTTCTAAAAATGTGTTGATGCCCAAACGTCAACAGGCCAATACTCATCCCATTTTGAATAAGAAAATTCGTCTAGTGTCAATCTTGTTAATATGTTTTCTTTTTAAAATACTGTTACAATAAGATATACATAATCTGGTGACCGAGAAAAATGCGTCGGAAGTGCTCTCATTTTAAACTATTGTATAACTTTTTCTTTTTTTTTTTTTTTTTTTTGCAACATCAATGTTTTTGTTCTGAACTCATATGACTTTTGTCTCTTGACAACACGGAGTATAAAACAAGCTCTGAAGATGATTTATATAAAATCGAAATATTGTTCAATATCAGCTATGAATATGTTATAAAATGTTTTCACTTTAACAGCATTTTGTGGTGTTTTTCATATCCTTTTATCTATACTCATACCATCGGATTCATTTCCTTTCTTTTAACTTATATATATATATATATATATATATATATATATATATATATATATATAGAGAGAGAGAGAGAGAGAGAGAGGATCATGTTAAGATGGATAGATAGATATTTGAAGTGGTATATAGGTTTACCCTAAATACTATTGGTGGTGATTTCCTTCTTCATTGAATATTCATGATATTTCCAATATTCAAATTGGTCCGACTTCTAGCATCTCATCGCCAATTGAGAGCAGCACTACACCTGCAGTTCAGTTGCATGTATGTGTGAATTGATAGATAAATAGTTTTAAAAATATAATATGTGATATACGAGTTGTAATAAAAAAAAATCATCTTGACAGAAACTTGAAAATTCAAATGTAGATGTGGGTCTCGCTGAATAAAAGTGCAGATCCAAATAAATATCTTGTAGTGGTTTGGATTTAGACTATTGATCTTTATGATTTGACCCTTATACGCAACATGTATTGTTTGCGAAATATATATTTAGGTCAGGGAAGAGTATGTAAAAATTTAAGTGCAAGAGACAAAAATCTTTACTTATCTTTTTTTCCTTTTTAACATTTTCATACTTTTTTTTTTTTTTTTTTTCTTTTTTTTTCTTTCTTATTGTTTGAAATATCAGCCATTTTTATAGAAGAGTCTTCATCATTTCATCTTCCTTTCCTTTCTTTTCCACATAATTCTTCCTCATCTGAATCTGATAGAATACAGTGGTACCTTGACGTAGGAGTTTTCTCAGTTACAAACTGTAACTCTGTCAATATTTTATTTTGTGTTGAGAGTTAAAATTTCAGGTACAAACTAACTTCTTATAGTGTTAATAAGTTTGCTAAAAACGTTTAAGTATTATCTGCGTTATTCAGACTATTATCCCCATCTTTATTGTTATTTGTACAACGTTTCAGCCGATATACCCTCCAGCCTTCTTCAGGTATTTCTTGTTGGACTCGGGAACCTTCTTTTCGGACTCGGGAACCTTCTTTTTGAACTTGGGAACTTTCTTGTCATAATTGGGAACCTTCTTGTCATAAATAAATACCTGAAGAAGGCCTCTTGGCATAAAATAACCCTGGATGTATTGACATGCTGTTAAAATCAATCAACCCTTCTTTCATCATTATCATTTGCAGTCTATAAAGTTATCTCTTAATCAAAAGAGTTATATCAGTTTTGCTAGGCTGTCCAATCATGTTAAATATTCTTGAAAAATAAAAAATGATTTACACCAATTGGACATCAGAATCAAATTTTTGCAATTGCTTTTTGGACAAAATATTCAAATTTATCATTTGAGAGAAAACTCTAAAAAAAATTGGTCATATGCGCATGCACACACACACACCCACACACACACAACACGCACACACACACACACCACACACAACACACACACACACACACACACACACGCTTCAAAATTCATATTTCGACATGTATAAACTTTGCAAGAAATATATAAAATTTATCACAAATATATTTGTTTATTTGTTTCAATTAGCTGTTTTGTTCACATAGGCATGAATAATTTTTAAAGATTATTTCTAATCTTTAATTCATGTGATGTTAATCTATTCAAACATATAAGTGTGCCGTTAGCATGGACGTATCAATTACTGTGAATTTGTAAATGGTAGGTACTAAAATTTACAACCAGTGAATCTTTATCAAATTTTGATTCTACCAATTTTTGTTAGATAAAATCATTTCACCTAAAAGAAGTCTGTCTTTGTAATACATTCTGGTTTCAAATTGTCTTTCTGTCATATTCCCAATGTGACCTTCTTTAACAAAACTCTCTGCAGACCACGTTGAAGGAAAACAAGAATCTTGTCAGAGAACTGAAAAAGTTATAGAACATGAAGATGACAGTGATACCAATCATAGTTGGAGCACTTGGAATAGTCTCCAAGAACCTGGATGAACTGGAGATTAGACAAAGAATTGAAACTATCCAGACCAAGGAGATTGTTTTTGCGTCTGAGGTGGAGCGCCACAATTTCCATCAGCTCATTAACTTTACCGCACAGATCCCTGTGCTACTCATGCGCTGAGTTGGCGAGGGCCGGTATCGAACTAGGAACCTTGAGGTTTCTCCAGAAAAAAGTAAAATTGTCACCACACCCTTCAATTTTTCTGAAATTTTGTACGTGTGTGGACAGTATTAAAGTTAGATATTCCCCAAATTTGAACTTCCAATTCCAAAAATTGGCGGAGTTATGTCGATTTTTAGCTCTCAAAATTTGCTGGGGTTCACGAAAAATGGTAACTTTTTATAATTTATTTTTGTCTGTAAAATGAGTTCTAATTCTTCCCTACTCCTAAAATTTAAGATGCATGCTAAGATAATTAGAAAAGTCCTGGAGATCTGAGGAGACTTTCTGTCACTCAGACTTCGGTGAAAACACTGGTGGGAAAATTTGGTAGGGAGTAAAATAATAATAATAATAATAATAATAATAATAATAATAATAATTCTCTGGGACTTTGAGATAAAAACGGATCACCTTATCCCAGCAAGAAGACCAGACCTAGTGCTGATTAACAAAAAAGAAAGAACTTGTCAACTGGTGGATTTTGCAGTTCCAGCAGATCACAGGGTGAAACTGAAGAAAATGACAAAAATGGGCAAATACCTGGACCTTGCCAGAGAACTGAAAAAGTTATGGAATATGATGTGAAAACTCAAAAGCACTAAATAATAATAATGATGATGATAATAATAATAATAATTCCAGGCAACTGACAATTCAATATGAAAGTCATACAATTAACAAAACAATAAAGTTTTTAAAAAAATATTCCTATTTAATTCTCTCCCCACCCCCCGTGAAATTTTCCCTTCTCTTCGTCTCAATTTATCCGGATTTCTTGTTTTCCCAAAACATCCTTTATTTCTAAATCCTACCAAATCTGCTCGGCTCCCATTGAGATGATTTTACATCTCATATTTCTTGCTTAAATTCATTTCAGTTTTAATCCTCAAATTAATCTCTTCAGAATTTTTTTGTTTTAATTTAAAAAATTATTTTCAGAGCAGCTTATTTTGTAACGGTGGGAAAATTTTCTTTTGGGTAGGAGGAGGAGGAGGAGGAGGTTTGAAAAGCCGTTTAATTACTTCAATATTTGGTGGTCAAGAAATATCAAGATTTAGAGAAATATGATCAATTAGATGATTGAAAAAGATTGGTGGTGTCTTAATGTTCATCTCATTTTTTCAATATAGTAAGAAATTTCCATGAAATTTCAATGATTTACAATTAAAAAAAAGAATATAAATGATGCAATTAATTCAATCAATCAATATTATATTTCAAAGCGAAAACAAAAACATACAAAAAAAAAAGATAAACAAAATAACATGCAAATGACTTTCCCTTCTGTTACTTTTCAAATTTGAATTTTTAAATATCTTCCTAAATATAAATCAAATCTTCATTATTTTTGCTCAAAATCCAAGCCCTATTGATATTTAATGTATATTTACTTTGTCGTTAATTGTTTTATTTTTGATGTTTCCTCCGGACATACAGATACACACAACTGCCTTTTATATATGTATAGATAGATAGATAGATAGATAGATAGACGGATGAAATCAAAACCAACAAACATGTAGTTGGTGAGTTTGTTGTTGTTGTACATACCCAAAGCAATTCCGAGTCCAAAATGAGGAAGGATCAAATGGGAAATCGTCGTTACCAAAGGGACCTAAAATCAATACCGGAAAGAGTATCAGAAATAAATTCACAGGATTTTCAACCCTCTTAGGGCATCTTTAATGACATTGAAAATAAACACTGTTCATGAGGAGGCATTCTGATTAAGTCTGGTTATTAAAATGGGAAAACTTTTTGAGGAAACTTTAAAAAGTATTTCTGAAATATTGATAATTCATTATGTGACATTGTAAGTAAAGTCATCGGGGTGGCCTAAAGTTGATATTAGCCAATCAGTGAAGGAGTCTATCCCCTTTTCACTAGCACTAGACCAAGTAGATTATTTTAGCATCTGAGATAAGAATTAAATCATTGCTGGTTAAAATTCATTAGTAAGTAAGTATTAAAGTCAGTGGAGTGGCCTAATGTCAGTATCAGCCAATCAGCGAGGGAGTCTATCCCCTTTTCTAGACCAAGGAGATTGTTTTTGCCCTTGAGGTGGAGCGCTACACCTACCATCAGTTCCTTGCTTTACCGCACAGATCTCTGTACTACTAATACGCTGAGTTGGTGAAGGTCGGTATCGAACTAGGAACCTTGTGATTTCTAGCCAAACTGAGTTAACCCAGCCCTCATTGTTTTAAGAACAAGTGCTTTAACACATCATTGAATTTAATATAGGATTTTTTTCGTCCAGTTCTTTCATAGACAAAATGAACATTGTACTGCCCGCCCCGGCCAAAAAAAAAAAAATTAAAAATTGTGCCAATGAAGCAGTAAAATTGTCTTGTTTTGCTTGATGAGGTCCCTTTTTCAGCTGGATGTCCATTCCTTACAATGAACTAAGAAAAATATTTTAAATGTGAAATAAACTTTGATTTTCTTAAAGTTTTTGGTTTCCAATTCTAAAACTATTAATGAAATTGCAAGGATAGAAAATCATATATTTTGTCTCGTAAAAAAAATACCATTTGATTGTGAGTATATTCAAAAGTATACACATTACCACCTATGTGTGTCTTTGTGTACACACACACACACACACATATCATATATATATATATATATATATATAGCACATGGAAAAGCAAAAATTATATACAAATATGCATGTTTATACATATTTGAAAAAGTCTGATAATTATATGTATATTTAGGCTGAGAGACTACATAAATGTTTGTGGGTGAATACATATATATATACTTATATGTACAAGCTTTTATATATATATATATATATATATAAGACACAATTTATATATGTCTATAATGTTCAGTGTTGATTATTTATATATTCTTGCTCAAGGCAGATAGAAAAAAACTTTTATGCTTGTAATTTTGTTTTTTAAATTCTTAAAAACACATTTTATTTTTATATATCTTTTTCATCCATTAGATTTAAAAGAAATAAAAAACTTTTATGGGAAGGAAATAAATGCCACAAGGCCTTTACCTGAATCGATTGTATTGCTGTTCATATATTGAGGATCTCTTATGCAATATCGAGAAAATTTTTAAAAGGAAAAAGCAAGAAAAAACTGCTTTTTACTCCTGATCATTTTACAACTCCATACATGTGGAGATATTTATAATTAATGAATAAATGGCATAGAAAATTGATTAAAAAGGTAGCATTTTATAGCAATTTGCAACAAGTATATCTATCTATTCATCTACCTGTCTATCTCAACCCAATATCTATCCATCTATCTATCTATCTATAATATATATATATATATATATATATATATGTATATATATATATATATATATATATATTATATCTACCTGTGTATCTCAACCTAATATCTATCTATCTATCTATCTCTCTCTCTCTCTCTCTCTATAATATATATAGTATATATATAAACATCTACCTGTGGTGATCTCAACCACAATATGATAGTATTCATAGCTATCTATTTTATTACCCCTAATATACATATACATATACATTACTACTACATAGTACTTAAAACTCTACCATGGTGTATCTAACACCCCATAGCCTATTCTAATCAACTATCACTATCTCATTATCTTATATATATAAAATAACAAACCAATATATACTAATATATATATTATACATCTACCTCATGCCTATCTCAAGCCCAATATCTATCTATCTATCTATCTACTTATCAAATATAACTTAATATATGTATAATATAAGACAAATATATAATCTACACCACCACACTATATATATATAATACTATATATATATATGTATGCTATACATCTCCCTGTGTATCTCAACCAATATCTATACTTCTCATCTAATTAATCTATTTATGGGCTCTCCCATCGATTTTCAAGCATCATGAGGGCTTCATCTATTATATCACTATATATATATATACAATATTATGTATATTAAATAATTTATATATAATATATATATATACAATTTGACATTTGCACAATTATATCTATGTACCTCATCTATCTGTCTATCCAACCCAATACTCTATCTATCTATCTATCTATCTCTCTCTCTCTCTTCTCATATTACTATAATTAAATAATATATCATATATATAAATTGCTATTGCAATAATTTATATCTATGCTACCTCATCTCCAATCCTGTCCCCTACCCCTACAACCCCAATATCTATCTACTCTATCCTCATCTATCTCTCTCTCTCTCTATATATATCCTCTCTCTCTCTCTCCTCTATATAATTATATACTAATATATATATACTATACCTATATATAATTTTGCTATTTGCACACAGCTATATCGAATCTATTCCACTCTTACCTCGTTCTATTCTCAACCCAATATCATCTATCCTACTATCCTATCTATCCTATCTCTCTCTATATATATATATAACATATACAATATAATATAATATATTCATATATACATTAATGTGTATTGGTTGCACTAGTATACCTAGAAAAAGTAGTAGTAATCCAACGTCACAGTGTCATTAGAACGAGTGCTCATATCTGTGACTACGAGCATTGATAGTTGAATGAAGTGAGCAAAAAAAGTTTTTGCTTTTATTCATTATTTCCCCGACCACACTCATTATTACACACATCGAGATTCCTGCTAACGACCAAACTCATTACATTCAGGAAACGAAATGTTTGTATTTCTTTACAATATACAAAAATGTGATAACAATGGTCGACTATTACCCATTCTGATCATTAAAACAAATAACATTCTCCGTTCTACCTGATGACATGCTCTTAGCAGCGAAACCTCGTCAGTTAATATCGTTCCAACTAAAATGAATAAAAAGCTAACAACTTTTACTTTTAACTTCCTTAACTAATATTCTCATCTCATATATACTTATCTATATCAATGAATTTCGCTATTTGCAACACTTATATCTATGTAGTCATCTACCTGCTATCCTTCCTCCTAATTACATAACCTATCACACTCAAACACATCACCCACTACGCTCACCACTCACCCGACCGCAGCAACAACACCATCCACAGTCGCATCAGAGACCGACTGGCACCACCTGCACCATCCACCGCTCACAACCAACAACCAATGTACGCTTAAACATCAACACACGTGACGCTTGCTCATATATA
>CM042167.1:46552226-46554726 GCA_023376005.1 Doryteuthis pealeii
GTTGGCATAGTATACTAGAAAAGTAGTAGTAATCCACGTACAGTGTTATTAGAAGAGTGCTCAATATCTGTGATAGAGCATTGATAGTTGAATGAAGTGACAAATAAAAGTTTTAGCTTTTATTCATTTATTTGGGAACGATATTACTACCAATGGTTTCCTGCTAAAATCATTCATCAGGTAAACGAAATGTTTGTTTTTTTAAATTACAGAAATGGTGTAAATGGTCGACTATTTACACCATTTCTGTCATTTAAAAAAACAAAAACATTTCGTTTACCTGATGAATGCTTTTAGCAGGAAACCATTGGTAGTAATATCGTTCCCAAATAAATGAATAAAAGCTAAAACTTTTATTTGTCACTTCATTCAACTATATAAATATAGTTATATATATATATATATATATATTATATATATATATGAATTTGCTATTTGCAACAATTATATCTATGTAGTCATCTACCTGTCTATCTCCTCCTTATATACATATATACATAATACATAAGTTGCTATTTGCAATAAGTATATTTATGTATTCATCCACCTATCTCACCCTAATATACACACACACACCACACACATACATATATATATATATATATATATATATATATATATATATATATATATCAAATATATTGCTATTTGCAACAATTATATCTATGTATTTATCTACCTGTCTATCTCACCCCATATATATATATATATATATAATATATACTATTTGCAACAATTATATCTGTATTCATCTACTTGTTTCTCTCCTCTGTCTAATATATATATATATATATATATATATATATATATATATAATATATATATATATATGTATATATAAGGTTTATTTATAAGTTGTTTAAGGACAAAAGATTTCTTGTGGGAAATGTTCCTGTTTCATAAACATTTTTCCTAATCAATATATATGTATAAGGTATTGATTATATGTAAATATAAAATATATTCATACATAAGTTGTGGGTGTGTATGTGTACACAATTATTGGCACTTCAAAATAATTTGTTTTGTTTTTTTTTTTTTCAAATTTCTCACAAACATTCATGTGTACATGAATAATATTTGGTCAGTGTTTAACCCTTTCAATACCAATTTTTTTAATTTTTAACATTTGAATATGCCAAATTAAGCTTTGAGTATTGTTGTTTTAAGGATTAAAATGAAAATAAAATTCAATTGGGACATTGGTCGTCCATTGGGAGTGAAAAGGGTTAGGGAACAACAAGCAACAATTTAGTATTATCTGTGTTATTCGGACTATTGTCCCCATCTTCATTGTTATTTGTACAACGTTTCGGCCGATATACCCTTCGGCCTTCTTCAGGTATTTCTTGTCGGACTCGTGGAATAAATAAGGGTTAGGTTCAAAGTTCCATGATGGCTCCCGAATATGACAAGAAAGTTCCCGAGTTCGAAAAGAAGGTTCCCGAGTCCGAGAAGGTTCCCGAGTCCGACAAGAAATACCTGAAGAAGGCTGGAAGGTATATCGGCCAAAATGTTATACAAATAACAATGAAGATGGAGACAATAGTCCGAATAATGCAGATAATACTAATCTTCAAGACTCATCTCAAACATTCAGAGAAAAAGCAACAATTTATATCGAGTAAAATAGACTCCCCCAAAAAAAAACAATAACAAATAATTGGCACATATACAATTAAATTAAAAATTGTTCATCTTTTATGTCTAATAATTTCAATCTGCAAAGTTAGATCAATGAGAGGGGGAGAGTCTCTTTGGCGTAGTGGCTAATATGCTGGATGTGAAATTATAGTGAGTTGGATCTCCAGTCATACCTTTACATTTGCTTTCAGACTAATACACTTGGGAAACGTATAAACCATCTCATCCAGAGCTATGAGTTAAATAGTACCACTACTGTTCTTTTACAAGGATGGCTTTGGCATTAGATAACCCATGAAGGTTGATATGCCATTAAACAAAGAAACTAAACCAGCATAAATTCTTCAATTGCATATTTTTTCTGCTTCAAATTAGACGATCTTCCAATGACATCCTAATAAGCGATCTCAAATGTACCACAAATTTCTGTATTCTAGAACTTTCCTGGGGCAGTCCCTGTAATGTAATGGGTAACATGTTGGACTGTAACATTGTAGTAAGTGAGTTTGAACTCTAGTTATACTTTCACTTTCACTTTCAAACATTTGGGAAAAGTATGAACCCCTTTGTCCTCCCCCCATCTATGGGTTAAATAGTACAACTACTGTTCTTCTACAAGGATGACTTTAGCATTAAATAACTCATGAAGGTTGATGTACCATTAAACAAAGAAACTAAAAAAAGAAACCAAATGAAATAATAAAAATGTATTAATTCTTTTACAAGGATGACTTTAGAATTAAATAACCCATGAAGGTTGATATGCCATTAGACAAAGAAACTAAACCAAACTTTTGAAGGATGATGTCATTTCTGTCTTTGAAACATCTTTGTAATATAGCTGAAATCAGTGTGT
>CM042167.1:46559726-46602226 GCA_023376005.1 Doryteuthis pealeii
TTGAGATGAGGCTTGAAGATTAGTATTATTAGTGTTATTTCAGCCAATATACCTATTGACAAGAAATACCTGAAGAATGCCGGAGGGTATATCGGCCGAAACGTTGTACAAATAACAATGAAGATGGGGACAATAGTCCGAATAACACTAATAATACTAGACCACAGCTAATTTCTCTGAATGTTTGAGATGAGGCTTGATGATTAGTATTATCTGCGTTATTTGGACTATTGTCCCCATCTTTATTTTTAACGTTGTACAGATAACAATAAAGATGGGGACAATAGTCCGAATAACGCAGATAATACTAACCACAGCTAATGCTAGTGTGAAAAACATGAAATAATAATCTCAAGGAAGCTGATCCATCTTCAGCACCTTTTAAAAATAGTCCGTTGTTTATCATATGCTGTAGATTTGAGAATTTTTTGTTGCTTATCACTGGAAACAAATGTTTTTATTCACAACATTGACCGTTTCATCTTGTTGGGAGAAAACTGAATTTGTCATTTTTCTTTTTGTAATTTATATAAAATCCAAATTGCCAATTTCCCAACAGATATTTATCACCCTCCACCAAAATAAACATCAGTTTTTTTACTTAAAGGAAATTTGTTTTTAAAATAAATCTTTTGTTACATTTTCTGGCTGACTGAGATGATTTGGTATTGGATTAGACATATTTATTTATACCTATTTATAATTTTTGAAACAGATTGGTTGGTTGGTTGGGTTTTACGGCATGTCAACCCCTTGGGTTATTTTATGCAGAATACTTCTATTGGTAAAAATTTTTTTTAATGCTGACAAAGTTTTGAAATAATTTCATTTTTAATGGATAATACAATTTTGTTTATAAACTCATGTTTTCTATCTAACCCATAGATGGGACTCTAACAGGTACTACCACTCCAGGTCAGAGTGGACCAAGGAGCAATGGTGATGAAGGGGTGCACCACATTCCCCAAACCTCCAAAACTGGAACCTAACCATCAGATAGAGTTTAACATCATTCCCAGGACATGTAGACCCGCAGCCACCACCTTCTAGCACCCATATGATAAAAAGGGGTTGGGGCTTGCCATAAGGGCAATAGGGTTGGGAAAATCATATAGGTGCTAGGGCTTGACGGGACCAGCTGATTGATCAAAGGGGGCCTCTCCGACCGACCGTCTAGCCCAAGATAGGGTCTAAGTGGAGTATTGCAAGTCATGAACTGCTCATCCACCCGGGTTCTATCCTTAAGCATCACGGGTCACCACTCACGGCCAACTGGTGGCTCCATTGGGGGAGTCTTACCCCTCTGCAGAGGTGCAATCAGTGCATTCTAATGCCCCAGACAACAGAGCTTTTTGAAACAGAGTCAATTTCTTAATTCATAAATAAACCACAAATTGTTGGTTAATAATGATTAACCTGAAATATACTTTTGTTGGTGAATGACTGCATTTTTTCACAGCCACAAGGGTGAGTCAAATGTTTAGCAATATTTTGGTACATGCTCGTTTGCAGCATGTACAGTGTGGTCCGAAAGTCTTGTCGCCCCCTACTGACTTTTGAGGCCTGATAGAGTGGGCAAAAATGGACAATTCCGTGCAAAAATAAAGTGCCTAACTAATGTGATTTTCTGATAGAGTTTGATGAGAAGTATCACATAGTAAAAGATGGTTGAGTTCTGTTGAGAATTGGGGGAGATATGGGGCTTCAAAGTTGCCCCCAAAATGCCCTTTTTCAGCCATTATAAGTCTACGTATCTTGGTGAAAATTTAAGTTATCGATTTTATTGTTTTTTTTTCATGGATTCTAATGCCTTGAATTTACTGATGGTGAAAAAAGTGCTCAATTCGGAGTTTTAGGTGATTTTTGAGGCCTGATAATCCCTGAGAGTGGGCAAAATTGGCCAATTTTTGTGCAAAAATAAAGTGCCAAATTATTTTTTTTCTTCTTAGAGGTAAAATACAACCTGAAAATTTAGAAATTAATTTAATTTTTTTTCCTGCTAGAAAAATTACATAACTTATATATTATGTAATTAAAACAAAAAAATAATGAGCTAAAACTCATAAAAATATGTAAGTGTGACAAGACTTTTGGACCACCCTGTTTAAAATATTACCAAAGTTGTTGAAGCAATGGAAGATACCTGCTGTGGTTGGTAGTATTGTGGTAGTTGGTGCGCTAACATGTTGTGCATTGCTTCACTCTATGTAACCTGCTTAGATGATGGGAATTGAAGTCTAATTTAGGATCTTATGCTTTATGAGTTTGAATTAATGTTACATATTAATTGGATCCCTATTACTTTTTAAGGTAGTATAGAAATCCTTATGGCGATCAGTACAACTGATGGCCTTGAGAGTGAGTGACAATGCTTGACCTCACCTCACCTTGCGTTCTGGGATGATCGTGAGAATCGGAAGCGATAGAAAGCCCCTTCCAGTTTAAGGTGTAAGCAACTTAGTCAGTTGCAGAGACAGTTAGAGTAAGTCAGTTGCAGTAGTTAGTTGCAATTAGTCAGTTGCAGAGTTAGAAGCTAGCAAGATGTGACTCTCAGCGCGCAGTTGTCTGGTCCTGGGGTTCCAGAATAAAATAACATCAAAGGTAAATCGAAGTCTTGTTGTTATTACTAAAAGCTAACAATGACACAAGGCTTCTGATAAGAAATGGTCCCCAGCAGAACCAGACACGGAATCCCCATACAAGAAGACCAGACGAGACCTGTAGAAGATATACCAGACCATTAGATGATAGAAGTACCAAGCCGGCCACTAAGCCATAATAACGGATGAACCAAAAAACATTTCTTACACAAAAAGTGAAGGTGCAGTTAAATCAGATGGGGTAAGAAATGTTGCTCTAGTCACAAGAAACTCAACAATTATAACAACAAATATAACAGGAAACCTAAACTTTATCCTATCAACTTATCCCTGCAAAAGCCACGAAAAACATTTGTTGTGAGTAGTACAGTTGATTACAGTACGGTAATCAGATAGTTCAAGAAATTTGCTTTGGTTGCCTCTTTGGAAAGGTCAGGTAGGCCTAAGATCATGGATTCTGAGGCCGTGCTCCAAGCCATAGATACAAATCCAGTGAGTAGCACTCTAGTTCAGCATCTTACTGTCCAGTATGGTTTGTCATCTTCATGACTTTAGATGAAAGGAAGAATTGAAACCGTCCAGAAATAAAATCAGCTAGGAGACTTGCTGCTACTCAGACCCCAGGGAAAAACCATTAGCTAAAGCTGGTGTGAAAACTCGCACAAATAATAATAATAATAATAAATAATAATAATAATAATAATAATTCGATTTTTGTAGGTTTGTATGATATAATAAGGCAGCAAAAATGGCACTACGTAACTAAATAAAATAGCATTAAATTAAGAAATAAGGTAAATAAATATACGATTTAATTATCACATGGGTTCTATGTTCATTCTCACTTCGATCATCATAATTTCCTAAGATAACTATTAAAGGCTCATTATAGAGTATTTCCCTTATATATTCATTCTTATATTTATTCGTATAGTGAATCATTAGCCCACCGAAAATATCCCACTTAAATGGACTTTGTGCAGCTCTAAGTTTATTATATCTTTATCAAGTGGTATTCAAACTTGTCTCAAAGGATCGTTTTCTACTTTTATAGGGTACTCTCTAACTGTGGCCTTTTGTCAGACTTGACCAATTTTGCAACTACCGTATCAGTGTAGTAAGCAAATTGGTCTTGAATTTTTTCCTTATTGGATGGCCAACACTTTTAACCTGATGTCAAATGTTAAACAGTCTGAAATGGATGGGGTAGTTACTATAACAAAATAAAAAATAACACATTAGCAAAATATTGCAACATTTTTGACTCACTCTTGTATTAGAGTTGTTCTTTGGTATCTTTATAAACAGAACCAAAATTCGAACGAGTTCGTTTAAATCTTTAAACTTTTTTTTTTCTCTTTTCTTGTTTAAAAATCTGTAATTAAATTAGTTAAATTAAAGTGAATCCCAAGCAATATGAAGAATAATCAAATCCCCTTTGCTTGAATTGAACTTAATAACACACGATGAACAATTCAAACAGATTTTCTAAACTCCATTAAACATAGAGACTATTTTGGGGGGCAACATTTTGTTTTTTATCCAATTTGTTTAATTTGATTGAAAATTCAAACTCCTGTTATTGGAAAATTATTTTCGTAAATTTGGCATATAGTATTATGTTAAGAAAACTGACATTTTATTTCCAATCTTTTTATTTATTTTTTATACAGAACAGATTTTGATTTTGTTTTAAATAATTGCAGTATAAAGAATGAACAATTTTATTGCTGTCTTCATTTGTCTAAAAAAAATATTTTAATTTTAGTCTAAAATTTACAAAAAATTATTTTAGAATTTTCCAAAAGAGGGAAAGAAAAAGTCCAAAAAAATGAAATTTTTAATTCTTAGGATAAATTTCAAATGGTTTTGTTCACCGAAATCCCACCAGAAGATTTTAAAGTGATGTTGTCGTCCCTTGATTACTTCACATGTGCACCATTGCAAACATATCAACTGACATACATTTATGAACGTCACAAATTTCACTAAAAATGGCAAACTATTAACATGTCTACTCCTAGAATAAAATTTTCCTCTTTTAAATGGAAATTCCTTTAGAAGAAAAATGGAAATTTTATCTTATTCTGGAAAACCAACTTGCATATTAAAAAAACAAATAAATCCGTAAAATATTTCTACCTTAAGTGAAGAAATAGGATATTATTTCTTTTATTAACATATCACTTAATAAAAGAAAAATAATTTATTTTAAGTAACAGAGAGTTGAATCCTACATAATATAAACCTAACCAGTCTTCAGAGAAATGTTTGTATTCTTAACTATTTTATGTTAATGTGAATTCAATTTTGAGATTAGAAAAAAAAAAGAAGTCTTAGACTAAATCTATAGCATTTACCATTTCCCAGTGTGAAAGAGTAAACCTGGAAAATTCTTTTATAGTTATTGGCATCAACAACCAGGCCATTTTCACCTCTGCTACAACAGTAGCTGAGCTAATAGCAACAGTAGTAGAACCTTCTTATTGAAGCTTAGAATCTAATGGTGTCGATTCTTTAGTGATCACAGAAGCAAATTCTTGTAAGTAGAAGAGTGTAGAGAGATTACCACATTTCAATACATTGATGTAGTCTTTCACCTTCTCCTCCCCTCTCTTTCTCTCTCTCTCTCTCTCTCTCTCTTTCTTTCTCTCTCTCTCTCTCTCTCTCTCTCTCTCTCTCTCTCTCTCTCTCTCTCCTTATACAGGTGGAATACAGTCTTTTGCTACAGAGTTCAAGCAATAAAATATTCTAGTTATTCTGGAGATTGTTCAGACTACTATCCTCATCTCTCTTGTTTTGATTACTACATTTTGGCTGATACACTCTCTGGCCTTCTTCAACGTAGTTTAACTCTTAACATCTGTTGAGAATTTTCCAAGTCAAGATCCCCATTCCTCTAAGTATTTATTAAAAAAAATGGCTAAAAATGTCCTTTATATCTTAAGTTACCTGTTATTTCCCATAAATCAAAGACTCCTAAATATGTTTAATATTACATTTAAATAAAGGCTATCATTTGGGGTAGATCAGGAAAACAAATATATCTTCTGGCCGGGTGGAATGAGGGTGTATAGAACGTTAAGAGTTAAAATTCTGAAATGATATACTGACATTATAATTTATTCAGACTTTTATATTTCTTTTTTGATTGTCATTGTTAACACAGTGTTTGGTTGCTGTGTTTAACACCCTTTATTGTCTAAAGGCAAACTTTTATTTAACGATCAAAAACCTCTCCTTGAAAGAAAAAAAACCAAAAAACAAAACCATTTTAAATGTTTCACTTCTCTTCACTTAACTAAAAGTTCTCCAATTTTTTCATTTTTGTTTTGAGACTGAATTGTTTAATTATTATTATAATATTTGTGATATATATATATATATATATATATATATATATATATATATATATATATATATATAAGTAAGAAATAACAAAAGACTTAGAGATTGAGCATTATAGTCTATTTCAGGGAGCTTAGACATAGTGCCCAACTCATCATCTGATGAGTTGGGAGAGTTAGACACTTTGTCTAAGCTCCCTGAAATAGACTATAATGCTCAATCTCTAAGTCTTTTGTTATTTCTTTACTTATATATTTGCTCTGTGACTCTAACATTAAGAGCACACATTGAGCTCTCAAACTGCGACAGTTTTTTAAATAAAACTATTGTGTCGTAAGGAAGATTTCTTCTCTGGACTTTTGGATTATATATATATATATATATTTATAAAATATATATATATATATATATATATATATATATATATATATATTTCAATCGATTTCATTCAAAACAATAAGGATTTACCCTGATGAAGGTTGCTATTTCTTTGTATACTAAACATTTCTAGATTTTTTCTATTATTGTTATTTTGTTTCATTTTGTATTTAAAATAATATTAGATAGAATACATATATACATAAACTCCTGACCAAAACACATGTCAGTTAAATAAAATAAAATAATCCTATTTTATCCATTCATCACTTTCTTTCCTTTATTTTTCTTTTCAATATATATATATATATATATATATATATATATATATTAATAATGGAGATTCACTTCCGGTTTTTGTCTGTAACAAAAACTACGTCACTGCTTACATCACATTACCCGAAATCGTCATAACATAGAATAAATACACTCAAAATTTGAACATGCAAGATTAGACAGTCCTCATTGTTTTTTAAAACAAGTTTTAATAGATACATCCCCAGTATTATATATTTATATATAGTTTGTTTTATTTTAATAGATATACAAAGTTAATAGAACTTAGTTTCGATTTCAAATTGTTTTATTTTTTTTTTTACTCCTTTAATAAATTTGATGATTTCATGATTTATGGTTCAAACTCACTACGACATTTAATTTTTAACTCCACAAGCAATATTTTTCAAAAATTTATTCTTACATCGCCCTGAGGGTGTTTTTTATTTTGCTAGTATATATTATTATGAAAATAAGGTAGGATGATAACTCAGAACTCACTGTGTCACTTATAAATTAACTAATATGAGTTAAAGAGTAGCTTTCCCTTCACAATTGCAGGCCCCCTTAACAGACAGAAATTCACCTTTTAAAAGTCTTTTGGTAAAATAGTTAATAAAATAAACATTTTTGAACAATGTCATTGAAAAACAAAAGTTTTCTTTACATTTTCTGTAATTGCTTACCTCAAAGACAAAAATTCCCAAAAGACTTTTTTCATTTTTTTATTTTCAGAGGGTGGGGGTTGTTTTTGTACAACTGGAACTATTTTAGCTTGTTGATTGATTCTTCCTGGGAGAATCTATCCGTTTCTGCAGACTTCTCTCAACCATTTAGATTCTTTATTTTCTCTTGTCTAGTCTATTTTACCAGACACAAATATATCAATTATTTGGTGTATTTACCAAATGGTTGATTCCAAGAAACTGTCACTATATTTCTAAGATTCCTGGTTTTACATAAAAGTATATTGTCAGGGAATCTATTTCTATCTTTTACATCTCTCACTCTCTCTCTTCTCTCTCTCTCTCTCTCTCTCTCTCTCTCTCTATATATATATATATATATATATATATATATATGTATTTATATAGATAAAAGGTGGCTTACTGGTGAATATGGGCACAGTCATTGGAGGTGCACAAAATCCAGGGGTTAAGTCAGCGATAAACAAATACAAAGTGCTCAATACAAAGTAGAGCAAATTTAATAAAGAAATGGATACAATAGAAACCTACTCGAGTTTCACCATAAGGATCTTCTGGGTTAATTCAGTGGATTTAACCCTGAAGATCCTTATGGTGAAACTCGAGTAGGTTTCTATTGTATCCATTTCTTTAATATATATATATATATATGTAAGGTATCCAAAATTGGTAGTAAGGGATGATTCTACATGGGATCTTCAAAATCTCACAGTATGATATATTGCATGTTTTAGTAGGTGCAAATACAAGGATTTTAATAAATCCCTAAAGAGAGCTCAATGTATAATAATCTATAATTTAGATTAAATACAGAGCCATATTTACCTTTGAAAGAAAGGAAAATCTTGAAAATTTCTAAAAGCCTTTTAAGTTTTGGTTGAAATGAATTTATTACAGAATGACAGTTTATTGGGTTTTTCCTTTCTTTCAAAGGTATATATATATATATATATAGATATATAGATATGTATGAAACAAAAAAAGTTGATATTGACCTGAGTGCTTGGGAAGATCTAGCATTGAATCGGAAGGAATGGCGTAAGACATATTTCGCTAGACTAAAGAGCTTTGAAGAAAATAGATTGAAGCATAGAGATTGGCTCTGCCTAACTTTAAAACCAAAACATTTAACTCCTGCCTTGGATCATTTCGTTTGTCAGTGTGGCTTCATGGCTAGCAGGGGGGCTGGGCTGCTGTCACACCGAGAAAACACAAAATGTCTTCTTGATAGCATGCACAACATGGGAGGAATCAAATCACTCACTGCTGACCCTCATCTATCGTTCACAATAGGAGGGTCCACCACCATATATATATATATATATATATATATATATATAGATAGAGAGAGAGAGAGAGAGAGAGAGAGAGAGAGAGAATAAATTAATCTTCAAGTATAAATATCTAAACTGATGTGAAGTAGAAAATTGAATTAGGTAAATAATAGTGCTATTTTGACGACTGGTAATCCCTTTCTTACTGGTTTTCAATGCATTTCTATAGCAAAATCATTAATGCTTTTACATATATAATATATAATGATAGCCCTATTCAATCAGCAATGATTGCTTTAGTTCCTGATCATCGATAATCCCTTTCTCCCTGATTTTCAGTGCATTTCGATTGGAAATTCTTTAGTGAATAATCTACATTATACAGTAGAACGGGTTAGCTCAGTCGGTAGAGGGTTCGGCTAGAAACCACAAGGTTCCTAGTTTGATACCGGTCCTCGCCAACTCAGTATATGAGTAGCTCAGGGATCTGTGCGGTAAAGTAAGGAGCTGATGGTAGGTGTGGCGCTACACCTCAGACGCCAAAAAACAATCTCCTTGGTCTAGCGCTATTGAAAAGAGGATAGACTCCCTCACTGACTGACGATTTTAAGCCGCCCCGACGACTTTACTTTACTTATTTGTACACACCTCTTATTATTAACATTAGATGAATCTAGAGTTAAAAATCAGCCCCTTATCTTTTTTTTGACATGTGAATTTTATTTTAATGTATTATTCTGAATCTGATTACTTTAAATGTTTTGATAATCTCTTAATAATTCAGTAAGAAATGGAATATCTTAAAAAAATTTGATTCTTTAAATACCTAATGATTTGTACGTAGCACGTAGGATCTCCACCCCACAATTTACTCATGCAGTTTATATATAAAATCACTGTTCGCCATCCGCTGTCTCCTGTCTGACTGACTAACTGGCTGACTTCCTTCTATATATCTCAAACGCCTACGTATTTTCTTTGTTACACTTATCAACGGACAAATCTATTTCCGTTTTTTGCTTCTTTGTTCGCTTTTACTGGGAAAAAAAGTCTTTTGTCATTTTTTGTCGTCTTTCTTTGTTTAATTTAACAGGAAATTCCTATTTGCATTTGTACAATATACAACAATAGAATATTAGCGTGAAATGAAAGGCGAAACAAAACCCTCCAAGATTTGATCTCAGTACACCGACTTTAAAATCTACAACGGTAACCATTACGCCAAGAGTGCCCCAATGAAGAAGTAATTAGATATCAAAAAATGAAAGATGGTCGTTCCAAAAGTTACCTTTCTTTTCTATTTTGTGGGGGAATTTTACGCCATATCAACCCTTGTTGGGTTATTATATTTTGTTTTTTGATTAGTGTTGAAAATTATTTAATTGAACTCAATTTTTTAACACATTTTTGTTAATTCCTTTTATTCTATTTTAACCCATAGATGGGACCCTAACAGGTACTACCACTCTGAGCAAATAATGTTCAATATATATGAAATTTACACATACTGGTAGTTTATAACATCTGTGTAAACATTAACCTTTTAGAAATGTCAGCTTTGCATTGCCCTGTTGGTGGGGCTGAGAATAGACTGACCGAATGCCCTTCAGAGGAGTGATACTACCCCCCAAAAGGGAATGTCCTGGATATAGCACTAAACTGCATCTTATGATAAGGCTTTAGCTCAGGAGATCTGGATAGTATGGAGTACCCCTTCATTGCCATTACTCCTAGGTTCACTCTGACCCGAAGTGGTAGTACCTGTTAGGGTCCCATCTATGAGTCAAATAGATATGTTTAAAGATTATTCATATTTGGTAAAAGTACTTGATGCCATATAACTAAATTATTTATATTAAAAATATTTACTTAAAGCTATAATTGTTTAGTAAAGATTATTATTAATTACTTAAAACCATATAACTGTGTGCAAACAAATGATTAGGATTAAATAGAAATAATTACTTGAAACCATATAATTATTTGTATTAGATAGGAATACTTGAAACCATATAATTATTTGTATTAGATAGGAATACTTGAAACCATATAATTATTTTGTATTAGATAGAATACTTGAAACATATAATTATTTGTATTAGATTAATTATTTGTATTAGATAGGAATACTTGAAACCATATATTATTTGTATTAGATACAAATACTTGAAACCCAAAAATTGTGTGCAAATTATTTGTATCGATAGGAATACTTGATATCATATAACTGTGAAAAAAAATCTCTTAAGAAATAATTGCACAAAATACATGTAAAATCTAAATGTAAAATGGACACAATTGCCTAACTTCTAGACATAAAATAACCCTAGATGGTTTGACATGCCATTAAAATCCATCAATCAACTTTGTATATATATATTTACCAACCCCTCCACATGAGCAGGATGTGACACAAGGTCAATTTCTTAAGCGGAGTTCAACAGGTTTGAATTCAGAGTTTTCCTTCTCCTAGACTGGTTGCCTAACCAAGGTTAAAGAGCTCAGTCTGCCCTACTATTCATCCATAGCTGGAGGGAGAGTAGGATTCATACCTTTCCCAAGGGTATTAGCGCAAAGAGAAATGCAATTATCACATCCAGGATTTGAACTCAGGGCGACGAGTCCATTTCCCATGACATTAACCATCGCACCACGCGCTTCCTTTGTATATAAGTCCCTGGAGATATTTCCAATTGCTCTCTCTCTCTCTCTTCTTTCTTCTGACATGTACAAATCACACATCCTCAGAGTATTTTCAGGAATGGTACTAGACATCTTTTCTTTTGATTCAATTGTATCTTTTTCTTTCTTTCTTTCTTTTTTTTTTAAGAATGTTTGCAGCAATTTTTTGAAAAAGTTTGGTCTTATATTCCATTGAATATGCGATGGTATGAATGAAGCAAGTCAAAGGAACTGTAGCAGAAGAAACTGTTTGTGCGTCCAAAGAAATGATGGAATGCCATGACCAAAAGTCTTCTAATGCATCTATTATTATCTGTGAATTCTATGCAAAACCACCAGGTGCTAAATGTACAAAAGGGAAAACAAGACTTATTTAGGGAAACTTGTAAAGAATTCTTAAAGGCCTTCCAAATATACAGATGCGACTAAATATCACGGCCTGTGTCGTGGCTACAATTCATCTTGTCTTTTTCTCTGAATTTTTGAGATGAGGCTTGATAATTAGTATTATTTGTACTATTGTCCTCATCTTCATTGTTATCTGTACAACGTTTCGGCCGATATGCCCTCCGGCCTTCTTCAGGTATTTCTTCTTGGACTCAGGATCCTTCTTGGACTCAGGAACATTCTCAGACTCGGGAACTTTCTTGTCATAATCGGGAGCCATCACGGAACTTTGAATCTAACCCTTTATTCAGACCACAGGCTTGATAATTAGTATTATTTGTACTATTGTCCTCATCTTCATTGTTATCTGTACAACGTTTCGGCCAATATGCTCTCCGGCCTACTTCAGGTATTTCTTGTTGGACTCAGGATCCTTCTCGGACTTGGGAACATTCTTGTCATAATTGGGAGCCATCATGGAACTTCAAACCAAACCCTTTATTCAGTCCACAGGGGTATCCTGTTCTCATTCCGCTAACCATAGGTTACTGGGACAAAGGTATAAAGCTCTGTTAATTATCATTTTATGTCCCTACTGCCCCTGATCAGGATTGAACCTGCAGTCTAGAAATAAGCGTCACTTAGAACTAACCCTAACCCTTGTTGAACATGGGAACATTCTTGTCGTAATCGGGAGCAATCTTTGAATCTAACCCTTTATTTAGACCACAGGTGTATCCTGTTCTCATTCCACTAACCATAGCTGGGGTAAAGGTATAAAGCTCTGTTAATTATCATTTATATCACTAGTGCCCCTGATCAGGATTGAACCTGCAGTCTAGAGATAATTGTCACTTAGAACTGTCTTAACCTAACTGTCTTTATCCACTAGGCTATGTGTCCAATTGGACAAATCCAGTGTTAATTTTGGGAACTTGTACACCTAATGTCTTGTTTTGCCTAGAATATCCACCTATTCATTTATGTATGATTTTTTTATCTAGACTCGTATTGGGTGTTTTTTTTTAATCTAATCTGACTTTTTAATAGGTTCCCATATTCTGTTCATTTCTATGCTAGGTCTACTTAAGAGATTGCTATAGCCCATTTAGTCTTATTTAGTCATTAAAATATCTGAATGTAATATTTTTTTTTTATTGCATAATTTTCTCATAAGATCATAATTTCTGAGTTGCTACTTGCTAATGAGTATCGAGTCATGGGACATAATTGTTAATGTCGCATGAAATAGATATGGCAACCCGAGTTCAAATCCTGTTTGCCTTGCACCTTTAAAATAAAAAGGTTTGGTGTTTGCCAGTAGAGCAATTTGAAGAATATGGTCGATACTTAATCTTATAGGAAGCGCGTGGTGTAATGGTTAAAGTCATGGGAAATGGACTTGTCGCCCCGAGTTCAAATCCTGGATGTGGTAATCGCATTTCACTTAGTGCTAATACTCTTGGGAAAGGTATGAATCCTACTCTCCCTCCAGCTATGGATAAATAGTAGGGCAGACTGGTTTCTTTAACCTTGGTTAGGCAACCAGTCTAGGAGAAGGAAAACTCTGAATTCAAACCTGTTGAACTCCGCTTAAGAAATTGGCCTTGTGTCACATCGTGCAGAGGGGTATCTGTCTTGTAAAATATGTGCTAATGCCCTTGGGAAAGACTTGAATCCATTTGTTCTACCCTCAGTTATAGATAAATAGTAGGGCAGACTGAGTTTTTTAGCCTTGGTTAGGTTATCAGTCTAGAAGGAAAACTCTGAATTAAAACCAGTGGAGGGGTTGGGTAATTACATACCTTATGATAAGCACTGAAAACAAACAACGTCTTGGTTATTCTAATTGGTCATTCCAGGGTTAAAAAGAAGGTAAAACATCTACTTTCTAAGAAATAATATATATGTGTATATATATATATATATTATATAATATATATATATATATATAATGAATATGTAAATACCTTGGTACCCCCTCGCTATAATCTCATTGGACAGTGTCATGGACAAATAGTCGACACTGTGTTGGTTCTAGAACTACGACCCAGACTTACTCGATTGACCAGACCCTATGCTGACCAGCTAACTTTACTCGCTAGACAACACCTTGATCAATGGATGTACCAATTAATACTGCGATAATATACCAACTACGAACTTCAGAATATATCCCTTACCAGGATATATCAGTATCTGAGAAATAATAATGTTTCAAATGTTATGTTAGCTAAAGAATTGTGCTATCTAGATTTGGAAAAGTTCTCAAGATTCAATGTAGATCTATTTTCAGTGGTGATTGATTAATGATAAGTATTAAAAACAACACGTTTGTTATTCTATTTGGTCATTCTAGGGTTAAAAGGAATAGATACACTATTTTAAGTGGCGTTTCTTTAATGATGATAATTATTGAAAATAACACATTTTTGTTATTATAATAATTTGTTTCAGGGTTAACAAAAATAGGTCTAGTATTTTTAGTGGTGGTTCATTAATGATAAGTATTAAAAACAACACGTTTGTTATTCTAATTGGTCATTCTAGGGTTAAAAGGAATAGGTCTACTAATTTCAATGGGGATTCGTTATAATGCTGACTTCATTACAAAACCGCCCTGTCGGCTGGGTCATTAGAATGCACCGACTGCACCTCTGCAGAGGGGTAAGACTCCCCCAATGGGGCCACCTGTTGGCCGTGGGTGGCGACCCATGATGCTTAAGGATAGAGCCCAGGTGGATGAGCAGTTCATGACATGCAATACTCCACTTTGGCCCTATCTTGGGCTAGACGGGCGGTCGGAGAGGCCCCCTCCGATCAATCGGCTGGTCACGTCAAGCCCTAACACCTATATGATTTTCCCAACCCTATTGTCCTTATGGCAAGCCCCAACCCCTTTTTAACATATGGGTGCTAGAAGGCGGTGACTGAGGGTCTACATGTCCTGGGAATGACGTTAAACTCTATCTGATGATGAGGTTCCAGTTTTGGAGGTTTGGGGAATGTGGAGCACCCCTTCATCACCATTGCTCCCTGGTCCACTCTGACCCGGAGTGGTAGTACCTGTTAGGGTCCCATCTATGGGTTAAATAGAAAAATGTATTTATAAAAAAATTGTATTATCCATTAAGAATTGATTTATTTCAAAACTTTATCGGCATTAAATGACCCACTGAGGTTGATATGCCGTAAAACAAAACAAACCAAACCAAATTCATTACAAAAGCTATAAATGAAAACTAAACCTTCTAATCTCATAAGAAAAATATTGAAATGGCCAATAGAATTGATGACACAAAAATTCAAGGAAGCAAAACATTGACTTAAAAATAATATCTTTCTTATTTCTTTTGTCATCTTTCCTGTTTTTTTTGTTTTTTCATTTTATTTTCCTCATCTTATTTTTTTTTCTTCTTGGTAATTTTTTATTTTTATTTTTCTCTTTTCATTTATAAAGAAAATCTACTTCTACTTTTTTATTTAAAAAATATATATTTTTACTTTTGTTCATCTTAATACGATTTCCAACTGACTTTTGCTGAAGGCCAATTTTTATCAGTTTTACCAATTCCATTCGTCCCCTACCCCTCTGAATTTCATTAGATGAGGATGCTTGTTGTCTATTTTTAGTTTCTATTTACCTCCCACCTCATCCCTTTTCATCTCACTGTAAGAATTCTCAGAGCCCCAAGGATTATAGCGACATGACAGTGCTTGTCATTGTTTACGCTTGTACTACACCCACTACCGTCGTCGCCGTCATGATCATTTTTACAAACTTCATTTCCATAAAACTTTGAAAATCTCAAAGGGACAAAAATCAAGCTAGAAAGATGTACAAGAAAACTTTTCATCACATAAATTTTAAACAACAAATATTTATATTTTTATTACAGCACCGATTCCTCACTCATAATTAATTTCTTTCTTTTTTATGACATGTGAAAAAATGACAATTCTAATTCACAGGTTTGTTGACAGCTGCAAAAGGACAGTTCTGTTCTCCAAATTGTTTGACATTGTATAATTCCCATAAATTTTAATGTCAGAAAAAAAAAAAAATAAAAAAATAAAAAAACTATTTCCAATATTTTAAATGTTTACAAGCGTATAAGTTGATTGAATTTGATTGTAAATTTTTTTTTTTTTTTTTCAGCTTTTATATTTTTGCTATTTTTATTGTTCAATTATTTAATTCTTTTTTTTTTTTGTGTTTCTTTGTTTTTCAATCTCTTCTTCTTTTTCTTCTTTCATGCTGAAAATATTGAAACCTTTCCAATTTCTCTTTCACTAAATATTCTTTATTCTAATATGCACAAACCATACTTCCTCCGAGTATTTCCAGGAATGGTACAAGGCATTTTCCTTATGATTCCATTGCATTTTTGTTTTAGAATGTTTGCAGAATTTCTTCTTTTTTTTTTTTTTTTTTTTAATATATTTTTTTTATGAAATAAAAAAGAAGTGAAGAAAAAATCTTTTACAAAATGAACATTTCATCTTATTTGATCTGTCATGCTTCCTTTCATTCTATTATTTATTCTTTTATTCTCTTATTCTCTTAATCTCTTATTCTATTCTGTCTTGTAAACTTAAATAATTTATTCTTCTATTCTGTTCTACATTCTGTTCTTCTAAACTTTACATTTATGATATTCTTTTATTCTCTGATTCTCTTATTCTATTCTGTCTTGTGAAACTAAATTTTTGTTATTCTTCTATTCTGTTCTACATTCTGTCCTCTAACCTTTACATTCCTTTATTCTTTTATTCTTTTATTCTCTTATTCCATTCTGTCTTGTAAACTTACATTTGTTATTCTTCTATTCTGTTCTATATTCTGTTCTTCTAAACATTTACATTTATAATATTCTTTTATTCTCTTATTCACTCTTGAATATTTTAAAATCTATTATTTCTTTACACATATCTAACTCTGGTATTGATTGGGGGTCCAGTGAGCTTCGGCTGCTGTAACTTACAAGTTAACATCGTTAATCCCAGCCCCCCCCCCCAAGCAACACCTGCCCCCTTGATTCAAAGGGGCAGGACTGGATTTATTGCTCAGTGCCTAAGGTGCCCCCTTGGGGGAATGCTGACGGGATAAGCGCATTTTTTGCACCCACCACCCATGCTTGTGGTACGTGGTAAATATCCTAATACAATATTCTAAGCATAGAATAAAAAAAAAGGTTAATAGACATTGTGTCACATTCATTTGTGTGGAGGGGTTAGGTAAATGCATACTGTCTGAAGTTAATTTGAGAATTTCTTCAGCGTTAATGGCTTTGCAAACAGTTGTTAATATTCCTTCCCAATATTCATTTTTGGATACACTTGCCACCCTCATAAACATTTCTCTTGGAAATGTTCCAAAGGTTCTGAACACAATTTAGATCCAGTGAATATATATTTATTTACCAACCCCTCCGCATGAGCAGGATGTGACACAAGGTCAATTTCTTAAGCAGAGTTCAACAGGTTTAAATTCAGAGTTTTCCTTCTCCTAGACCGGTTGCCTAACCAAGGTTAAAGAGGCCAGTATTCCCTACTATTTACCCATAGCTGCAGAGAGAGTAGGATTCATACCTTTCCCAAGGGTATTAGCGCTAAGCAAAATGCAATTACCATGTCCAGGATTTGAACTTGGGGCGATGAGTCCATTTCCATGACTTTAAGCATTACACCATGCGCTTCCACCAGCGAATATAGTAACCACACCATAAATTGTTGTTTTTAAACCCTAACATAACTATGTATTAACCAGTTGCACTAGCAGCATCAGCTGGAGAGTTGTTGTGCATGAAAATGAGGTAATTTGAATTCTATTGTCCACTTTTCAGGGGTCCAATCAACTCATTTACTGATAATTCCTACACAAAACCTAATCCTTATATCTCTTTGCTGATGCCTCACTATACAACAGGCTTAGTCGCCTCTTTCAAACGTCATCACCCCTACAAATGTTTGTGAATTAGACTTTCTGTAAATCTGACCCAGATGACACACTTAATGAGGTAATTCAACATCAAACAATTAGTTTGTGCATATTCCTAACACACTTTTCAGTGTGTGGCATCATGAAATTTCTTGGTACATTTGTTGCTCCAATCAATTCAAATAATTCTTAATTACTCTTAAGTGGATTCTTGTACATTTCAACTTTCAATTAGGTTTTCATTCATCAAATGAAAGTAAAAGATTTCCATATATTCTCTTTGTCAAGTCACATAACGCTTTATATGCAGCCAGATTTGTAACAAATTTCCTGACCTCTACGGCTGATGCTGAGGGTCTTAGGGCTCTGGGTATGACGTTAAACTGCATCTAGTGGTGAGGTTCAAATTCTACAGCTTTGAGGAGTGTGGAGTACCCTTTCATTGCCATTACTCTCAGGTCCACTCAGACCCAGATTGGTAGTACCTGTTAGGGTCCCATGTAAAATTAAATAGATTAAGAAATAATTAATTTTTTTAAAATTTTGAATATCCAACAAAAATGAATGAAACTAAAACGTCTTCAGCATAAAATAACCCAAGGGTTGACATGCTGTAAAATCCAATCAACCAACCAACCAGCCAACCAGACCTCTACATATAAAATAACCCTAGGTGGGTTGAAATGCCATTAAAATTAATCAATCAATTCTGTATATTTTCTCTTGATTATGAAGCATTTCAAAAATTTTTGCCAAATTTTGTTTGTCTGAATTTTTTAGATGGTGCTTGATAATTTGGCGTAACAAATATAAGTGTTGAATTAATACAGTTCTAAGTGACAATTATCTGGAAGTCGCATGTTCAATCCTGACTACAGACGAAAATAACATAAATAGAATATTTAAGATAGCTTAACACTTGTACCCAGTCATGGTTAATGGAATGAGAACAATCTACCCCAATGGATTAAATAAAGAGTTCGGTTTAAAGTTCAACAAAGGCTCCTGATTACTACAAGAAACAACTGAAGAAGTCAGGAGGACACATTGGCCGAAACAGTCCAAAACATTTAAATAATACAAATTTTTTACCTTGTTATCATTGCTCAAATATGCTTTATGGCTTATTTTGCATAAACATTGGAACTATGTACATGATTGCACATATCAGTATTGCCAAACATTTAGCCAAATTCAAATCATCATCAAGGTGTACTGACAGAACGGATTTCCTGAACTCTCTCTCTCTCTCTCTCTCTCTCTCTCTCTCTCTCTCTCTCACTCACACACATTAAGCTCCTATTGCAAAACTGGAAGCCTGGATCAACTTGGAAAATAACAAAGACATTATTCAGTTGTTACAAAAAGGTAGAGTCGGTGGTGTAGTCCATAGTCAGTATCAGCCAGACAGTGAGGGAGTCTATCCACTTTTCACTAACATTATCAAGGTGTGCTGATAGAATGGATTTTCTTGACTCTCTCTCTCTCTCTTTTATGGACATATCATCTGCATGGCATTTAAGGGTCATATTCCAAGCTTTTTTGATAGCATCATCAAGGTATGCTAATGGAATGGATTCCCTTGACTCTCTTTTGCCATCCAACTCTATTGGCCATTGCTCTTAGCAAGTCCTCTAGACGGCATCCAGGGTCTGCACAGAGCTAATTGATGGCCAGCCAACACTTGTGTGTCCATCTTCAGGAGTCTATAAGAGAATGTTGCTTATGAGTTTGTTTTTACGTCCTTCTCAGTGCCCAGCACGTCTTGGATGATTTGCAAAATGGATGCTGTTTTGAAGGGTTCTGTATACAGGGTTGATTCAAGAAACATAATACCTTTCTTAAAGATATTAGTCTCCCTTTGGAGAAAACTCTAGGGAATACTAGACTATATAAACTCTTAGTAAGAGTACCAATTATTCTAAGTAGAATAAAGCTTTCCAAAATCTATTGGTGTTATCGGTTGTCATTACATATGGATAAAATTTCCGGTTCTATTCAATTACAACAAAATCATTAGCAACATGCTGTGGTTTACAACTGACACATTTTGTAGCGAAAATGACTGGCATGGTGAACAGCCAGCTGTCATTGATGAGTCGGCTCATCTTCGCCATTCAAAAAAACAATGAGTGGCGTGCAGCATATATAGGCGGCGTCTAGTCCGCCGCAAACTCTCATCCAGTTGACTAACAAAGACTTCACGTATTTTGCGGGCTTTCTGTAATATTCCATGGAAAGTCCCGCCCATGATATGAAAAGGGGCCATCCCTTCAGAAATACAGGAGGTTGACAATAATCTTATACAACCACATAGATTACGCAACATAGCTTCCCAACAATTACAGCACGATGGGATGCCTCTGTTATTTCTAGATTCTTGTTGGCTGTTCGTCTTTAATGCATTCCTTCTTCTTGGTTAGTCTTTTTGCCAAGACATTCATCAAGCAACAACACCATATTATTTCTTTAAACTTTTATTAACTTAACTAAAATTCTTCTTTTAACTAACTCAACGCGCGTGTACATAATGAGCCCATCGGACGTCCAAGCAGGTACTGAGGGTTAACTCGGTCCCACGTGACTTCACGTATTTTGCGGGCTTTCTGTAATATTCCATGGAAAGTCCCGCCCATGATATGAAAAGGGGCCATCCCTTCAGAAATACAGGAAGTTGACAATAATCTTATGCAACTGCATAGATTATGCAACATAGTTCCCACATACCATTCTTAAGTATTTAGTCCAAAAGATAACATAAAAGCATTATTGGAGATTGAACTCGCTTATTAAGATATTGCAGTCTAGCACATTAGCCACTACATCACAGGTTCTCCCCAGTTAATAGAATGTCGGAATGCACTGTATAAATTTTCATCTATGTTATATACAATCATTTTCTCTAATTCAAACATTTTCTCACTTCTTTTTTATTCATTTATAATTATTTGTAAAAAAAATATTTTTCAATAAATATGTTGTTTTATTTAGATTTTTTATTGATCTATTTTTTTTCTTTTTGTTTATCGATAGATCTGTAGATATTTTTACAATTTTTATGAAGCTTTAATCAAATATTTTGATTATTTTTGTTTTAATTGTGAACCATGTTTGTTTATCGCATCTCATTTTGATTCTGTTTGATATTTTGCGTATCTTTATTGTAAATATTTATATCTATTATATAGATATATACTTATACATATAAATAATATATATT
Organism: Doryteuthis pealeii; assembly: GCA_023376005.1. Classification (NCBI taxonomy): domain Eukaryota; kingdom Metazoa; phylum Mollusca; class Cephalopoda; order Myopsida; family Loliginidae; genus Doryteuthis; species Doryteuthis pealeii. Next base: position 46,580,540 of record CM042167.1, read on the forward strand.
ATTATTTATCATAATATTTTATACTTTTTAGTTTTATGTCATTTTTTATTTCATTTTTTTGAATTTTCAAGTTTGATTCAATTTTGTTTTCTCCCTCTGCATTTTCCTTTTTCTTTTTTTTTTTCTGCATTTTTCTTCTTTTTTTTTTCTTTCTGAAGTGAATTTATTTTTTTGTATATATTTTTTTTTCCTTTGAATTTCTTTTTCTTTTCGTATTTGCTAAGAAATTTATTCTTGTTATTGTCGTCACCCTGTAATCATGTCAACCTCATTATTATTACTACGATCAATATTATTATTCTTTTGTTGTTGTTGTTGTTGTTGTTGTTGTTAAGTTGTGTTTTGCCAAAGGCAATAAGCATGGTTTTTTTGTTTTCTATTACTTTGTTATGAAGAACAAACCCTAAGAGAAAACATTTCATTTCACCTTCCACTTCCAAATAAAGACTTGAAATACCTTATCATAATGGAGATTATCTATCTGTCTGTAACCGAAACAATGTCACCACCGATGTCACAATTACCTTTATTATTTATATTATAATCACAATGATTATTAGATAATCATTATTTAATCTTAATTGGCATCTTATTTATTACTAATGTCTCTATCATTCTGGCCGAGTTAGATTTGCCTCAAAATAGCTCATGATATTAATAGAGTTAGGATTGGGGTTGGGGTTGGGGTTTAGGGTTAGTTCAATGGGAAAATAAATAAATAATTTGGGTTCTGTTTTTTCTGGGTCACCCTGTATACATAGTGACCCAAAAATTGTAATAAAACTATTAATTTTAACTAGGGGGGTTTAGGGCTAGGATTAGGGTTAGGGTTAGAGTTGGGGTTTAGGGTTAGTTTAATGGAAAAATAAATAAATAATTTGGGTTCGGTTTTTCTGGGTCACCCTGTAAAAAGTTTTTAAAAAAAGGGGCGGCCTAAAGTCGGTATCAGCCAGCCAGTCAGTGACGGAGTCTATCCCCTTTTCAATAGCGCTAGACCAAGGAGATTGTTTTAGCATCTGAGGTGGAGCGCCACACCTACCATTAGCTCCTTACTGCACAGATCCCTGTGCTACTCATAACGCTGATTTGGTGAGGACCAGTATTGAACTAGGAACCTTGTGGTTTCTAGCCGAACACTCTACCGACTGAGCTAACCCTGTAATATGTTTTAATTTTCCAACCGATTTGCAAGTTCAGCCAATTGAAGATAAGCAAGATTGCTTACAAAATGAAAGAAACAGCAAAGATGAATGGCTTTAAAGAATATCATGATGAACAACCTGTGTGGTTAACTAGTCATTGGGAATGATTAAGGTTCATTTTTAGAATATTAATCTGTAGTCAAGATTGTGATTTTCTTTTTCTTTTTATAAGAAGCTTTTATTTTAATTAATTCTCCAAAGTTTAACAGGTTTGTCCACTTGGCAAATGAATTTTGTTACAACCAAGAGACTAAACATTAGTTGACCATTTCTTTAAGAACAACGATACCTTTTAGTTTGATTAACTTTCACACAGATTGTACGTCCCCCTCCCCCTCTGCCAGGTGAAAGTTGGGGAAAATTTATGTAGTTGATTGTTTTATTAGATAAAAAGTTACTTAAAAAAAAACCCAACTCTATACCAGTTTTAAATGAGATAAAGACTCGAGAAACAGTCTTAAAAACATGATTTTCTATGTGAATGATTTAATAGACAAAGATATGAAATAGGGATTTGTTTTTTTTTGTTTTTTTTACATTCTGAGGAAATGCATTGCAAGATTTTTTTGTCAATAGAAAACCATTAAAAATTGTTTTTTTAGAGTTTATCAGAAACAAATAATTATCAACATTGATTGTGAAGGAAATTTTACTATAGAAATTGTGACGGTCAATGATTTTTATTATAGAAATTGCATTGGCTAAAATTACAGAAATTCCTAATATATATATATATATATATGGACTGTCAAGCTGACAGGCCAGTACCATATCCCCTACACCAAACGGACTTCTTAGATTTTACGATTTGTTTAGAGTAGGTTAATATTCCTCTTGTAGTGACTTTTATTACACGACGATATGATAAGTATGTAAACACGATGGGTTTGGATATGCCTTTTTTGTCGACAATTTTTGGGAGAATATGTGCTTAATTGAAGTCGTACCTAATTTTGAAAATTAATTGATTAATAATTAATGAATTAGGCGGGAATGCCTATTTAAATGTAAGGCTAAACAAATCGAGAAAAATCAATCTCTGTATGTACATTTCAGCCTATTAGGCCTCATTAGCAGAGCTATAGATATATATATAATATAATAAAAAATAAATATATAATGGTTTTATATATTTAATGACATAGGAACATGGGATAATGAACTAGTGACTATTCCTATGTCATTAAATATAGAAAACCCTTATATATTTATTTTTTATTATATTATATAATAGCTCTATTTTATATTGAGCACTCTCCCAATAATACTGCACTTTGGCACACCGTTCCAGTAAAAACTGAAACAGTGCCAATCCCACACTATAGTTATATATATATATATAATATATATATATATATATATATATATATATGAAAATAAAAAAAACAAGCTTATAGTCTGTTTGAAATGGCGATAGCCGACAATTTGGGAGAATAAGTGCTTAATTGAAGTCATATCTGCTGATGAGGTATAATATGCCGAAATGTACATACAGAGATTGACTTTTTCTCGATTTGTTTACACCTTACATTTGAACAGATATGCTCGCCTAATTCATTAATTATCAACTAATTAATTTTCAATTAGGTATGACTTCAATTAAGCACTTATTCTCCCATATATATATATATATATATATATATATATATATATATATATATATATATATATATAATATATATATATATATATAATCCCACGGGTGAGGAACTGTCAGTTACCAAGTGCCATTGACTTTATGCCTTTTCTACCCTAACTTAGATATACATACTCTATCAATGATATTGAGCACTCTTTGCTTATAGATATAGCAAACTATGTTATCAATATATATATATATATATTTATTTATTTATTATTATTATTATTTGTATTTTTTTGCTTGAAGGCAGTTACAATGTATATATCGTATAAAATTTGATAATTATTGAAAATAATCATGACAATCAAACTCGGCAAATATTGTGCCCTACATAGAACATCGTACAGCTGTTTCAACTTTATTAAGTCTCATCAGCAATGAATACTTACAATTTCCCGAAATCGAAACTGGGAATCCTGCACTCAACAATGCTTCTAAAGCAAATTATTAAATATATGTATATATATATATATATATATATATATATATATATATATACATACATACATACAAACATATATATATATATATATATATATATATATATATATATATATATTAAAATAGTTATTTTAAAAGCAGTTGTGAACAAATGATTAATTTCAAATGCAAAATGATAAATATGAAATTGTTTTCTCTTTTGATTAAAAGGTACCTGTTCTTCATTTCAAAAATTAAAATCCTTTTTGTTTTTTGTTGTTCTTCATTGTATTTAAAATTCTGTTTTGAAATTAGGAAGATCTTCATAATTTACAAGAAATGTAAATTACAATGTTTAGATATGGCAAACTCCAGTGGAAACTTTTTTTTTTTAAATTTTCTTTGATCTATTTGTCCACTAAAAAATAAACACAAAGTTGCTATAAACCTTCCTAAAATGTAAAAGGAAAGTCTTGTTCTCATGTACAAAAGACTTATCAGCCTTGTTTTTGCTCCTTTACTTATAGAAATATACGAAAGAAATTCCATTTCCTTCAACAGTTGATGCCACAAAAAGGCAATCTAGCTTATAAGCACAAAAATTCATGGTCACACACATATACACACACACACACACACATACACACACACTCTCTCTCTCTCTCTCACACACACAGACACACACTCTCTCACACACACACACTCACACACACGTATATATGTATATGTATATATATATATGTATATGTATATATATATATATATATATATATATATATGTAATAAAGATAATCTACTGAGTCAGACGAACCTACTATTAGTTTCGCATAAAGCTCTTCAGGGCTAAAATCAGATTTTAACCCTGAAGAGCTTTATGCGAAACTAATAGTAGGTTCGTCTGACTCAGTAGATTATCTTTATTACTTGGCTCTACTTAGGTATCGAGCACTTTTTACAGATTAGCTTCTCCTAGCGGTTATATGAATATATATATATCTTATATACATATATATGCATATAAATTGTTTTTTCTTTTGGCCAAATACTATACCAATAGATTATTTTTTGTTGGTACGAATATCTTGGTCTTTTCTTTTTTTCAAAATTTTTTTTCTTCCTGGTTGATGTTTGGTAGTATATTTTTACAATCAAACTATTTGCTGGGTTTTTTCTCTCCGCAAGGATCTACCAACATGCTTGGTATATTAAATTATATTATATATAATATATATATATATATATATGTGTGTGTGTGTGTGTATGTGTGTGTGTGTGTGTGTGTTTGCAAATATAAAAAAAACAAAATGTTCAAAAGATATATTTTTTATTTATGATAATATGCAAATGTTTTGTCCTTTGTTAAACAATTAATAGATGTTAAAATGTTTTATCCAAATATTATTTTCAAATAAAAAAAATGAAACAAACAATGAAAAATTGAAAGAATTCTTAATGTTCTGTTATCATTAATTTTTTCATTTGAAAATCTTTTCATTTTTTTAAAATTTGAGATGAAGCAATTTAACATCTGCTATTAGTCACCCTGAAGATGGTTTAACCCACCTCCTCGAAACATTGCCAAATTATCTTATATATATATATATATATATATATATATATACATATATATATATATATATAAAAAAATTTTTTCTGAGAACAAAATACATTTTGCGGACCTTCCTTTTTTATAAAATATTGATTTTTCTCCCGTTGGAACCAGAACAACACTTTTTATATATATATATATATATACATCCTGTGAATATTTTGTTTTTTCATATTTATGTACTGTCAGATTTATTTCCATTTTTCTCTGATATATATATATATATATATATATATATATATATATATATTATTATATATACATATGTGTGTGTGTGTATAGATAAAAGAGTATGAAAACACACAATATTGTTAAAAATGTATATATTTACAAATGTGCGGATGTACAAATGACGAAGCGATCACATAGCTTACACGCTTTTTGGAACAACAATGCTTCCGGTTTGAATTTAAATTATTTTCTGCTTCTCACTCGATGAGTCTGGATTAAAAACATGCTCTGATGATTTTTTATAAAATCGAAATATTGTTCAATATTAGCTATGAAAATGATATAAAATATATTCATTTTTAACAATATTGTGTGTTTTCATACTCTTTTATCTATACATATACCGTCGGATTCATTTCCTTTCTCTTTACTCATATATATATATATATGTATTGGTTAGGAGGTTGATTTATATATATATATATATATATATATATATATATATATATATAGTGATCTGTAGTGATGTAGATATTCCAATAAATAGTTTATATTCATTCCCCTTTAGATATGAAGACATACTGTCACAAATTCATCTTTTTGTAAATATGACCAAAGGACAATATTGTTAGCCAAAATATGTTACCCCAAAAGAAGATTCATTTACAAATAAATCACTGAAATGGCATGAATTTTCTATTATTTTAGTGGACGTTTCTATTATTTTAGTGGACTTTTCTCTTCTTAAATCCAATCACTTGTGGGTGTGTGTGAGTGTGAGTGTGTGTGTGTGTGTGTGTGTGTTTCTATGCAGAGAAGAAAATTTCCAAACTTTAGTGCCAAATATTCCAAGAACCATTTAATTTGTTTTGGGAATTGATGACTACCTTTCCTTATTTTTCATTCCCCTGATATTTCAGAAAATAATTCTGGTAATTTTGGTCTGAATTTCCGGGATAATGAACTATCATTATTATACACTGATGTACGCAAATTATCATTATTATACACTGATGTACAAAAATTGAGTCCAAGATAGAGACACTTGTTCAAATACATAAAGTGTATCATAAAACAATTTCTTATCTGAATTTTTTAGCTATCTGATCTTCATTTCAAAACTTTCTGTTTGGAGGGCTGACTTCTCTGCTTAAATTGACTCTTGGTGTGTAATTTGAAAAAATATATAAAGTCATAATTATTGAATGAATGTTGTTTGCTGTTGTGTGTTGTCTAGACTAAGTGACTCCAATAAAAAAAAACAATATTAACTTTTAAATTCATTCTATAGTTTAAATCTGTGCAAGTCTGTGTTTCCCGTTGTACCCTATCAAATACTTAATGTTGGATTGCTTTTTGATTTCCCTAAACATCTCCAATAATAATAAACCAATTTAGGAGAAATTTGGGATTAAAAAAAATGTTTTCTTTTTCTTGTTTTAAATGAAAATATAAAAATGAAATACAATAATTTTAATATATGTTTTTTTGTCTTTGTTTCAGGTAAGTTTTTTGAATATTTTTCAAGAAATTTAATCCAGCGATTGATGTGGCTTGAAAGAGATTGTGGGAAAAAATGCTATTGAATTGTTTGTTGAAATATCTCCAGGTTGGTAAACATTTTACCTTTGTTTTTTTTTTTGTTTTTTTTTCAATTTGTTTTTAGCCAAAAATAGACGTGTTCATTTTTTATGAAAAAACAATCTTTTTAATACCCGATATGTCTAGCATGTCTTCCAAATTTCATCCAATGCTGGCATGTTATAGAATTTTCAGAAAGGTGTTTAGAAAAGGGACTCCCCCCTCTTTTTTACATTCAACAATGCCAAGGAAATATACTCTAGTTTTTTATCTCTTTTTTTTTTTAAATATTGCAATTCTCTTTTGTTGCATGTGTACTGATTATCACAGGAACATAAATATTTAATCACTAGGGATAGCTGCATGCTATAGACATTTAACGATTAGAAAAATGTAGAAAAATGTTTCTTTGTTTATTGGGAGAATATTAGCAAAGGTCTTTTTAACTTCAGAGGTGACTTAGATAACAAATTTAGAAACGTATACTGAAATGAATTACAGCATTTTCGACCAGATCTTAGTAAATTTGGTATGTCTAACAAAATTTATGTTGGTAAATGTGTATAGTTCTATTAGATTAAGTAAATATAAATATTCAAGAGAAGCAAAGAATATATATATATATATATATATGCGCGAATAAATATACTACATGAAAGCCCTTGACTTGCGTCTTAATCGCTTACATATCTCTTACTTATCTTTGTGTGTGAGTATATTGGCCGCCTCACTCATGGCATAAAAGGAAGAATCGTGAACATCAAGATTACTGCTCATCTTGTACAGGGATGAGTAAAAAAGTAATACCATTTTGTTTAGGACATATATAATTACTAACACTGGAACATGTATCATACATCAAAATAAAACTGGTCCTCTGTGGTCACATCCCTACTTCTCCACATAGTCAGCATTTCTCTTAATAGCAACATTCCACCTTCGAATGAGAGCATGTATCCCAGCACCATAAAAGTCTGTTGACTGATCTTTGAGCCCTTTTTTACTACAGATTTCACTTCCTCGTCTCTGAAATACTGTATGCCTCTAAAACCCTCTTTTATGTGACCGGAGGGATAATAGGCTGAAGGCACTAAATCTGGTGATTAAGAGAATTAAGAGAAATGTGAGTGGGTAATATTGAAGAAACATTACTGTTGTCTTGTTAAGGATTTAGTTAACCTCAAGTTTCAACTTTGCAAGTTGATAGTTCAAACACAATTACAGCAATTCATTTCTTATTCTTTTTTCCAAAGGTGTTTCTTTGGATTTCTCAAGATTTTATGGGTGGAACAAATATTTAATGGGTTAGTTTTCTTTTGGGCATATTTTGTAGAATATCTGGAAATTGATTCACAAAACTCAATATATGAATCTTCAGGTAATAATAAAAATTTCTTTGGGAATTTTAAATGCACATCAAATAGACAAGTACATATTCAGGTTGTTTTGTTTTCTCTCAGTCGTTTATTTGATGGTTGGTTGGTTGGCTGGTTGGGTTCTATGGCATGGTTGGTTGGTTGGCTGGTTGGCTGGTTGGCTGGTTGGCTGGTTGGCTGGTTGGCTGGTTGGGTTTTATGGCATATCAACCCATTGGGTTATTTTATAACTGAAGATGTTTTTGTTTAATGCATTCTTAATGGGTACTCAATTTTTAAATAAATAAATTTTTAAACACATTTTCAAAAATTCATTTTTTCTATCGAACCCATAGATGGGACCCTAACAGTTACTGTCAATCCGGGTGAGGGTGGAACTAGGAGTAACGGTGAATTTTATGTCTTAATTTGGGTCCAAATTTTTTTTTTTTTAATATTTAAAGATATTTACATTATTTGAATATATTTGATTAAACACTGTCAATTATTAATTTTGGATTCTTGTTTCTTTTATCATTTCTGTTACATCTTTTACTTATATATATATATATATATATATATATATATATATATATATAATAAATCTGGCAGTATATGTAAGAGAAATATTTAAATAATGTATTTAATCAAATTATTGTACACTATCAGTAAAATATTTGTTGAATGTTTGGAGTAATGTTAATCATTATATATATATATATATATATATATATATATATATATATTTGCTTGAAACACTGCATAATTTTAAAAACATTTGACTGTTACATTCAATCTTACACATTCAATAAAAGAATAAAGGGTTTCTTTCAATATTTCCTAAGGAGTCAGAGATAAACTCAAAATCAGTAGACTGTTACCCTCATCTTAATTGATCACTGCTCAGTAGTGGGTGTTCTTAACCTACTACACACTTAAGGTTTGGTTGATTGATTTTAACAGCACATCAACACATCTAGGGTTATTTTATGCCAAGTGTCAAAATGTGATAGATGGTCATTGTTATGACTTTTCTTGATTTTGACAGTAAGTTGTCCGCAGTTGTTTGTTGCTAAATGGATTAGGAATCACTTTGAGGGATAAGTTTATAGGATAAAAATTTGAAAGAATTATATTCTCTGGCATTATGCAGTGAGGTTTAGTCTGCTATTCACGCCAGCAATTCTCTTTTTACTTTCATTTCTCACTGAGTACTCCACAAATTTTACCTTGTGCCACAAATTTTTTTCATCATTCGAAAGCTTAATTTAAAATCATTCATAAAAATCATTTCTTTGATTTGAAGGAATTTCATACCATACTATTAAATATAAAAAGGGTGTTGACAATTCAATTCTTAGAGACTAGCATCTTTATCTTTATTGTTTTTATCTCTATTTTGGCAAGGATATTTTCATGCCTTTGTCAAGTCTAGTATTCAGGAATGAATAAAGTTTGTTATTCTCACTTCTTGTTTCATCTTGATCTCTCTCAAACAATCAAGTTGAGTATTGAACTCTAAGCTCCAGTAAATAAGGAAAATTTAGCACCAGAAATCAGTATGTTATCTACAAGATACTTCAAAGGAAAAATATAGGAACTTTTACATGATACTTTTTTTTTTTTTGAGTGCAAAATATATCTGAAGAGAGCTAGAGATTATACTAGCCAAAATGTGTGATTTTAAAAAAATATATGAGAATGCCATTCCAAAAGAATAATTGGTTACCTCATCTGAGAAACTTTTTAAAAAAAGAAAAAGGTGTTTATAAATCTAAACAGCAAAACTTGTTTCTAGAAATTCATAAGAAAGACTTACTTTTATATAGAAACAGTGTGTAAACATACAATACAAATGAAAGATTTTATTAGTACATTGGGAGGGAAAACCGCTTGATACAATCACTCTTTATCAACTCTTTACCTTAGTGACATCCTCCGTATTCTTTTTTTTCTAACTAAACATTGTCAGCCATTTTGTTTTTGTCTTTTTTCTTTTTTTCTTTAACTTTAATTATTCTAGCTGATGCCTTTCCATCAAGAATGATATTTTTAAACCCATTAACAAATTCCTGCTGTTCCTAAGAAGACAAAAAAAAAAGAAAGAAAAATCACATTCACCTATCACGCTTTCATTTTACAGTGTTTATGATTGCATGTTCCATTTGATGGATATGATTCTGAATTTAAATTACTTCAATTATTATTATTATTATTATTATTATTATTATTATTATTATTATTATTACTTCGATTGCCATGGTGACCCAAGGCAGAGATGAGCTCATTTAAAAATTTCTATTGGATCATAAATCTGCTACTGTTTTTTTTAGCTTTCCAAGTCATTACAAATTAGAGGAGATAAAATTGTGGTATTTTGCATGCAAACCAACTATCTAATATTAAAGCTCTCAAATTTAAATTATTCCAAAAATTTAGCACACATGAGCGGCAAACTTGTTAAGTACCTTTTTTCTTTTTTCTTTTTTCTTTTTAAATAAATATTTACAAGATTTAAATTTTATCTACACCCTAAAGTGTTTACTTAAAGATATTTCAATTGACAAAGTCTTTTAATCTGATAATTTTTACATTTATTTTGTTTTTTTAAGTTTTGTTTTTAATGCTAATCATTGCTTTTTTTATTTGTTTTGTTTTATTTTTTGTTTTTTGTTTTGTTTTATATTTTGTTTTTTTGTTTTGTTTTTATCTTTTCATTTTGTTTTGTTCTTATTTTTTAAATGTTTTGTTTTGTTGCTGTTTTTAGTTCTTCCAGTGATGACTTCCCTGGAAACATATATTTTGGAAAACTGAATTATTTTTTACTCCCTGCTCCCTTGAATCTGAAACATCTAGAAAAAAGTTTGTCCTTTAAAAGAATGTTATGTTTATTAACAGTGGAACACAAAAGGAATTCTGTAATTTTTTTTACCTGTGTAACTTCTTATTGTCAATTTTTTTTTTTTAATTGGTGGGGGCTGTAAACAATGATAAGCAAATAACATATTTTACCCTTTCATCTCCGGTTTTCTTTAGACTTTTGTTTATTCTATTGAAGTGTAAAACTAAACAACCAAGATAAGGATATCGATAAGATGAAAACAGAATTGAGAATTTAGTCACAATGTGATTTTTAGTTTGTAAAATCATTAAAAGGGTCGATATAAAAAAAGCTTGTTTGTATTTAAATGGTAGTAGCTTTCTCATTACTCTTCTACTGAAGGAATGGTAAAAAGAATTAAAGGAATTAAATACTGCTTTTTTTTTTCTTTGTTCCCCCAGACTAATAGTCTAACCGCTGAGTTGTTACCTACCTTAATCAAAAATACATCCTTTTATGCTGCACAAAAGTTTAAGCGGTTGTTATTGCACATTTACATTCCTGCAAAATTGATTTTTAAAAAAAATCAAAGTTAACCCATTGCAGTCTGAATTTGTATTTTCATCAGAAAACTTTGATATCAGAAGCAAAGGATCCTAAAAGCAAAATAAAAAAAGGATTTTTGTTAGCAACCATCTGTCTATTAAAGATGGCATAGAGTCCATTTAAAATTTTTTTTTATCTACACCTACGTGAGTTGCTGAACAGACCAATTTTTGAATAGCAGTCTCTGGTACAGTGATTGCAAACAAAAGGTGATGCTTTCTGGAGTTGCTGTTGTCTCTCCTTCATTTTAACTCCCTTTTCTGCGTCGGCTTCTTTCCTCTCTTTTTCACTCCTTTTCGTTCCTTGTTTGACGAGGAGGCGCCAGGTCATACGGTCTTCTGCACAAGCCTCCCATGTGTTCGTGTCGATGTGGCATATCTTCATGTCTCTCTTGCAGACATCTTTAAAGCATAGACGTGGTCTGCCTACCGGTCAAGTGCCCTCTACTAGTTCACCATACAGTAGGTCTTTGGGGATGCGGCCTTTGTCCATCTTCCTGACATGGCCAAGAATACACAATGTTTTTTAGTTTATTTTGTAGTCATGAAACGTATGTGTAGAATAACAAAATGTATGAAAACCATTTCAATTGATTGACTAACTCTATAGAATGTTCACTGTTGCAAATGTTCAGAAAATGGACTAAAACGGTGAAGTAATATTATACGAAGTCACTACAAGATAGATGACTCTTTGAAATGTAAAATAATATCAACAATTCATATATTATTCAGAGCCTGGATCGTTTCAGAATACTTTGACTCTTTTCATTGATCCTCGGCTTGAAATATTTTCTGGTTGAAGATCCTTTGAAATATCCTCTCAATTAAAATATTTAAAAAAATGAATTCTGACAAATTTTGATCCAAGAGAACAATGTGTTGCCAATTTTATCAAAGCTTCTGTGAAATTCTCTTAGCATTAAAAAAAAGAAAAGTTTTTGGTTAATATTGAGATACACAAGTTTTCTACAGTGTTATCGATTAGGGACTAATTGATCCATCATAAAGATGTTTGTTATTATTGAGAGAATCAAGGAATTGATTGATTTTAATGGCATATCAATCTGTCTAGGGTTATTTTATGCCTGGAGGTTATGAAACCATGTACATTGTACATTTATATTTACATTTTTATGTAGTTGATTAAGTTTATTTTTATTTTTCAAATATTTGATTTTAATGATATGTTAAAATCTTCTGGTATAGTTTAAGAATTCTAACTCAAGTATTTGTCAAACTTCAAAATATTTTTTTAATTTTTGGTCAGGTTGAAGAATTAAAGACTTTTCTAAGTTTTAGCATGGATATTTTCTATTAATAATGGAGATTCGTTTCCGGTTTTTGTCTGTAACAAAAATTATGTCGCTGCTTAAGTCACATCACACAAAATCGTCATAACATAGAATAAATACACTCAAAATTTAAACATGCAGAATTAGACAGTCCTCATTGTTTTTTAAAACAAGTTTTAATAAATACATGACTGGTATTATATATCTATATATAGTTTGTTTTATTTTAATATATATTTAAAGTTTACATTTCAAATTGTTTTATTTTTTAATCCTTTAATGAATTTGATGATTTTACTTACTTAGGGTACAAACTCGCTGACATTGAATTTTTAACTCCCCACCTCTCAGGCAATATGTTTAAAAATCTATTTTTACATCGCCTGGAGGGTGTCTTTTTTATTTTGTACTAGTTTTAATAATAAATTCATAAATAAGTCCATTCTGATGATAATAGTAGGATGCGACACAGGGTCAATTTCCTAAGCAAAGTTCAACAGGTTTGAATTCAGAGTTTTCCTTATCCTAGACTGGTTGCCTAACCAAAGATAAATAGCCCCGTCTGCTCGACAATTCATAGCTGGAGGGAGAATAGTTGGATTCATACCTTTCCCAATGGTATTAGCGCAATACGAAATGCAAACAGCCTCATCCGGTATTTGAACTCATATTGCTGAGTCCATTTCCTTTGACGATAACCATTACACACCGTGCCTCCATGATGATGATAGTAAGTAATACAAATATCTATCAATATATCTGTTTGTCTTTAGGAATCTCTATCTGCTTCTTCTTCTTCTTCTTTCACTGTTCACCTTTCTCTATTTAGAATTACTGATGAGTAAACACTTCATTCTTGCACAATGTTTATTCTCATAATATTTTGAAAAACATCTCTTTTTTTTTTTTCTCTTCTCTTCTTCATTATTGTTTCTAATTTTCAAAACTGAAAAAGCCAAATTTAAACTTAAGAAAAATTTAATTTAACACAGGAAATTAAAAATTGTGCAGATGTTAAAAATATGATGTATGAATTTACCTGCATATATGTATATATATATATATATATATATATATATATATATATATATATATTTATTATATGTGTGTGTGTGTGTAGTATAGTGAGAAATTTGAAAAAAACACAGGTTTAAATAAAATGAGTGGTAAGTTTACTAGCTGACGCTGCAGTGTTTCAATCAGTAGATCTTCTTCAGAGCTTTTTTTAAAGGAAAAAGACTCTCACAGTCTTCTTATTATCTGTGATAAATTTATTTTCCTTAAAACAAAAGCCCTGAAGAAGATCTACTATCAGATTGAAACACTGCAGCATTGGCTATTAAACTTACTACTCATTTAATTTAAACCTGTGTTTTTTCAAATTTCGCAGTATACTACATACCGTCGGATTCACTTCCATTTCTCTTCATATATATATATATATATATATATATATATATATATATATATATATATATATATATATATATACTTTTGTACATGATATATGTTAATACGTAAAAGATAAAAGTAACTTTTTAAAGATGATAGAAGACAATTATTATTTAATTAGTTGATAAAAAAAGGTGGATAATTGATTTTAACAAAATTAAGTACACTTTACTTACTTAGCAGTTGTTACTCAGGAATATATATATATATATATATATATATATATATATATATATAATGTGTGTGTGTGTGTGTGTTATTTTGTATAGCTTTTGGTTAATGAGAATTTTGATTAAAAGAAAAAGAAACAAAAAACAAATTAATCATAGCATTTTAAAGCGATTCACATTTAAATGATTAGAAGATAGTTTTAGCTTTTTGAGATTTTGTCCGTATTGCTCTGTATTCCCAAATCAATGGTTAGATAATAGTGGTTTTGTTTTATGGCAATACAACCCTTTTAGGGTTATTTAAAATCATTTTGATATTCAGTTTCTTACATTATCTGCTATTGCTTAAATGGTCACCCATATAAGTATTGAATAGGCTCATGACTGCTTAACTTTGGTAATCTAGTAGGAACTGGTGCTTTCAATGTGGTTTGAGCCATAATCTTAAGTCAGATGACACTTTGTTTATAAGTTTGGAAAGAGTCATTGTTATAGTCAAAATATTGTTCAGATAATTGAATTCTTTCTGTGTAATACTTGATACTGTCAGTACAATGTTTTGGGCTGATCCAATTGTCAGCAGTATAATATCATCTGAAGAAAAACAAAAAGACTGAAATTGTGCAAAACCAAAAAGAAAAAATGATGGTCACTAACATACCAATGAGATAAATCCATCTTCACAGAACTTGGTACATTATATCGTCACTCAAATATCCAAGTGATTCTAAAGTTCTTTAGTACTTCTTTTGGTAAGCATAGAAAACCACCTGCATCTAAATGACAAAGTACCACTTCTTTTTAATTCTTCACTATATAAAAAGGGCAAGGTCTCTTAGAAACCCCTCATAAAGGAGTGTACCTGAGTTGTATTTTGCTCTTTTTAAGGACAAGTGACAAAAGGGTTGGGCATAGTGTCTCCCCACCTCCACCCTAAGTATAGATATGGCAAAAAGTGTCAAGATGAACCATAACTTTCCTGTTTTCATACAAGGGAGAGGTGTTGCCCTGGAGTTGGAATTTGTGTCAACTAAATTGCATTGTTGGTTGAAAAAAAAGAGTAAAAAGAAAAAAGAAAAAAGAAACTGATGATTTGTAAAAAGATAACATTTTAACTGAGATGTGTGTTTTGTGAAACCAACACACAAACCTGACTAACTTAATTAATTAAATTACAAAATAATTTCTTTATCGTTGTATATGAAGTATTTTTTTAATTCATTATCACTTAAATAAAAAACAAGTTTTTGGTTTTGTTTTTTTGTTTTTTCTGAAAATGTCTTCTAGAAGAGAACCAGTTTGGCATTGTGTATTTTTCCTCTTTTTTGTTTGTTTGTTTCTTTTTCATTTTAGAGAAATTCAGTTAACTAAGTTGTAAAAATTGTTCTAACATAATCTTGAAAAATGTTCCTTTTAGTAAAAGGAGCTTTGGGAAAAAGTACTGCAACTTCTCAGAATTCCTGACTTGTATAGGATTTTTTTCCTTGGAAATTTCACTGGTTCCATGGATTTGTTGTAGGAAGTGACATATCAGTAGTTTATTTTTATTTTTTTTATTGGAAAAGATTCTTAAAGGAAGAAATTGTTCTGCATTTGCATCTATGTATACAACTATAAATGTGTGCATATATATATATATATATATATATATATATATATATATATATATATATATATATATATATATATATATATATATATATATAGAGAGAGAGAGAGAGAGAGAGAGAGAGAGAGTGAGAGAGAGAGAGAACATGTACATCTTCATAAGGGAATATAGCAGTATAATCATGTACAGATATATACTTATATTTAATCACGCAAGAATATATATCAGTATGAATACAAAAATATCTAAATGTATATTGAGTGATATTCACGTACACACACATGCGCTTATCTGCATGAATAGATAAATCATTCAAGTTATACAGAATATTTTTAAATACAAAGGATTAAATGTGTATATTTATCTACACACAAATATATATATATATATATATATATATATATATATATGTGTGTGTGTGTGTGTGTGTGTGTGTTTGTGTGTGTGTATACACATGCACACACTTACATATATACCCTTGAATAAATTTGTGTGTTCTTAGCCCAGGATTTTATTTTTGCATTCTTCTTTCTGCAGAAATATATCTATCATTTGAGAGAATCTAAATAAACATTCTCATCGAAATTGATAGTTTCCTTCTGATTTTTATCTCTATACAAAGATCTTTCATTTATTTTTTTCTTGGAGTTATTGTAAGATAGGAAGTGGGGGAAGCAACAAAAAATCTGAGATATTAGGAGAAAAAAATATGACTGTTCTGATTATTAAAAAAAAAAGGGAAAAACAAAAAGTTTTCCGATTATATACAGGTATATGAAAATACTTTTTTTTTTTTCATCGTTGAAAAATTCTTTAAGTGATAAACTGAATTCTTGCCTTTGAGACATTTTCTATTATTTCATTTTTTTTTTTTGTGTGTGTTGTATTTTTTTTTTTTTTTGTTCCCATGTGAAGAAGTCAAAAAAAATTCTTTTTATTTCTTTTTTTTTTAAATTTGAATGAGTAATGCAAACTATATTTTTAGTTTAGAAAAAAAGATGCAACCTAAAAAAATAGACGACAAAAGAATTAGGTTTGATGCAGAAGGTAGACATATGTAATGTATGTTTTATGATATTTTATTGAGAAAGTTTTCTGTAGGTGATTGACTAGAAGACATCATCATCACCATCATCATCATCATCTTCAATGGGCATAACTTATTCTTCTCTTAAATTCTTTCATTTTTTTTCTTCCTCTTCTATATTAATTTTTTTTTTAGCAACAAACTTTAACCCACAGCATTTGGCACTTAATTCTCCCTTTAAGATGACTAATTTTGAGTTTAATTCTGAAATATAACCCTCATACATATTTACCCAACCCCTCCGCATGAGCAGGATGTGAAACAAGGTCAATTTCTTAAGAAGAATTTAACAGGTTTGAATTCAAGGTTAAAGAACCCAGTCCGCCCTTCTATTCACCCATAGCTGGAGGGAGCCTAGTTAGATGCATACCTTTCCCCCATTCATTATGTGAAATGCGAACCACTTTGTCCAAGATATGAACTCATATTTATGTATCCATTTCCTTATCTCTGTAAAAAAACAAATATCTCCTGGTTCATAAATTTAGAATTTATTATTCTCCTTAATAAAATTCCTACCTTTAAATTTTGATCTTTTTTTGTGTCAATTTGTTGTTTTTTGTAATAAAAGTTTCATAGATCAGAAATTTTGGCTTCTATTTTGTATATAATCTGCTATTTAAAAAACTAGCTCTTCTGAATCTTTAAATTCAGATCTTTTAAAATGAAAACTGATATTCTTCAATATTCATTCCTAAATTTCATTATTGTATTGTGTTTCCTATATTTAATTCATGCCAAACCAGTATTTTGTCTCTACTATCTTATATTATACACCACACCAATTTTAAAATGTTGCCACTTCCAAACAAACATGAATTTGGTTTCCCAATGCTTTTTTTAATTTAATATATATACATCACAATAAAAACAACAACAAAAACCCCAACTTCCAATATCATATTTATCTGTACTACTTTTGATCACCTCTCATATCAATTTATTCAATAAGAATTCTCAATTTACACTTTATCTAAGTGGCAATTTGATTTTTCACACTAATTTCTTTTTTATCTTTCTTTATTAATTTTTACTTTAAAAAAAAAAAAATCTACTTTTGTTGAATAATAAGGTTTATATTTTAGATAACTTCACTCGCATCATTTTTGTGGAACTGTAGGCTCACATCTAAAAAGAAAAAAAACAATATATTTTCTCGTATTACTAAAAGTATAATATCTTATAATCTTGGGCATATTTCAAACTTGTGGTGATTATTGAAATATATTATTACTTCTATTTACAACGAATTTATGAGTGAGTATCTGTCAGTGTATGTATGTGTCAGTCCATATATATATATATATGTATATATATATATATATATGTATATATATGTATATATACGTATATATATTTATATATGGTGTGTCTGTTGATATATTTTATTTCATTGTGTATAATCATCACACACACATATATATATATATATATATATATATATATATATATTTATATATATATTATATATATATATATATATATATTTATATATATATATATATATATATATATATATATATATATATTATATATGTATATATAGTTTGTGATAATTATACAAACACCTATCTATCAATATGTATATATACATATATGTGTATGTATATAAGGTTTGTGTATGCGTATATGTTTTTGTGTGCATATATAAATATACATACACGTATGTGTGTGTTTGTGTGTATGTATATATAAATATATATAAGAAACTTTAATTTACTTCCCATTCTTTCTCTCTTCTCATCCCCAATATATCCATTTTCTTTTTCTCTCACACTTCCACATTCTCTCTCTCTGTTTCTCTCTCTCACTTTCTCTCTCTTCTCTTCTTTTTCTCTTTCTCTCTCTCTCTCTCTCTCTCTCTTCCATTTTCTCTCTCCGGTGGCTGGAATTTTTATTTTCTTTTTGTTTTTCTTTCAGAATGAATGAACATCCATTGGATAATTGCTATAGCCACTCCTAAATACGTACCTTCCTACCCTTATAAGTCAGCATAGATTGGGAGATTCCGAAAACTAGAATGGAAAATATAGAGAGTGAGAGAAAAAAAAAGAAAAAGAAAGAAAAAACAAAAAAACAAAACAAAAAAGAACAAGGAATAAAAAATAAATAAAAAAAGAACAAAATGTGGAAGTTAAAAAAAAAGAAAAAAAAAGAAGAAAAAATTTGAAAAAGAAAAAATGAAAACGAAAAAGAGAAAGAGAAAAAACTCTTTGACTGGAAAAAAAAACTATTTAATAAAAGAAAAAAAGAAAAAGAAAAATCCAAAGAGAAGAAGAAAAAGAAAGAAAAAAAGGAAAAAGAAAAAAAAAAAAAGAATAAAGCAGAAAGCTTCCTGAAACTCTTTGGCAGATGTTGATGGGAAAGAGTGGGTCTATATATATATATATATACATATATATTTTCTTTTTTTTTTTTCATTTTACTTTTTTCCAATAGAAAGGATTTTTTTTTCATTAAATAGTAGGGGGGATAAAGTAAATAAAGAAATTTTTTTAAACTAACACAACCACCCAACCAAAGAACAAATAAATGACAAATAATTCTACAATCTAAAGATTTACACATGACATAGAAACATATATTTATCTCCTAGCAAATATATATTTAAAACGTTATAAAGTTCTTTCTTTTTTTTTTTACACTTTAAAAAAATGTCTAATCGTTCAGAGCAGAAAAAAAAGTATTAAAAATAACAGAATAAGAATATATATCTATAAAAAAAAGGGGAAAAAAAGGAAGAGCTGATAAAAGAATATAATTTGATGAATATCAGACCCCAGCGATTTTGAATTTAATATTTAATTTGGTAGAATGGCATGTCAGGTTCCTTTTAGTCACGTGCGGAAACACAGTACTACTATCATATATTAAACACTTTCCAATCTA
Organism: Doryteuthis pealeii; assembly: GCA_023376005.1. NCBI lineage: Eukaryota > Metazoa > Mollusca > Cephalopoda > Myopsida > Loliginidae > Doryteuthis > Doryteuthis pealeii. Next base: position 46,600,448 of record CM042167.1, read on the forward strand.
TTATTCTTCATTTCCCTTCTAATCAACAAGATTTCTCCCTTTCCTCTTCCTTCTCCTCCTCTTACTCCTCATCTCATACACACACACACACACACATTCACACATACATATACACATACACGTACGTTCGCTCACATATTGAGTATTCGATCTATCTTCTGCCCAAATCATCATTACCACTGTATTGAGTCAACAGTTTTTAGTTTGATTTATTTTTTAATTTCTCTGACAAACACAGCTGAAAATCAGAACCAAAAAAAAAGGTGGACTAAGTGATTAATTTCCAGGAATCTCAGACAATTTTTGATTCATTACAAAAACTTTAATTGAAAATCGGTGATTCTAGTGTCGAGTAGGAGGGGGAGGTATCTTCCATCTGCCACTAAAAGTGGTTGTTATGTGAGAGGATAGTCAAATTAGTATTCTCTGCAAATCAGACATCATTAACAACAACAAAACAATTCAAATACTGAGACAACCAAAAATCTAAAACATCTTTATTAGGATTTCCAGGTAATTCTTTTTATTGTAAGTAGTTCAGGTTAAAACCACTGTAAGGGTAACCCGAAACTGAACTTTTTTTTAGATTTTATTTTTCTGATGCAGGTTCATTGGGGAACAAAAAAAATTTGGTGAATGGGTCAGGCTTTGGCCCATTTAACAAAACTTTTCTTGTTCCTCTGCATCAGAAAAATAAGGTCTAAAAATGTTTGGCTTTTGGGTAACCTCCTCGATTAAAGGAAAGTTGATCAGGTTTAAGAAGTGAGCTGGATAAATTTAGATTTAAGCTATTTGAGTTTGAGAGAAAGATTCTAGAATAAATATTAAGGATTAATTTTTTTTTTTTTTACTGGATTATCGCATGAGTTTAATTTAGATTTAAGAACTCGAAGAATTTGGCATAAAATATGTTACCTATATTTCTCACAAACAAAAGAATCTAATTATAAAATTTCAAAGGAAAGATAAATTTAAGATTATGGTCTTGAAATTTAAAGGTTTAGATGAAGCTTGTTAAATCTAAGTTTAGTTATAGGATTTTTTTGAATCTACATTTTTAAAAAAATGGGAAAAAAAGGTTAATTTGGTGTGTCCTTCTGATTCTGGTGAAAATTTAGGCTGGAAGTGGATAGAACTTTTGTGCAGTAAAATGGTTAGAGCATCTCAAAATATCAGGTAAGATTGGTAGAATGTAACTTCCACTTCTGCTAGAATTAAAAGCCTGGATTTATATGAGGCTCTAACATTGGCTGATATTTATGGAATTCAAAAAATTGGTCACATTTAATAGGAATTAATATTTCATATAAATTTTTTAAAAGAAAAAAAAAAGGAGAGATTTTATTCACCTATAATTGAATTTAATCAATTCTCTCTATGTCTTCTATTCCTTTATTATTAAAAGAGACAGGAGATTACGTTTAGTTATGTGTAGCTTTTAATATTTTCTACCAGAACTTTATTTAGTTCTGCAATAACCAACTCTCTATTGGAATAGGATACTATTATTGGAATGTTACCAGTATTTGGTCTAAGGGGAATATTTAGTCATATCCCAACTCGCCAAGGTCCAATATCAGAACTTGTGTATCCATTGATACAACACTGAATAAACAGAAAGGAAAGGACATTTAATGCACACATATAACAAAATGTAAGAAGTATTAGAATAATAAGCAACTGTCTCCCCACAGATGAAATGTATGTATTGTTCCATGAACAAGCATAGTATAAAAGGAGGTACAAAAATGGTGAATATAAAAGTCTTACTTGTCTTTG
>CM042167.1:46607226-46670308 GCA_023376005.1 Doryteuthis pealeii
TCTAGAAAAAAAACCTAAAACAAAACAAAACCAAAAAAAAAAAACAAACATAACCATAAAAAGATTTGCATTTTTGTCATTTTTCTGATTTTATTTTAAATTTTTTTTCAACATTACGGAAAATAGATATTTATGTACTTACAAGATAAGACATACGTGCCCATATTTTAAAGAAAAATTTCCCCCAATCTTTGCTTGGAATTATAAGGTAATGGAAGAGACATTGCTACCTCCCTGCAGGATATCATTTTATTGAGTATATTTGCTAATGTCATATGCTTTTTACAACATACCCAGAAAATTGCACATGCTCCAAAACATATATATAATGAAAAAAATATATATTTTACAGAATAACTGAAATGAATATACTTGATGAATTATATGAACAAGAAGAAAGGTTAAATGCACACATGAAAAAAAAAAAAGAAAAAGAAAATAAAAAAAACTCCCCTGAACAACTTGCAAAGATTCCCTGAAAGAAATACGCAACAATCATTAAATGTATTATTCTGAAAATACTGATCGTTTTAAACTTTTCAAATTTGGGGTCAAGGACAACACCTGCCTCTTCAGAAAAAAGAGAAAAAATTACAGGAAAATAAAAATCTTTGAAAAGAAAAAAAAAGAAAAAAGAGAAAGAAATCTGTTATTAAAGGATTAAAGGCAGATTTTGATGAAAATCATCTAAAAAAAAAAAAAAAAAAAATTGGGGATCAAAATTGTCACAGAAATTAGAACTACCTGTGCTTTAATGCCAAACTCCATAAAATTATCCTTTGCTTTTTAAAAAAAAAACATTGCATTCTACTAAAACGAAAAACCAAAAAACTTAGTTGTGATTATTTTCAAATATATGTGAGCCTATCAAGGATGCCATATATAATAATATTAATAACAACAGTCTCTATTTCATGACATTTTATCTTCATCTTGCATAATCCTTTGTTGTTTGGAGAGAGAAAGAGGGGGGGGGGAGAACTTAAAAAAAAAAAAAAAAAACAAGTGCAAAATCTCATTGAGTTATTTTTTTTTCATTTTGAGAGATTTTCAGAAGGAGAAAAAAAAAATATCAGCTATAGAAAAAAAAAATTAAAAAATTAAACTGAAGAGGTTTGTGTAAAAAGAAAAAAAAAAAAAAGAAAAATCTCACCATATTATATAATGTACATTTTCTGATACATTGACACTCTGCTTCAAAAAGGGGGAAAAAAATGTACATTTTCAGATATGAGTATCTTTCTCCTCACATGAAAAATAAAATTTGAAGAATTTTTTTTTTTCCCTCCCAGAAAGAGAATATGATTTCACAATGAAGGATTTGAAAATATCATTTCTGTACAAACTATTAGTATTCTTGGAGGTGAGTTGCCGCTGTGAATATGAAATCTTTTAGCCAACTTAGTAAATTATTTATGTATGATATCACAGGATGAAAGGTTTCCTTAAACTGATTTTTGGATCTTGCTTTATATGTAAAAAAACAAAAACCCCAAAGACTTATCGGATGATGATGAGAATCTGACATTTTTGCCCTGGAGATTTCAGGGCCATCACGAATATGTAAATTTTCTTGTCATTTGGATATTATACAAATTCTCATTGTGTTACATTTTATGAAGGTGTCATTTTAGGAAGAAACTTTCTTTTATGACAAATCTGATATATTTATTAATGGGATTTTGATTTAAATGAAAATAAGACATTTTTATTGATCTCAGCTCTTTGTAGAGTTGTGGAATTCAGTTTAAAATTTGAACGCTTCTAAAATTGAGGCAAGAAAAAATATATATATTATTTTGCCTGCGATGGACTTCAGTCACTAAAAGGATGAAAATTTTACATGATGAAAATCTGATTTGTTCCAGGTTTTTATACTCAAAAGGTGACCACTAGGGTGAAACTTTTTAGAAATGATAATAGACTCAATGGTTTGCATGTGACACTGGTAACATACCTATATTCATTGTAAGAGCTTTTTTTTTTTTGGTGTGTGTGTTTATTTCTGATATATCATTTGTTTTTCACCTGCTCAGCGAGATTTTATGAATATTACTATAAGAATTGGAGGAGAAATCTGGAGTTTTTAGAAGATATTTTTTTCTTTTAGCTCTTAATACACTTTATATGTTATAATACTTAAAAAAAAGTTACTATATCATTTCTACAATAAATATAAATACTGAGTAATATATATATATATATATATATATATATATATATATATATATATATGGAAGAATGAATAAAGAAAAGAAAGTACAGAATGGATAATAAAAGATGAATTTAATCAATATCACTTACACATGTGTTTCCGTCAGTTCATCTCTGTGTACACAGTTCAAACTATTATTATCATTAAATAAACAAATGAAATGAAATAATAATAGATGAACTGACCGAAACACATGTGTAAGTGATATTGATTAAATTCATCTTTTATTATCCATTCTGTTCTTTATTTTCTTTATTCATTCTTCCTCATATTGTCGGATTCATTTCCAATTCCATTTTTACATATATATATATATATATATATATATATATATATATATATATATATATATAGCATAAGGTCTTTGTTCATCTTAATATGATTATTTATAGAAATAAGGAAACCAAGATTTTTTTTTAAATTCCTGATGTTTTTTTACTTGGTCTCATATTCTGAATCTGTATTTTCTAAATGTTTACAAAAGAAAAAATGACACTTAGGGATTTTATGAAGCAAACATGAAAACAGAAAAATAATTGATTTCTATTAATTCTTGAACAGTGACGATATTAAAAAGATATTTCATAAAATCTTACTCATAGATATAGGAACTGTTTTTATTTTTTTATTCTGTATTCACCAACTTAGAAATCATTTGAATGGGCCGGTTTAGCTCAGTCGGTAGAGTGTTCGGCTAGGAGTAACAAGGTTCTTGGTTCGATACTGGCCCCCGCCTACTCAGTGTATGAGTAGCACAGGGATCTGTGCGGTAAAATGAGGAGCTGATGGTAGGTGTGGCGCTCCGGCTCAGTGGCTAAAATAATCTCCTTGGTCTAGCGCTAGTGAAAAGGGGATATACTCCCTCGCTGTCTGGTTGATACCGACATTAGGCCGCTCCGACCACTTTACTTACTTTACTTATGTAATGTAGTTTGTTTTCTGGCTGAGGATATATATATATATATATTTTTGTTGTGTGAGGATCTATAATATTTGTGCTCAGTATACTCATACAAAGAATGTTATTAAAAATGTGTATTCAGAATGAGGCTAATCTAAAAAAGTGTGGAGGGTGTCTTTTTATTTTTGGTTATCCTAGAATCCGTATCTGTCTAGAAAAGATGAAGGGAATGAAAAGATTACCTCATAAACATTTCATGCTTTGTTGACACTAGAAAACGTTGCAGAATTCTTTTTCTTATTTTTTGAATTTCCAAGAAAAATTCTTAAGGAAAATTCTTAAGGAAAATTCTAGTCATTTCTTGGCATATGATATTGAGAGATTCCCTTTGAAAAAAAAAAAAAAAATTTATTTATTTTTTTTGGAATATATATGTTAAAAACCGTTTTGCTAGAATTAACCCTTTATCGACAGGATTATTAACCATTGACCAGATATAAAGTTGATTCTTTTTGTGATGCCCCATACTTGCAATCTTGTGCCACCCTTAAAAAACTGGTTGGATAAATACCTAGTCATTGATAACATAATTGTTTATATGTAAGTATACCTGAATTGCCAAAAAACAATTGTAGGTCCAGATCTGGCCTAGAATGTTTTTAATTTGCTGTTAGAGTCGCCTGATTCCAAAATGGTATGATATGTTGGGCTATGACCTCTAGGAGTGAAGTTTAAAAAATGTGACACTCTGACATTCGCATTTATTAGAGATTAAAGAAAGTGTCATGAACAATCGAAATCCCGGTAAACATATTTCTTCTAATTTCAATTTAAGAAAGACTAAGAAATTATATTCAACATGTGATAAAACTGAACATTTGAAAAGAAACTTATGTTGTCTTAAAATAGAATGAGATAAATTATTATATCCAATTATTTCTCTATTTTCCATTGAATTAATCAATGCAATTTCAAACTGTTAATATGTATCTATCATGAAACAGGCAAACAAGTGTTTGTTTTTTATTTAACATTCAAGCAAAGAAAAGATGATTAACTTTTAAGATTGGTGTCTTCTTGAAAAAGCCAATTGATAATGATAATTTATACAATAAAAAATATGCACTATACATTGTGCAAAAATATTTAAGTTTTAATGTAAGAAAATTTATTAAATTAGAAAGACTAACAAAACTAAATATGAATGCATATAAAAAGATTTACATTTATTTTAAATTTATTTTAATTGATTTCTTTATAAAAATTATACATAGGATTGCTTTTAATACATTTGAGAATAAAATATTTGGACTAGAAATCAATAACACCAAATTATTATTTATTAAACATAGTTTTATTAAAACCAGTATTCAAATTATCCACACTATATACTATGCAAACCTTTATTTCTTTGTGATATATATATAATACACATTGCAAGATTTTAAACACATTAAGAATATACTGTTTTGAGGCAAATCTAAATTGGCTGGATTTTGATAGATATCATTAAGGAAAAAGATTCTAATTAAATGATTATTATTTAATAATCAGTGAGAATCTAATGTAAAGGGATAGTAATGTTGATAAAATAGTTACAGATAGACATAATCTCCATTATTTTTAATCTCCAAGATTTTACGTATTTGATGGTCATTATTGGAGATAAGTAAACAATAAGATTTCTCAAATTAACACCAACGCAATGCCATCTGATTTCAATTCTAATTCCAGGTGTGTCTATCATTGTGGGTATGTGATAGATTCTATATTTTTCTTCATTTACCTGGAAATGGTATTTTGACAATTTTCTGCTTTTTTTTCATTTTTAACTTTTCATCTGTTGGTACAGCCATTTTTATAATCAAGTAGGTCCTCTTTTTCTATCTGATCTTCTCATTTGAATAAACTGATCAGTCTAGATCTCAAAGTACTGAGTATATTTTCTAGGATAATGGTTGAACCCAAGTCATTTGCATAGTTCCCAGTGTTAAATTACTCATCTAGATAATATGAATGTACATATACACTTACTTAACATTTATGTTAATATAAAAGAGATGTGATGGGGCTTATTTTATTTAAATTTTTCTATTCTGAGATCAATATTACTCCATGAATTATACAAACTAATATCCTTATGTTTGTTGTTTTGATCCAATTTTGTCCAATGCCTTTTCTGACATCTTCCCTAGCATGAGACATATTCAGTCATCCACACAATTTTTAAATGAGGCCATGTTTTTTTTTATAGACATGAATTGTTCAAATTGTAACTCTTGGAAAAATTATCCGAGTATTCAGTTTTGATTATTGTCAGGTATCATAACCACTTGAAGAAGGTTGGGAAACACATTGGTCAAAATATGAGGATCAAAACAATAAAGATAAGGATACTTTTTCAAATAATTCCTGAAATGTTTCTTGACCTATCGCAATAGTAGTTTCTACACTCTTTATTGCAGTGAACAGTGGGCCCAGATATGGTGGGTCAAGGGTCAAAGTGGCCATTAAGCTATATTGCCACTAAAAATAAGGCTATGATTGTGGTTAAAGGCTCGTAGGAAGCGTATTGTTAAGGAGAATTAAATGAAATAGATATATCTAAAAAATTTCTAATAATTGCGGGTTTGGGGCCTAAAACCCTCATTTTGCATATCTTCCCTATTTTACCTGGAGAATGCTAGTTTTGATATAATTTCCTTTATACTAATGCTATGGTAGTGGCTAAGGGCTCATGGGAAGTGTATTGTTAAGGGGAATTAAATGAAATAGACATTTTGCAATATTTTCCAATAATTAGGGGGTCTGGGGCCTAAAACCCCTCATTTTGCCCCTTTTCCTATTTCATCTGAAGAATGCTAGTTTTGACATAATTTCTCATAAATGTCACTGGTTTTTGCTTCTACTTTGTATTAAGTGAAAAAGAAGAAAAAAACAATGAATAGGAAATATATATTTACCTTTGTAGATAAGTTATAGCCGAAAAGAAAAGATAAAAAATATATTCCCGAATACTGTGATTAAGCCAACAATTTTTCTTTATGTGAGTGCGTTCATCTAAGTCAATCTGAAATGTTTCTCCAGTACATTTGCTGATTCCTATCTTTTTCAGATTGATTAAGAAAAGATTTTTTTTTTAAATAGTTAATTTGGAAAATTTGAAAATGTTTTATATTTTTAGCCGTTAGTTGAAAGTAGATTTTTTTCTGTCTTTGTTATAAAAAGTTTTTTCTTATTTTCTTCGTATCCAACACCCTCCTCCTCCTCCACACCTTCTTCTTCACCTTTGTTATTTCAGCTTTCTTTTTTTTTATCTTTCTTTTTTTTTTCTTTTTCTTCGTTCATTTAATCTTTCATTTTCTTTCATTTCTTTTTCCTTTTTTTTTTATTCGATCATAATGCTTATTTCTTTCATCTCTAATTTTTTTTTCATTTCTTTGTGATTTTTTCTAAATTTTCTTTAAATAGAAACTGAAAACAGTCAAATAAAATGTTTTTCAATATTTCAAAAGCTTATTAAAAAAAAAAAAAAAATTAAGAATAATAATATTGAATATTTTCTATAATCTTTTTAAGGATTAAAACTTTCCCATTCACCTTTCCCATACTCTTCACCCCCCCCCTATTTCTCCAGGGTTTTCTATCCAAATATTTGGCAAATGCCATTTTATAATTTTGTAATATTAAAAGAAGAAAAAAAAAAGATTATTTTTATGATTTTAGTTTGACTAGAAAACCCACCAGCTTTCCCTTTTACATGTGATATTGTATGTGTTCTTGTTACTTTTTGAAATGTGTTTTATATTTACTTTTGCAAATTCAGATTTTAAAACAAAATTTTCTGATATTGTATAGATTTTTAACTCAATTCCTCATTGGTATATATATATATATATATATATATATTATATATAATTGTGTATGTGTGTGTGTGTGTGTGTGTGTGTGTGGTGTATGGTGGCTAATTTTTACCTTGCTTGACATTTATTTTCAATAAGTCGACAATATTATTGATTATTGAACATTGGGTTCTAATCATTCATGCCATTGATTTTTTCATTGGGACATTTACATATAAAAAAAAATGTGATTCCAAGAAATAATACCTCATTATTTGTTGTTACCTGTTAATTTTCTTCTTATATTTATTTTCATGTTGACTTTTAGTTTATGTGGGAAGTGCGGTCAGAAATTGATCTGTTGTCTTCATAGCTGTTCAGTGCCCCTCCACATTTATCTATCAATATAAGTTCATATTTGATGGTTTCAATAAATGACTACAGAAATGGGCCACAATCGAATTGGCAAAATGAAGTAATTTTACAGTTAGTTTAAAGATGTTGAATCTGATTAAGGTAAAAGGTTCAAACCACAGACCATTTAGGCTTTTAGTTTAGTTCTTCATTAACTGAACTACAGTATTTGACAATGGACCCTTTAAGCTTGTTTAGGCAATTTAGTTGAGATGAAGGAAAACTCTGAATTCAAACCTGTTAAAATCTGCTAACAAATTGACCATGTGTCACATCCTATTCATGCAGAGGGGTTGGTAAAAATATACAGTATTAAACAAAAAACAAAAACAAACTGAAAAAGTGAACCCTTTTTTATTATTGAAAAAAATTCTAATGAAATTTTAATGGCTTAGACACACATAGGAAGTGATTATTTTCCTTTATTATTGTTGTCAATTTGACGTTTTTTAACGTCAGACAAATGCTTATTAGCAAAGGACTAATCACAAATTAAGATATTAAATAAAAGAATAAAAGATTTCTTGGAATTTTTTTTTTTTTGTATTTCTTATAATTTTCCCTTTAGAACTTTGACAACAATAATCAAAGAAAATAATCACTTCCTATGTGTGTCTAAGCCAATGAAGTTTCATTAAAATTTGTGGCAATAATAAAACATGGTTCAGTTTTTTCAATGTTTGGTTTCTTTCGTCTAATACTGTAGTTAAAAAAGAATTTTCATCCACGATTAACTCTAATATTTTAAGGTTGACTAAAAAAAATGATTTTCTTATTGTGATACTCGACAATTTATATACACCTTGTAATCTTAGTCTTTTCTGCAAATTTCAATGAATTTGAATGAAAATAAGATTTAATTTAATTATTGACGGAATTTTGATCTGATTTTTTACTGTATAATGGGTAAATAGTAGGGCAGACTGGGTTCTTTAAGGGAAAGAAAACTGAGTTAAAACCTGTTAAGCTCCACTTAAGTAATTGACTTACTTGGTAAATATATATAATGTTTGATCTAGTTGATTAATAGAGAAGTATTGGATTAAGTGCAATGACAAAGGAGAAGATTATGTTGAAAAATAGATATTTGTTATAAGAAATCAATTTTTTTTTTCATTATTTGGCTATGGATTTATTTATGTACCTAGTGACTAAAAACTTCTAATCCGCCAGAAATGTTTAATTATTTTTTTTATTGTCAGCCCTTATCTTAATAGCATTTAGTGAAGAACTACAGCGTTAACATTAAATGATTTTATAGAAATGATTAACATTTTTGGTATTGATTTTTTTTTTCCTTTCTGATTACTGAGTCTGATTCAACTGCTATAATAAAAAAAAAAGAGAAAAAAAATGAATTTTATGATCGAGAATCAAGAACAGCTCATTAGTTAAGAGCTAATTAACAAAGTGAGACCAATTTTTCTATCAATATAAAGCATTATTTTTTTATCTCCAATATTACCAGAACATTTTATTGAAATGAAAAAAAAACTGTTTTGCACTAAACTTTCAAGAGGTTTATAGTTTATTGTATGAAGTGAAGTTCTCTAAATGCATCAAGTCTTAAAAGTTCAAATTTTTTTAATATGAATTTTAATCAAAGTAATCAAGATAAATGTCACCAATAAAATAATTCTCATAGAAATGTTTTGATTATTTTGTGATAAATGAAGAGAAAAAATGAATTATTAAAACATCTTTGCAGCTAAAATAATTTCTATATATGGTTGAAAGTTTGGTAAGGGTAACCTAAAAACAAACTATTTTAGAACCTATTTTTCTAATGTAGATAGAAATGAACAATGAATAAAATTTAATTTTCTTTAAAATAAAACTGTGTTGAAAAAGTAACAAGACTGAAGTTGTATTTAACAATATAGAAATGAACAAGGAATGAAAAGTTACTTTTCCTATATATATATGAGATGCAGAACCCTATGGATTGTTTCTCCGAAGCACGTACAGCATTTGGATTAACCATAAATATAAAAAAAAAGACTGTTGTCATGTATCAGCCTGACCCGAACAAATGTTTTGTGGATCCCACTATCTTTGTATATGCTGAACGCCTCAAAGTTGTCCATCATTTTATCTATCTTGGGAGCACATTATCACAGGGCAACTCTTTAGATAGAGAAATTTCCCTTAAGTTGCAGAAAGCAACGAGATCCTTTGGTTTGCTTGAGAAGAGGGTTTGGAGTCAACGTGGCATTAAGATCTCCATCAAGCTGGGTGTATATAGAGTTGAATGAGAAAAGATTTGGTAAACAGGCTTTAACTCGTTAACAAAAACCTTTCTTGTTCACCAATGATACCTTTTATACCAACTGTCAATGGTCAAATTCTTACCTCTGCTTCTACGTGTGGTGGTTGGGTCCAATGATGGACTTTGGGTCTGGAATCTTTGAGTTCTTCATTAATTGGTGCTCGTTTCGTATTAGTAAAAAAAAAACAGACACTAAAAAAACAGTCAATATGTTCAAAATCTTCATTGTTACAATAATTCCTTTCCTCATTTAAAAAAAAAAAGCAAGGTAAAAGATATAATTCATTTTCCTGGCTTAGGATCTTCAGTATTCATGGTAAATATATAATATATCATTTCTTGAACTTGGCTGACCTCCGTTGCTTCCATGTAAATTATCAATCTTTATTGCATTATTGTATTGCCTAATAAATCTTTAATATGTCATTTAATATATATATATATATATATATATATATATATATATATATATATATATATACATAAAATTATAAGTGCACTTGGTTATCACCAAGCAGCATTGATTCTGTCTATGCTATCCTAACTTAGATATATATGCTCTCTCACTGATATTGAGCATTCTTTATTTATTAATATATCAAACTATATTATTAACATATATACACTTTGAAAATCACATAGGTGAGAAACTGTCAGTTATCAAGCACTGTTGAATTCATGTCTCCACTAGCCTAACATAGATATACATACTCTATCAATGATATTGAACACTCTTTACTTGTAAGTATTGCAAACTATATTATCAATATATATATATATATATATATATATATATATATATATATATAGTAGTGTGGGATTGTCACTGTTTCAGCTTTTACTGGAACGGTGTGCCAAACGCAGTATTATTGGGAGAGTGCTCAATATAAAATAGAGTGTGAATAAAATAGGTCATTAATGTTCCTTTGTCACCAAATAAATGGATATGTAAAACCTTATATATATATATATATATATATATATATATATATATATATATATATATGAGGAAAAGGGGGTTGGTATGAATCCGACAGAATGAGGTAAAATATAAGGAATGAAAGAACAAACTCAGACAAAAATGTGTAATGTATTTCGATGGAGGATTGACTGAATAAAGCAGAAGAAGCTGAGGTCAAACCTCCAGCGAAATGCAATACACATTTTCGTCTGAGTTTTGTTCTTTCAATCCTTATATTTTACCTCATATATACATATATATATATATATATATACATATGTGTGTGTGTGTGTGTGTGTGTTTATGTATAATGTATTGTAAGAAACTCTTCTTTTTCTAGTTATGTTTTAAGGAAATAGAAAGGAAAAGCGTTGTGAAATTGAATTAGGAAAGTTTGTATCTCTTTTCATAAAACAAAAAGAATAATTTAGACTTTCCAACGACTGCTGCATTATCATATCTCTTTTCACTGAAGAGTTCCTGTTATGTTACTTAACAAATAAGGTTGATGAAACTACAAGCAGCAAACTATCTTTATCTGCCTAAAAATATATTAGCTTACATGTAAACGGGAGAAAGTAAACTAACACTTAACTGAATTTTATTCCTGTGAGCCTCGCAGGCCAACTGAATTTGGGTGACTCTAAGCAGGCTTAATTTGCAATTCAAAAATAGTCGCAGTTATAAAAAAGAAACATTTCTCTAAACTTTGCTGGCTAATATGTCTAATGGAGGCTTTTTTCCTAATCAGTTTGCGTCTTTTGCCTAATGAGAAAATGTGGGAAAAATGATCATTTGGTGGAAAAAGAAACAAGTTTAAAATGATTAACAAATTTACTGATAATGGAGGCTGAGTTACTGAACAAAGTTGGAAACTAAATACATTCAAACAAATATCTTGCTTCGAGTCAGGCTTCCAATGTCTAGCTCAGTGGATTTTGTAGTTATCTTTATTCCAAACTGGGAATTTTTGAAATTTTGGTTTTCATCTTTTATCCAAGACAATTGGATAACTAGTCTTGCTAATTTGACAAAATGTTCTCTGTTGCATTGACCTGATAAACTAGTAACTTTATGGCATTCTCCAAGAAAACGTTTTGGCTTATATACAAGAAATAATATGACTTAGACAAATGATTCCTTATCTTATATAAAGTTAGGACCTCGACTCCAATTGAGCCACCTGTTGGCCATGAGTGGTGAACCCTGATGCTTAAAGTTGGAATCCCGGTGGCTGAGTAGTCCATCACTGTTGCAATTTTTGTGGCTATTTTTAAGCTTCAAGAGAGAGCACTTTACGGTGGAGATCCCTTGTGTTAAGCAAAGTGCGATCTTTAGTGAAGAGACCCTTGGTTGTTCCTTAGTGTCTCTTAGTGTTGGGTATGATCATTTGGTTTTTTCTTGGTGTTCCTTAGTGTTGGGTAAATCCTTGCATTGAGCAAAGTCATTGGTTGCAGGTCCGTTCTTCAATATCAAATAACGTGCAAATGAACGGCTTTCAAGATCAGCGATTAAATAGTTAACTAACCACGTATTCGAGCTGTTGATTGGCTGGCTTTAATCCAAGTGCCCATGCAGAGTATATAAGTTTAAGTGGTGGGCTATAGCTCAGCTTATATTACAAAAATATTAGGAAGCACATGGTGTTATGGTTAAAGTCATGGGAAATGGACGCGTGACCCCGAGTTCAAATCCTGGACATGGTAATTGCATTTCACTTAGCGCTAATACCCTTGGGAAAGGCATGAATCCTAATCTCCCTCCATCTATGGATAAATAGTAGGGTAGACTGGACTCTTTAACCATGGTTAGCAACCGGTCTAGGAGAAGGAAAACTCTGAATTCAAACCTTAAGAAATTGACCTTGTGTTATATCCTGCTCGTGCAGACGGGTTGGTAAATATATATATTACAAAAATATTCCAACAACAATGTTTCAGCCTCTTTATCCTCCAGCCTTCTTCAGGTGGTTGATTGGCTGCTTGGTTGAATTTTACGGCATGTCAACCCTTATTGGGTCATTTTATGCCAAAAACGTTTTTGTTTTATTTCTTCTTTGTAAGGTATATACGTGCAAATGAACGACTTTCCAGATCGTTGATTAAATAGTTAACTAACCACGTATTCGAGCTGTTGATTGGCTGAGTTTAATCCACATAACCACGTCGAGTCTATAAGTTTAAGTGGTGGTTTCTAGCACACCTTATATATGAAAATAATCCAACACCTGCAAATTATTGTAACATAATGAGGAGGGAAGCCATGAGTGTAACACTTTATGCTTTTTATGACATCGTTCTAGAAATAATTGCAACAAGCAAGGTCTAAGTACATATCAAAATATTTATCATTTTTTTAAATATAGAATTTCAATTTTTAAATGAAATGATTGAAAAATGTGCATTACTTAGAATGTATCAAAAGTATTCTAATTTATTAATGAACTAATGAGAAATCTCTTGAGAGTTCCTGTGTGTTTTTGAAACTTATGTATTGCTCTGTAATAGGTTTTGATGACCCTGGTCCTTCTGAAAATATTCAAGTACCGGTGACCATTCTCCTCTACCCGAGGCCGGTGTTACCCTTTTTGGTGAACTAGGTGATCACCTAGGATACCAACATCTAAAATCTAATCTTTTTTATTTTTCTCCATATATGATAATGTTACTTCTTTAAGTCAGTAAAATATCAATTGCTAATTGTTTTTAATTTTTAATGTGTCTTGGTTAGAGTAGCAATTATTTTTACTAGCAAAATAAAAAGACACCCTCCGGACGATGTAAAAATAATTTTTTGAAATATATTGACTGAGGGGATGGGAGCTGAAAATTCTGTGTCATAGAGTGTGTACCATAAGTATGTAAAACCGTCAAATTTATTAAAGGAGTAAAATAAAAAGAAAGAAAGAAAGACAATTTGAAATGGAAACAGTTCCGATAACTTTAAATATTATATTAGAATAAAACAATCTATATATAAATATATAACACCGGGCATCTATTTATTGAAACAATGAGGATTGTCTAACGTTGCATGCTCACATTTTGAGTATATTTATTCTATGTTATGACGTTGGATTATGTGTTGGGTAATGTGACGTAAGCAGTGACGCAGTTTTTGTTACAGACAAAAACCGGAAGCGAATCTCCATTATTAATAGAGATTCATAACTGTTACATCTTTCCATCAAGCTTTTTCTATTTATATTTAAGATGTCAATTTGATATACTGTCCGAACAATGACTGGTCACAATTTAGAAATATCTTAGTTTGCATTACATGTATATAATAATGATTTAATAATAGTAGATCGTAACTTGAAGGAGGCTGGGGTGAGGTAAATGTTTATAATATATTATTTTTATAAAGATTATCCTAGAATTAAAAAAAAAACTAAAAATTGTCTCATTGACATTAACATGAACGATTTATTGACTTAATGTAATAATAATAATTGTTTATTTTCATGAACGAAGTAATAAAGCCAGAAGATTAAAATTATATTATCAATTTTGTTTTGAGAGTTAGAAACAATATATTAATGGGTTACTGTACCTACAATTGCTTATCAAAACTTTCAAGGGTGGACACATCTAAAGGTTTGCCTAGGGTGCCAAATCATATTGCACCGGCCTTGCCTCTACCTTGCATTTGAAAGAATCATAATTGACAAATAATAGCTGTCTATCTCTGAGCTTTATTATAAAGGACAAATTACCACTCATACAGTTTTAGTCGGTACAGTCAGTTCTTTCATTTCCTTTCCCCAAATTCTATGAACCTTATTTTAATCTGATTTTTTTTCAGCTTTGTCCAATTATTTTTATCTCATTATGATCACCATTTTGAAAATTAAGAACCACCAATTAAATTTTGTGGCAGTAGATTTATAGCTTCTCTTTCAGAGTAACACATAAATTATTTTGCTTTTCATAATAATAATAATAATAATAATAATAATAATAATAATAATAATAATAATAAATGATGATAATAATAATAATAAATGATGATAATAATAATAATAATAATAATAATAATAATTAAAAAAATAATAAAAAAAATAATAATAATAATAATAATAATAAAAATAATAATAATAATAATAATAATAATAATAATAATAATAATAAAAAAAAAAATAATAAAAAAAAAAAAGGAAAATGAAAAAATTGACAAATATCTGGACCTTGCCAGAGAACTGAAAAAGTTATGGAATATGAAAGTGAAAGTTATACCAATTGTAGTTGGTGCACTTGGAACAGTCCCAAAAGCATTAGAAAAGGGTTTGGAAAGTTTGGATATCAGAGGAAGGATTGAAACCATTCAGAACACTGCACTGCTGCAATCTGCCAGAATACTCAGAAGAGTCCTGGAGACCTGAGGAGACTTGCTGTCACTCAGACTCCAGTGAAAGACCATCAGCTAACACTGATGTGAAAACTCAAATAATAATAATAATAATAATAATAATGATAATAATAATAATAATAATAATAATAATAATAATAATAATAATAATAATAATAATAATAATAATAATAATAATAATAATAATAATAATAATGAAATTTAGAATTAAGATCTCCCAATTAAATTATGTGAAAACAGATTTACATTTTCCCTTCATGGCAACAAATGATATAGAAAACATTTCTTAGAGATGAAAGAAATTAATTCTGTTAGAAGTGAATAATTTTGATTTCAAAGAATTAATTTAGTTTGAAAGAGTTCTGAATAATAATCAAAATTGCAAACCGAACGATTTTTGTATCATATTTTAATCGTGGCAACAACACAACATGCAAGTATGCTTGACAAATTTCCATCTTTTCTAGTCATGAATTTTGTATCAATTTGAATTATCTCGACGCAAGATTCAATACTTCCATGGTTACTTCAAAATGCCAAATGTAAATAAATAAAAATAGAAAATTTATTTGCATGTCTTATTTTGAAGTGTGTTTTCAAAATTTTATTTTGAAAACATATTTTTTTTTTTCACATTTCACTTTACAAAAATAGTTTAGTACCCATAAAAAAAATACAATTATTTATGTACTAGTTTAATTAAGCTAGCTGATGCGGAGGACTCTTAACACTTCGTGCATTTAGTTCAAATTTATTTCAAAGTTATAAAAATTGTTATCATACAAAAAATTGTTGCAAAAAATCACCAAAAAGAATTGCTGGAATTAGAACTTGGAATCCAAAATTCCAGGATTGTGGATCCGGATTCGGCACCAGATTGTTTTTAATTTGCTCAAAGAGTCAGCCTGATTCCAAAGTAGTATGATATGTTGGATTACGGCCTCTAGGAGTAAGGTTGAAAAAATGTGACACACTGACACTTGCATTTATTGCTAGAGAGGGATTGGCACTCCTGTCTTGAATTAGAGTATCTGTGTACTCTTATTTAGAATTAAAAAATTACCGATCAAAGTGTAATAAAGAGAATGATTGTGCTAGTGCTATTGTAGAGATAATATCATTTGATGCCTTTCTTCTCTTGAGCAAAAGACGTCTTGCTCTGATCCAGATGAAAAGGTTCAAACGTTTGAATCTTTTCATCTGGATCATCTGGATTAACAATCAAAATAACATTTATAAAATACAAAAGGGAATAAGTTTCTTGATAAAAATAAATCATTTTAAAACTTTCATAAATTGTATTTCCATTGTTTTATCTCTCTAAAGTGTTGCTTAAATTATAAACATATTTTATGGACGTATTATCCGCATGGAATTTAAGTGTCACTTTTCAAGTTTTTTTGATGGAATCACCATCAATTGGAGTTATATTCTCAACGATTATGATTTATCTAATTTTAATTAGCATTTTATTTATTAACATTGTCTCTATTAAAGTCTGGCTGAGTTAGGTTTGCCGCAAAATTATATGTTACATATACACACACATAGACACACACACAGACACACACACATGTATATATATATATATATATATATATATATATATATATATATATATATATATATATATATATATTAATGTTAGCGTGTAAGTAAGGCTGTACTTCCAGAACCAGAAAAAAAATCTTTGCAAAAGATTATTATTAAAAGTCGGGGCAAAATAGGATCTTCATGTAATACACACACACACATACACACACGCACACACACATGCACACACATGCACACACGCACACACACACACATATATATTGAACAAATGGACTTGCTACTACTAACACACTCGTCTACCCGGATTTTAATAGCATTTTAATAGATTTTAAATTATATGTCTGATAAGATTTCAACATTATTTCAACTTTTCACAATCAAATCCTTTAAACATACGCTTATTTCTTTTTGGGCGCCGGTGGTTGTCTTCAGTGATGTTTTTATGCAAAGTTCATTGGGATGTTTCGGGTCTTACAACATCATACATCCCTCGCATTGCAGACCCCACCAGAGGCGATCTAACTCTGGTGCAACCACCTTTTCTTAACCGCTAAAAAGACATGATGGGGAAAATCTTTTTTTTATACTGGACGGTTGTTGACCTCATCCCAATCAAATACAAAGCAATTCTACTAATTCTACTAATTGGTGGACAGTAAATGTTTTAACCATATAAATCCTCCTGTACCATATATTTTTGATTATGCCCGGTATACTGACCCTAAAATAATTCTAGAACTCAGAAAGTCATCAAATTTTGATGGATGTTTCTTTCATTGACAGATAATTTTTTTTTAATTTCTCATAGAAAAATTTAATCCGGATGTCAACAGAATTAATAGATTTAAAATGTTTCTGCACTTCATTTAGTTTTTAAACCAAGGGAAACACAACATGTGATATTGATTATCAGCTAGAAAGAAATAAGCTATTCATGATCATATTCCATTGTTTTTTTTTGTTTTTGTTTTTTTGTCATCAAATGGAAATTGAGTCTTAGTCATTCAATTGTCTTTCTTATTTAATTCTCTTAAGTTCCCAGCAAAAATCGATAAAGAACTCAAAATCCTTTGGTTTTAGAGAAATTCTAAATCACGCATAAGTTTCTCTTTTATTCTTATTCAATTGTTTTTTTGTTTTTATATAAGAATAAATTTTTTTGTCTTTGTTGGTTGTGTCAACAGCTTGCATATTGAGAAGGATAACTGCATCTACCGTTGTCAATATCAATTCATGGGTTTATATATATATATATATATATATATATATATATATATATATATATATATATATATATGAGAAGTAAACAAAAAGACGCTGTTTGTGATATGGCTATTTTCAGCCAACAATATTTGGGAGGATATGTGCTTAATTGAAGTCGAACCTAATTTTATGAAAGTTAATTCATTAATAATTAATTAGGCGGGAATTACCTATTTAAATGTAAGGCTAAACAAATCGAGAAAAATCAATCTCTGTATGTACATTTCGGCCTATTAGGCCTCATCAGAGATTGATTTTTCTTCCAAATATTGTTGGCTGAAAATAGCCATATCACAAACAGCGTCTGTTTGTTTACTTCTCATATATATATATATATATATATATATATATATATATATATATATATATACTTGTGTGTGTGTGTGTCTTGTTCTGAGCTTATACAGATATTATTACCATATTTGCTGACATATATTTGCTGCATCAATGTCAATATAAATTCATGGATGTACATATATATATATATATATATATATATATATATATATATATATATATATATATATATATATATATGAAGATAGGAAGGTTGGAGTAAATCCGACAGTATGTGGTAAGGAAAAAGGAAAAGTTCACAAAAAATAATAACACAAACAAGTAGATATAGGAGAGATATATTTCATTTCACTTTAAGCAGGAACTTCATCAGTCTGTTTATTCAAAACATGGTACATACGTTTGACATCACCAAACTCACTTTCTCTTCTATATATACAAACGTATGTACCAGATTGATGAAGTTCCCGCTTAAAGCGGAACGAAATATATCTCTCTTACATCTACTTGTTTAAGTTATTATTTTTTGTCCACTATTCCTTTTTCTTTACTTCATATATATGTATATATATACTCTTGTGTGTGTGTCTTGTTCTGAGCTTATACAGATATTATTACCGTATTTGCTGACAAATAACTTACATTTGAATAAATAAATTAAAAAATAAAAAACAAGCAAATATTACACAATGTTTAACACCTTGGTGTAACGAGGAGGGGTCTTGGATGAGTTGCAATGAATGTTAGTTTTCTAGATATCCTTGTAAATAAAAAGTGTCTTATGTGATGATAGATATGCGTATTCTCAGCCATTTCTTGTTGTTCTCGGAATTTTCTTCATGAGGTTCTTTGGTTGTGAGTGAATACCAATTTTTTTTAAATTGAAAATATTCTGTTAAAAATTAAATTTTAACAAAGAAATAGTTTTGCTCATGTATTATTTTATACAAATATCAATTTTTTAAAGTTTTTTTTTATTTGAATTGTTGAAAATAAAACGACTGCTACTTTTTCAAATGAAATGTTTTGGCATTTAAGGATCGTGGTACAAATATTAGCACATTTTTGGTTCAAGTCATCTTTATTATTGTATTGTCAAATATTATTGAATTATTTTTTTTTGTTTTAATCAAAATAGAAGAACAAAAACAAATCAATAATTCCTACTTTTATACTTGACATTTACTATTAATGATAGAAAATATCTTCTTTTTAAAAAAAAATGTTTTCCTATTTCTAAGATTTAAAAAAAAAACAACTTTGATTTTAAAGTTCACACTTGAATTATACATGTATATGTTTAACATTACTTTATATTTGATTGAAAGAAAGATAAAAGAAATAGAAAATAAGTTCATCAGGAAAGATTTAGAAATTGTTTAGTCATTAAGGAAGAAAAAGACAGAAAGAAAGAAAATTTATTAGGAAAGATTTTGAAATGGCATTGAAATTAAGAAAGGAAGTTTTGGCTGAACTTGCACAAAGGTGTCAAAATTTATTAATGATAGAAAATATCTTCTTTTTTTTTCAATTGTTTTCCTATTTTTAAATTAAAAAAAAACAAACTTTCACACTTGAATTATAAAGAAAATTTATAAGGAAAGATTTTGAAATGGAATAGAAATTAAGAAAAGAAGTTTTAATGACAAAAAAAATTTGAATTAAATCTCAAAAAGTTTTAATCCTAAAATAGATTATACTAAATAATAATTTTGACTAGTTAAAGGGAAATATGTGTAAATGAAATATTAATATAGAAAAGTGTATATATAGACCAGGTAAGGGTAACACAAAGCTAAACCTTATTAAACCTTATTTTTTCGATGCAGGTATCATTGGGGAATGAGAAAAGTTTAGGTAAATAGGCCAAAGCCTGACCCATTTATTTAAACTTTTCTTGTTCCTCAACGATACCTGCATCAGGAAACAATTTATAATTTGAAGGCAATTACAATGCATATGAAATAAAATAGTATCTTCATCTCCAGAGACTGTTTTTGAAAACATTTCAAAAACAGTCTCTGAAGATGAAGATACTTCAAATTGATTAGACATTGGACCCTGTTTTATTTTATTTTATACGCATTGTAATTGCCTTAAAAAAATATAAATAATAATATACTTTACTTAACAATGCTTGAAAAGCAAATTATCAAATACTATTATCCATATTTAAAAAAATGTTTGTCTTTGGGGGTAACCATTATTGTGCTTTGAAACTGGACTAATAAATTTTGTATTAAAATTTTGGAAACAAATGAATTCTGGCTTAGAACATATTCATAAAATTACTTTTAGATTAATATTATCGATTCATTTAATTTTTAGTTTTAGTCTTAAAAAAAGAATATTGGGTTATTCTAGATTTTAATTTAAATGTCTATATGAAATTTCCTAATCAAATAAAATTTTGGCCAAATTGTTTGCTTGGGGGAGTGGGGGGTGGGTCGAAAAGTCAGACATTTTGAGAGAGAAAGATTTAAGGAAAATTCTGAAATTGAATTGTCATTAACACGATTATTATTCAATGCACATGTTTAATTTAATAGAATTTGTTGAGATAATATAGACCACCCGGTGAGGCTAATGGGAATCTGTAATATCTTTATCATCAGAACACAAAAGAGAATTAATTAGAAAGTTTTCTTAAAGAATGATTGTCAAATAATAACAATATTTATATCGATAATAGTTACTGTTTACTAATTATCAAATTGCCTGAGTTGCTTTTCAGTTCAAAAATTAGAAAATTGTGTCTCCCTGTTGTGGAGGTTGTCAAAAAATCATATTTATTATTTCTCTCAGTTGGTAGAGCGTTCGCCTAGAAACCACAAGGTTCCTAGTTTGATACCTATCTCCTTGCTCTAGCGCTATTGAAAAGGGGATAGACTCCCTCGCTGTATGACTCATACCGATATTAGGCCGCCCCGATGACTTTACTTATTTATTGAGGTTAATCAGTCTACTGTTGGTTTGAACAACAGCAACGGGCTAAGCACAACTGAAGCAATGTCCAAGCCAGTTGGTATTTATGGAAATCAAGAATAGTCCATTCATGTATTTGGGTGATTACATTCCTTGAGTTCTGATTGGCTGCTTGGTTTCAATGATGTTGTGGAGTTTTATAAATACCCTGTGATTCTGCAGTAGGATTGCAGCAAGATAGGTTCGTATTTAGTTATGATTACTTGTGCCATGTCTTACCAATTCGACGGTAATTGGAACTTAGTTTGATTATTCTACAGTTGTCTGAGGCTTTTAGATGGGTTGTTAGTATTTATGGAATTTTAGGGGGTCATCCTCATCTTTGTGAGACCCCCTCCACATACACACACAGATTTTGTTTTGTCTAAATAAAAATGAAAAACAAAAAAAAAAAAAAAAAAAAAACAAAGCTAAAACTTCTCCATTTAAATCATTGTGGTAGCTATATTAAGTAATACTTTTTTTAATTTTGAAAAAATTTTTTTTCTTCATTAAATTTTTTGTCTCAGTTTTAAGCTGTTTGTATGAAAATGCATTTTCAGAATATGAGGTCTAGTAAAAACAAAGGAAAATAACAACATTGATATCAACGATCAGTGTAAAATTTTCTTCACGGTAAAATTAATTACAAATTTTTTAAACTTTGGAAAATTTGTAAGAATTTTCCAAAAATTGCCGATGAATAATTAATTCAAAATGAAAAAAGTTAAAATATTTTAGCGACAAATTTAAAATCTAAAATAACAATTTATCAATATGGAAGATGAAATTTTCCAAACTTCCCATGATTCTGTGCTAATAAAAAAAAGATTATTTCTAAGGCAAATTGATTGAAGTCTTAACACATTTCTATCATTTTTTCCAAGAGATTTTCTGATAAAACGGACGAGTGAGAAAGATAGAAAATTAAATTTTGAAAGTGTTGAGTTGAGGCAGCTACATTTCTCAATAGTACCAGTGTTTCGTTTTTCTTTTTTTTTTTTCTCCCAACTAACTTGTATCACATCCATTGTCACCACAATTTGAATCCATCCAGCTGTACTAAACCTTATTTTCTAAATATCTACATGTAAAAAAAAAAAATTAAAAAAAAAAAAATTAAAAAAAAAAAAGCAACTATTAAAATCCTGTGGCAGCTTAATCATGTGATATGGTCATGTGATATGGTCAACCTTTGTCTCAATTTGACTCTTTTTTTTTTTTTCTCTCTCTCTTTTTTTTTTTTTTTTTTTTCTTTGAACCGAAGAAAAAAATAAAGAATAGCTTATTAAAAAAAAAAAAAGATAAAATTTGAAGAAAATGTTCGCTCAATTTTAAATTTAAAAACTTATTAAACCAAAAAAACAAAAAAAAGATGTCGATACATGCACAAACTGTTCTTGGTTGCTGGCCATTCCCCATTAAAATCCCAATTAAAAAAAAAAAAATAATCCATTTCTTTTGTGTCTCTCAAGCCAACATGCTGACATTTTGAGCACTGAATGTCAGTATAATAATTTTTTTTTTTTTATCTCTGGATCAAATAACCTGATAAGATTTATTTGACCAGATCTTTCTATCTTGATACAATCAGCATTTTATGGTTGAGTTATGAATGAAATCTTTCAAGCCCAAAATAGCAGTTAAAAAAAATGACTGTCTCCTTAGTTGACAGTTGTAAAAATTTGGGGGTTAACTTAAAACTGTTTCGAGGAGCCCCATAATTAATTTTTATTGAGATTTGCATTCTCCTTTCAATTACTTCTTTCCTTTCAAGAAAAAAACAGATTAAACAAACAATCTTGTAAAAAAAAAAAAATTACTCAGCTTACCTTTTTCTTTAAAATATTTTAGATCATTTCAATTTTTTCATGACTCCATCAATTATTTTCTATTCTATAAAAAAAACTGAGAGATGGGATACACTATACGTATCAAGAAAAGAAGGAGAGGAGTATCTGCCAGAACTGAAATTCTGTAGATGCAACAATTCTAGGAGTCGAAGAATACACTAAGAATAGTAAATAAATACTGATTATGTTGATTATGTCAGTCGATTTAAATAGGAATAATTGTATACTTCCTACTGTTCAACTATTCTCGGTGCTAGATATGGTTGCGTCTGTCTGTGTTCATTGGTGGATCTGTTGTTTGGGTGGATGGCATTCTCTCTCTTCTTCGTGTCTGGAACTTACTTGGGAATCTTTTTGGATATCTTGTCAAATGACAAACACAAGACGTTCTTATTTTTTTCTGAGCTCATTTGATTTATCCCAAAGTAAAAATGCCTTGGACAACAGACACTCATCCTGCGTCTGCTTCCTTCAAAACCTCAGCCCAGACTGTCAACTAATGTCTCTCTCTTTCTCTCACTCTCCTTCTCATCCATTGACCAATCAGATACTTTTATCTAAAAACTAACAAACTTCTTGAGAATTTCATTCTTTCTATTTATTTTTCTTTATCTTTTAAGCAACATTTTCTCATGAACAAAAATATTTGTGTCTAAATTATAAAAAAAAAATGTTTTAGGAATTTTCAAAATAGCACTTGAAATTCTTACCCAGATTAATATCCTCTTGGGTGATGGTAAATTCTAAATTCTTTCATTCTACCCTAGTGCTACTTTTTATCTCTTTTATCAATATTGCCTTCTTATCATTAGTTTTTCTTTTGTTTGTTTTTTCATTTATATTATATAATCAAAATATTTAGAAATATACAGTTTTGAATTTTATTTCTTCTTCTACAATTTATAATTTTTTTAGATCAGCATTTAATTCTATAATGTTTAAATAATGAACTATATAAATATTTTGTTTATCAAATTTGAATCTTTACTCTGACTGAAACTGTTAATTATTTTATGTCTGTTCTGTTGGACGTTATTCATTTGTTTGTTCATTAATAAATGGAATGACTATGGATAATTCGGTAGCTAATAGTTTCTTTCCAAAGGTTTTGAAATTTTTTCATAAAGTTAAACTCAAACAGATGTTTATTTAAAATCCGAAAGATAAGATCTATTCAATAGGAAACAACTTTTCAGTAACTCAAGCAAATGTTTGTTATATTTTATTAAAGAAGTAAAAAGAATTTATCTATAACAAAAACAACAAACAAAAACCAATGTAATGTCAGCGGCACAAAAAAGATGCCGTGATATTTAGAAATGTGATTGAGACAAGATAAATAATATAATTAATAAATATAAAACACAGTGTGATTAAAATGTCATGTTACTTATTTTTCAAAGATTCAGAATATATAATCCAAATTGAGGATAAATAATTAATTCAATAATTACAGGTAATTAATAAAATATATTTATTGTTTAAAAAAAGATTCAAAGAATAAAACTATTTGACAACACTTATGTACTATTTTCTTGTTTGGCTATTCAGATATCTAAGCCCTAACAGAGTATTTCTACCTGGATTTATCTTTATAAAAATAATAATCAGAGATTATATTATATATATATATATGTATACACATAATGATTTAATAATCTTTTACTAAAAATAACTGACTGAAAAGGGGAATGCTCTCTCATACATACCTATACACCCACCCAAGGGAGGTTCTGGGTTTAAGATTTAAGTCAGCCACTGGAGGGCAGACAAGCTACAAACTTAGGTGATGTCTCATCGTAAAGGAAGGGTTTAATATGGAAACCAAATAATGGTTATTGTCTGAAGATATTTTTTTTAAATATAAATAATGAAAGAAAGTGAGTTTGAGGTATTCACATGTCAGGTAACTGATAGGCTTACATTTAATGAACTTCTTTAGAACATTTTATTTAAAATGTGGGGAAATAAATTTAAATGGGGGATTGATTTTAATTATACTATTTTTTATTGTTAAAAACAATTAATTTGTAGCATTTTTCTCTAAATTGAAGCCATTTGATTCTTTAAAAGTTTTGAGATTTTTTCTTCTTTTTTTTTTACCTAAAATAAGATATTCTAAATATTTTCTAAAATCCCCAAGAAAGTTAATCATCACCAACATTTTATTTTCCATCTTGTATTTTCCACATTTTATCTATTCATTTTATTTTATTTTTGTGTGTGGGTAGGGATAGTTGATTAAGACTCTTTGTAAGCTAAATTTGATTGCCTGGTAAAAAAAAATTGTGAATGCAATGAACGCTTGATAAATGAAATTCTGTTGTATCAAAAAAAAAAAAATTGTCAAAACAATAAACAAACAAAACAACAAAAAAACAACAAAAAAAAAACAATAAAGCTTAAGCTATACATTCTATTGAAGTAATTGTCAGTTTATCTCTTTGTAATATCCTTAAAAAAAAAAAAAAGAAAGAAATATTGAGTTTCATGTGCAGCTATTTATATGTATTTGTGGTTTTTATTGGTGGCCATTTTTATTTGCTATTTTAACTCCCATGAAAATTTTTTCAAAGCTTCATTAAAACAACAGTTTTGTGTAAATTATACAAGGAAAATTTTGATTGAAATTTGCTGATGGTGAGCCTATTTTTCCTCAAAAATACACAAGGGAAGCCTCATAAAATGTACAATAGACAAAAACAATAAAGTGAATTACAGTGGATATATATATATCATACCCACATTAAAGAGTCTATGTGTATGAAAAGAAGAAAAACAAAAAGATTAAAAATGTTTCTTTTCATTTTTGAGGATTTCTTTTTGCAAAAATTTAATTTTTGTTCATGTATTTTTTTATTTTTTATTGTTTATTTTTTAGAAATTTATCCGATTTATTTATAAATTTTATTTGATATTTTGATTGTAAAATTGCATATATTTTTTAATTTCTTTTACTTTTTGAATCTTTTGAAAGGTGAATTATTGTAAAATTTCTTTAAACGATTTCAAATTCATATTTATTTTCAAATGAACTGATATTTTTTCTATTTTTAATCATTGTATTTTTGTTAAAGAAGCACTTATTTGTTGGGTTCTTTGTTCAAATGTTACCATTTAGTAAAACACTCAAAAAATTCGATTAATATTTTCTATGATTTTCATTCTTTATATAATTATGTGAATAGTAAACATATTTTTTTTTATCACTATAAGGGTTTAAATTATAGACTAAATTCATTTAGCAAGTAACAGAGAAAACTAATAACAAATCACTTTGAAGTTAAAGTCGAAAATAATTAATTTTTAAATAATTGATTTGAGTTTAAGTGCCGGTCAATTTAGAAAAAATATGATCAAGTCACAATATTTAATTTGGTAACCACTTAAGCAACAGCAGGTACTGAAAGCAAACTGAGTTCTTTGTTTATTAAAAATGACTCGATTTACATTAAATGATCCCAAAAAGGATTGATATAATAAAACAAAACAACCAACCAACAAGAATGTTTCTCACTATTGCTTTCATCTGCATTTAGAAAAAAAAGAATGGCCAAATAATGGGGGATCAATTTATAACTTTTTGAGAAAAGAAAACAGAACCTCCACTTTATGACCAGACTCTTTTTTTTTTCTTGTTTCTTAAATAATGATTCACATCAATAATATTATGGTCTAGATCACCAAAGTTAAGCAGTGATGAGTCTGTCTAATACTTAACTGGGTGACCACTTAAGCCACAGCAGGTACTGTAAGCAACCTGAGTCCTTTGTTTATAAAATGGCTTTGATTCGGCATTAAATGACATGAAAAAGGTTGATATGCCATAAAACAAAACAAACCAAAAAGTCAGGCTGAAAGCACCGGTTCCCGCTAGATCCCCAAAGTTAAGCAGCAATGAGCCTGTTCAATACTTAATTGGGTGACCGCTTAAGCAATAGCATATACTGTAAGTAACATGAGTCGTTTGTTTATCAAAATGACTTGAATCAGCATTAAATTACCCCAAAGATGGTTAATATGCTGTAAAACAAAACAACACCCATTTAGAGAAATAAAAAAATAAAATAAAAAATACAAAAATATTGAAGTCTCATCTCTAAAAGCCGCTTTTAAAGCTTTGAAGATGACATCTTCCGTTATTTTTGGACATTATGATAATCAGAATATTGGCTTCTGTGATAATTTACTGTTCATTTTCAACTACACAATCCAAAAATCTCATTTTCAATCACATAATATTTTAATAGTGTAAGACACATCATTTTTAACTCTAACGATAAATAATTCCATACATATATTTATAACTATAAAATGATAGCCTGAAACCAAATTATATATATATATATATATATATATATATATATATATATTTGGGAGAATATGTGCTTAATTGAAGTCGTACCTAATTTTGAAAATTAATTAATTAATAATTAATGAATTAGGCGGGCATATCTATTCAAATGTAAGGCTAAACAAATCGAGAAAAATCAATCTCTGTATGTACATTTCAACCTATTAGGCCTCATCAGCAGAGCTTTAGATAGGAAGACCGCCTTGTGCGTGATTTGAACCCTGACTGTCAAGCTGACAGGCGAGGACCGTAACCCCAAACACCAGTCGGCTTGACAGTCAGGGTTCGAATCACGCACAAGGCGGTCTCCCTATCTATAGCTCTGCTGATGAGGCCTAATAGGCCGAAATGTACATACAGAGATTGATTTTTCACGATTTGTTTAGCCTTACATTTGAATAGGTATGCCACCTAATTCATTAATTATTAATTAATTAATTTTCAAAAATTTCAAATTTTTATATATATATATATATATATATATATGAAAGATAGTACTAGCCATACATTAGTAGTTAGCATCTTAATCTTGTGTGTCATTTTACTTTTTAACTGGGTGTTTGTCTGACCTTGTGACACTGTTATATTTTGTTGGGGGAAAAAAATGACCTGTCAGAGCATATAATGGTTAGTGTGTTAGCCTAACCAAATCCTGCTTCTTGTGAACTTTTTTCATCTTTAGGTGATTCATGAACATGGCTTTGCACTAAAGTTAATAAAAACAACTCTATAAAAGAGAGATGAGTGGAGAAAAATGTTTTTTTTTATAAGTCTTGTTTTTTTTTCTTCTTCTTCTTCAAAATAGATTTTTGGTGGTGTATGTCTACCAGAAATTCTATGACGAGTGATCTATTGAACAAGGTACTACTAGTTACTTTGTGTCTGCCAAAATAGGCTGTAAAGTCTGATCCAAGCACAAAAGAACTCCCCACCGTAAAACAAGCAATTGGATAAAGTGATTTTTTTGCTACAAATGCCTCTTTTCTCTCTCTTTTTCTTCCTCTTTTCTCTTCGTTTTTCTCTTCCTCTTTTCTCTTCTTTTTTCTCTTCTGCTCCTGTTGGGGTATATTGTTCATGTCTGAACCAGAACCACACATGCATGAGACGTGAGTGATCAATTACAAATAGTTTTTGAAAGCTTTGAAAATCTTCTCATTGCATCGGTGTGGGCCACCATGAAATTTCTTGTTTCGTTTGCAGTATTTGCCTGACAGTCAAATTATAAATCTTCGACCATTTTTAATGGCACGTTTTAAATTTGTAAAATATTAATTTAAAATTCAATGGTAACAAATGAACTTCGACCAATTGTTTTAGGTTATTTTCATTGTATAAAAAAAAAAAAGAAAAAAAAAAAAGAAAAATCTTTACACCAACCTTTTTTGCAATGTTCTTCAAAAAGAAACAAATGCAACAGGTCTATAGTTTCTCTTGCACAATTTTCTCTCTTGTTTGCCAAGCACAATCAAAAATGAAGAAAAAATTACAAATGCAAAACCAGTTGCCCTCATCTCCCAGTTTTATGTACGGGCTTCATGTATGTTGTTATTTTTTCAATAAAAGATTGACTTTGAATCCTTGTAATTGATAATCAGTGAGTGTTGTTTAATAGATTCATCAAGCAGATTTTTATTTCTTTGTTCGCTTTTATGTGCATGTGTGTGTGCGTGTCTCAATAGATAACGTGTTACATAATCACTAATAACCTAATGATTATGACAATAGTGTAGAAATCATATTAGAGCAGCTGATGGCCTTGAGGGTGAGTGACGGCGCTTGACCTCGATCTCACCTTGCGTTCTGGGGATGGAACGTGAAAACCAGAAGGCCCCCTTCCGGTTTAAGGGGTAAGCAACTCAGTTAGTTAGAGTTAGAACTTAGAAGCGAAGCTAGCAAGATGTGAGTCTCACTGCGCAGATTGTCTGGTCTGGGGATCTACGAATAAAGTAACATCATCGTAAATCGAAGTCTTGTGGTTATTACTAAAAGCTAACAATGACACAAGGCTTCTGATAACAAGAAATCCCTAGCAACAGAAACCAGACCCGAAGTCCCGAAGAAACACCACGACAAGACCAGACCAAGATGGAGGATAGACGATAGAAGAAGCAAAGCCGGCTGGTAAAGAAGGTATACAACAAACGGGGTTAAGCAGGGAGATGTCTTGGACCCAACACTATTCTTAATATTCTTTTCTGTAATATAAACTCATACAGTCCAGCATTGTAAGAAAGGTGTCCTTTCGAATTTGAACCACAGGAACAGTTTTCGATTTGAGAAGATTTAACTTCAAGTCAAATAATTCCTATACACTTATCAAAGAGTTCCTTTACGCCGATGACGTTGACTTTCTAGCTCCCACTGAGGAGGATATTCAAAATATTGTGAACCTATTTGCAACCTCGTACACCGCTTTTGGATTAAAAATAAGCTTGACGAAGACAAAGGTAATATTCACCCCCGTAAAAAGTGAACCGTATATCAAACCAACTATAACCATTCTTGGTACTTGTCTGGATGTTGTTGAATCTTTTGCATACTTGGGAAGTACACTGACTTGTGTATGTCTATGTGAATGTAGCAAACTAGCACAACGGGATTACAAAACTAGACAAGACTGGGTTGGGAAGGTGTCCACTGGGAATTATGCAAAAAATTTAATTTTGACCATACAACAAAATAGTATATGCATAAACCAGAATCTGTTCTTGAGAACGAAATATATAACATTCTCTGGGACTTTGAAATAAAAACCGATCACCTTATCCCAGCAAGAAGACCAGACCTAGTGTTGATTAACAAAAAAGAAAGAACTTGTCAACTGGTAGATCTTGCAGTTCCAGCAGATCACAGAGTGAAGCTAAAGGAAAATGAAAAAATGGACAAATATCTGTATATGTTTGTCTCTATATAAAATCTCATCGTCATCTGGAAAACTTTGTAGCATCTTTGATTTCTCATTTTATCTTGCATATAAAACTGGATTCCGAATATAAAAACATCATCTTCAATAGACAAGCATAGAATAATCAGCGTCAATCCGTCTCGTAATAGAAGATGTCTGTAAACACCATGGTGCCTCTGAAGTTTGTAATTATCTACTTACTAGTCTACTTACTACATATGACTTATACACATTTCACTTGGACTTGATTATATTTATTACTTAGCTATTTATCTACAAGAGAAAATTCTTGTCGACTTATCCTGAATCAGACGTTTTGGTCATGCGATCTTGCTAGAAATGGCCAAATCTCTTGGTAAATGCTTACTAGATTAGACTTTTGTCTGATTGTCATCTGATTTTTATGGATAGGAACACAGATAATTGGCTATTGACAACGATATTAAGAGGGAATACTTGGCTTATAGATGTTTTGATTGACATCTAATAGATCAGCTATATGTATGTATATATATATATATATATATATATATATATATATATATATATATATATATATGTAAAAGTGGAAATTGGAAATGAATCCGACAATATGAGGAAGAATGAATAAAGAAAAGAAAGAATAGAATGGATAATAAAAGATGAATTTAATCAATATCACTTACACATGTGTTTCAGTCAGTTCATCTGTGTGAAAATATTCGGCACACAGAGAAGATTCGACCTTCATCAGAGTGAAATTTTATTTTGAATGAAAAAAATCGTTGGGGAAAAAAGGAGAACTTTTAGAAATGTTCGAAGAGAATTTTTTTTAAAATCACTTTTGGAATAAATAATAACACTTTATTTTTGCAATACGAAATTGTTTCTACCATATCCCCTAGAAAAATGAAATATCCAAATTTAACGGTTCTATTTCAGCGTTCCAAAAGTGATTTTTAAAAAAATTCTCTTCGAACATTTCTAAAAATTCTCCGCTTTTCCCCAACGACTTTTTTCATTCAGAGTGGACCAGGGAGCAATGGTGATGAAAGGGTGCTCCACATTCCCCAAACCTCCAAAACTGGAACCTCACCATCAGATAGAGTTTAATGTCATTCCCAGGACATGAAGACCCTCAGCCACTGCCTTCTAGCACCCATATGATAAAAAGGGGTTGTGATAAGGGCAATAGGGTTGGGAAAATCATATAGGTGCCAGAGTTTGACATGACCAGCCGATTGATTGGAGGGGGCCTCTCCGACCACCCGTCTAGCCCAAGATACGGCCAAAGTAGAGTATTGCAAGTCATAAACTGCTCATCCACCTGGGCTCTATCCTTAAGCATCACAGGTCGCCACCCACAGCCAACAAGTGACTCCATTGGGGGAGTCTTACCCCTCTG
Organism: Doryteuthis pealeii; assembly: GCA_023376005.1. Taxonomy (NCBI): domain Eukaryota; kingdom Metazoa; phylum Mollusca; class Cephalopoda; order Myopsida; family Loliginidae; genus Doryteuthis; species Doryteuthis pealeii. Next base: position 46,638,774 of record CM042167.1, read on the forward strand.
CAGAGGTGCAGTCGGTGCATTCTAATGCCCCAGCCAACAGGGCGGTGAATTCAATTGTAGTTTTTTCAATTATATATCAAATTATTCACGCATCTATAACATTTTCCATTTGCTATTTATTTGGCAAAGTCTGTTTATGGTGTTGCGTAATTTTGATGGCCATTTTTGCTGCCATTCTCATTGATAACTTTGCGGCATGTTAAAAACAAAAGAAATGTTGAATAGAAAATGCAGGTATTAATACACCAACTTTAAATAAGCCATCACTTTGATATGTTTATGAATATATTCCGTCTTTGGAAAAGAATGATTTATGACACCAGCAAAATATTTACTTCATTTCTTCAACTCTTTAGAATCATTAGACTTTTCTTTTTTCTTTGCCGTTGAGCTTTGCAAAAAACCCAAACAAACAAACAAACAAAAAACAAATACAAAAAAAAACTTTGTTTTTCTTTCTCCTTTTTCTTCTCTTATTGTTCTTGTCAGAAAATATAAATTCATTTTTTTTTCTTTTGTTTGTCTCTCCACACATTAGATCCAGACTATTTATGTCCTGCCAACAAGATGGTGGTTAGGGGTTGGGGTGGGGTGGGCAGATGTTTATGAGCCAGCATAAAAATTAACAGGATCTGATTGGTTGAAAGACCAAAGAAGAAATTGGAAAATTTCTTGCTCATTTCTTTTTCTCCGTGATATTCTTCTTTATTTTTTTTTAAGTGCCAAGACCAGAAACCAGATCAAGAATAAGCTCTCAATATTTCCTTATTATTATTGGTTGCTTTGTGGTAGCCAATCAATATTGGATGACCGTTTGTGAAAGAGTAACACATTTACTGAAAACATCTTGTACTAATGTTGGTTTAGTCCCAAGTATGTATTTAACAATCCTTCCGCATGAACAGGATATGACACAAGGTCAGTTTTTAAGTGTAGTACAACCTATTAGAATTCAGAGTTTTATTTTTCCTTGACTGTTTGCCATACCAAGGTTAAAGAGCCCAATCTGCCCTATCATTTACCCATAGTTGGAGTTAGAAGAATTAGATTCATACCTTTCCCAAGGGTATTAGTTCTGTGTGAAATGCAAACAGCCTTATCTAGGATTTGAAATGGAATAGTACTGTGCATCTAATTAATTGGTATTAACGACCACAATTTGAATAGAATTATTAACCTTCGTGTTGAATGAATGGTTCTGTTTAGAATGTTCATAAATATTCTACAGATCTTCATTTGGTCTTTACTACTCTGGTATTTTGTATATAACTGTTGTGGGGTTTTAAGGGGTCAAATAAGAACAAAACGACGGGTAACAAATGTAGGAAAATGTATTAAAAAAAGAGTAGACAATTATAGTAAAGAAAAGTGTGAATTGCATCCGACAAATAGAGTTACGAGCTGACTCACATTTGCTTCCTCAAACCATAATTGTTCCTGTTACTTATATTAACTGTTGGCCCATTCCACTATAGTCTATAGGGTATATCACCTATAACAATAAAAATAGACAAAAAATCACCTTTTTTAATGCTTCATGCATATTACACACATAAACCATTTATCAATGAATTTTATTTTATAAAGCATGCGTTATTTTATTGAAAAATTCGCTGATTCTTGACCTTACCCCTTATTTTTGGTGCACAAAATATTGGTGTGTTAGATATAATTGAAGCTAATTACAGTATAAACAAAAAGATAAAAGACCAAATTTTTGAATAGAAATAAGTACTGAAAATCGGTAGAATTAAATGTAAAAAAAAATTTGAATAGAATTATTAACCTTTATGTTGAATGAATGGTTCTGTTTAGAATGTTCATAAATATTCGACAGATCTTCATTTGGTCTTTACTACTCTGGTATTTTGTATATAACTGTTGTGGGGTTTTAAGGGGTCAAAATGAGACAAAACGACGGGTAACAAATGTAGGAAAATGTATTAACAAAAGAGTAGACAATTATTGTAAAGAAAAGAAATTTTTTTCTTTAGATTTTGTTCACTGTTATGAATATAATTTGGTTTTAGACGGTCAGTTGAAAATTTAAACACTAATATTTATTCTATTTTAAATGTGAGGATTTAACTTTTGAAATCATATTTTTCTGTTATTCATTGCATCACCCTACTAAAGTAAGTTTGTTATTGAAATGAATATTTGTTTTTAGAATCTAAAAATATGAAATTTAAAACTTAGAATTATGTGCATTCATATTTTAAATGAATTTTATCTATTAATTAGGTATATAATTTGTTTCTCTGAAGGCTCATATGGATGGAACTAACAGTAATATCTTATTATGATGGAGATTGTGGGTTTGTCTGTCTGTAACCGAAACTATATTACTATACAAGTCACAATTCCTTTCGTTATTTACATCATATTCTAAATGATTTTATTTTTATTTAAAGCTCAATTATTAATAAAATTGTTTTACATTACTTACACTGTTGACCATATCTACATACTAATAAATGCAATTGTATTTATATATACAACAAAATAGCGGATTACAGTGTGAATGGGAAGGCTAATTTGCATATTGATCTTAAAAAATTGATTTTAATAAATATATGCTTAGTATTATTGATTTCTAATTGTTTGGTTTTATCTTAATGAATATGAGCAAAAATCTCTTCAATAAATCTTAAAAGAAATCCCTTAACAAGAAGAAATAACTGTAATTTTATTCTTTACTTCCTATTTTAACTAAACAGTTTAATTAGGAAAATTTACCAATGAAAGACGGGAGTAATGGAGAATGATGGAAGAGTTAGTTTTAAAGTTGTTCTATTTTTCAATCATACCCCCTCTATTCCAAATATTTTTATCTGCCTTCTTATTCAGTTTCATTAGCCTTTCTAATTTAACATGATATTTTATTATATTAAAACTTAAATACTTGCACCCAGAGGGTGCATATAGTTGCTAGTATATATTAAAGAATTTTCATTTCTTTCCATTGAATCAGTTTGATTAAAATAATACAGAAATTTAAAAGACCATTTTAAAGAAAAATTAAAAGCAATAGAAATACCAATAGTGAAAGTGACTTTCTTGGTTTAAGAAAAGAAAAAAATATAAAAGTATTACAACTAGTCTTTGAATAATCAACATCTAACTGGCCGTTCCCATTTCTTACAATGATAACCATTACACCATGAGTGCCTCCATTTCATTCTGCTGATATGGAATATTCTGTATCATTGATTTTCAATTCTGTAAAACTTTAGGCATTTGATTCCACCAATGTGGCTCATCAGATATCCATTATTTGAATCCAATGTTAGTTACATCGAGTTTTTATAAAATGATCTCGGCCATGAATATCGGATTATTTTTAAGGCGATATTAGCTGTAACAGACTTTTTATTTATTTGTTGGCTCAAAATCATTCTTTTGATAACATCAATATCATGTATCTGTGAGTTCCCACCCCCTACCCTCAGAAAACGTTTGTCGTGTGGATCCATGTAAAAAACTGGCATCATAATTGTTTCTGACTTAAGTTTCTGTGTATCTGGTTCAGCTCAGTCGGTAGAGCATTTGCCTAGGAATCACAAGGTTCTGGGTTCAATACCAGCCCCTGATAACTCATCTCATGAGTAGCCCAGTATGGGTAATCTGCTCTCTGTAGTAAAGTGGGGAGCTGATGGTAGTTATAATTCTCCACCATAGCAAAGCAATCTCTTTAGTCTAGCACTAATGAAAACGGGATAGACTCCCTCACTTTCCAGCTGATACAATAGGCCACTCCTCCAACTTTACTAATATATATATATTTATACATGTGGAATTAAATAAAAGGCAGGTCGCCTGATCAAAGATTTTATTGGTGATCTTTTCAAGCTTTCTGGACAACTTTTTTTATATTTGGATGGAATTCGTGGATTAGTCCACCAAAGTTCATATCCCGAGTATGTTCGGCACTTCGAAGTGCCATCATCAGGGGTGATGTGTTCCAGTTTTTTTCAAAGTATATTAATGGATGTGGAGGCTGGAAGAAGGAAAATTGATAGGAAAAGTGTTATAGGCATTTTAAAATGAGTGTACTGCATTGAAAATTAATTTTGTTTAAGGATGGTTTGTATTGTTTTATGTATAAAACTTCTAGTATTTGGAGTTTTTGTTTATTTTTTTCTTTGTGCAGAATGTGCATATTTTCCATTAGGATATTTTGCTAATTAGAGTGGGGGCATGCATGTAATTTTAGATTTTGTGAAAAGGAGCTATTATCTGTCATATAAAGAGTTAAACGGTGTGACAAAGTTGTTGAGATAAAACTGATGTAGGTATTTTAATTTTGGGGGAGATGTCAATCTCCTAAAGGACATTTAAATTTGCATACTACATTGGCCTCATTCATTGCTTCGTGCCTTTAGGGGTCAAGGGTTATTAGCATTCAGTGTTAAATTTCTACTGGCTCCCTTGATCTCAAAGTTAATGGCCTGAATTTAATTCTACTTACAGGTACTGCTCACCATTTATGACTCCCAATAAAATGTAAAATGATGAGATCCTCGTGTTAGAGTATTATCCATTGTCTTGTATATCTGTTTAAGTCTACATGTTGAATCCATCATGTCCTGTTAGTGTCCAAGATGACTATCAATCTCTTCCTGTTCATATCCAAGATGCCTATCAATCTTTGCCCATTTTTATCAATTTTATTTTATTCCGATCAGTTTTGTTCTGTGAATTTTTAGCTGATAAAAATCCTTTGGTTCAGTTGTGTGTTCAAGATTTCTGCTTAAAAGAAATAAGATTAAAAATTCATATTTCATTTTTTTTTTTTTTGTCAGAAGATTTGTTTTATCCAAAGAAAAGCTTGAAAATATATATCAATATATCAGTTATATATATATATATATATATATATATATATATATATATTATATATATATCAATATATCTTGTAGGTGTAGAAAAGGAAATCTGTTTGAAGATGCTAAAGTATTTTTTTTTTAAATCTCAAGGAACATGAATATCCGGAAAATTCAAACAAAAAGTTAAAAAAAAAAAAGAAAATATTTTCTCTTTTTCTGGTATAAAAGAACTATTCATGAAATATACGTCTAATTTTTTTTATTTATGAAATATGTATCAGTGCTTGGATATTTGTGTGTGGGTATATGTGGAAATATAATGTATATATATATTATATATATATTGCAGGCATATTTTATCGAAAATGACAGACAAGGATTTAGTGTTCAGTTTTTCTCGTTGGCGAATGAGATATTGCAAGTATGGTTGGAGGCAGTTTAAAAACTTTGTGTAGTTTGAGTTTAGGTAGTTTCAAGCATCTTCAATTGTTGTCGAGGAAGTAAGTACTCCTGTCTTGTGTGAAGTGTTGGATTGATTCTGTGTTCAAGGAATTTTTAAGTTCCAATTACCTTCGAATTGGTAAGACACAGCAACAAGCGGTTGTAACGATACAATCCTGTCTTGTCGCAATTCTACTGCAGAATGACAGGGCATTTATAAAATAAAAGTGTTGGATTGATTCTGTGTTCAATGAAGAATAATCAGGCTAAGTTCCAATTACCGTCGAATTGGTAAGACACGGCAAAAAGCGGTTGTAACAATACAATCCTGTCTCATCACAATTCTACTGCAGAATGACAGGGTATTTATAAAACTCCACAATATCATAGAAACCAAGCAGCCAATCAGAACTCAGGGAATGGAATCACCCAAATGCATGAATGGACAATTCTTGATTTCTATAAATACCAACTGTCTTGGACACTGCTTCAGTTGTGCTTAGCTAGTTGCTGTTATTCAAACCAACAGTAGACTAACTGACTTCAATATTCATCAAGTTGCAAGGGATATCATGTGTGAATGTGTAGACCATTGGTATTAGTTTAAAAGTGTAGAGATAACGGTTAAAGATCCTGTGACTGTGAATCCACTGAGGCTGTAGGACTTTGCACCTGTATAAGATTATTATGACATTTTTTTTTAAAACTCGGACAACTGCTTACTAGTCATTAGCAAAGGACTACTCCCAAATAATATCGAATCAAGGAAAAGAAAATTCTATGAAATGTGGTATTACTGAGAATTTTCTTTTTAGAAAATGATGACTCTTCACTAAAACTAAGGGTACTTTGTGGTGGAGTGCCATACCTACCACCAGCTCCCCATATATCTTTGAGAATCTGTGTTATGCCTCAAAGATATGTGGTTCAAAGTTAATTGACCTGAAAAAGTGTAAAAGTTTCTAAATAAAATAACTGGTGCATTATATCTTTTATTGATTAATTTAAAATGGGCCGGGTTAGCTCAGTCAGTAGAGCGTTCGGCTAGAAACCACAAGGTTCCTAGTTCGATACCGGTCCCCGCCAACTCAGCGTATGAGTAGCACAGGGATCTGTGCGGTAAAGTAAGGAGCCGATGGTAGGTGTGGCGCTCCACCTCAGATGCTAAAACAATCTCCTTGGTCTAGTGCTAGTGAAAATGGGGTAGACTGCCTTGCTGATTGGCTGATACTGACTAGGCGACCCCGACGACTTATATGTGTTGAAGCGCGTGGTGTAATGGTTAAAGTCATGGGAAATGGATTTGTCGCCCCGAGTTCAAATCCTAGGCGTGGTAATTGCATTTCACTTAGTGCTAATACCTAGGAATCCTACTCTCCCTCCAGCTATGGATAAATAGTAGGGCAGACTGGGCTCTTTAACCTTCGTTAGGCAACCGGTCTAGGAGAAGGAAAACTCTGAATTCAAACCTGTTAAACTCCGCTTAATAAATTGACCTTGTGTCACATCCTGCCCGTGCGGAGGGGTTGGTAAATATATATATGTGTTGAAGCCATTGAAGCTTCATTAAGATTTTTGTCAATATTTGAAACTTTTATTTTTAGCGGGGGGGTCCAATACTGTATGTTTCTGTTTTTAATTAGCGACAAAAGTACAAAGCTTTCATTCTAGAAGGTAATATACATATATATATATATATATATATATATATATATATATATATATATATGCAGGTTGAATTAAACAAAAGACACATCTTCTGTTTAACAATTTTATTTGTGATTTTTTCAAGTTTCCTGGCCAACTTTTTAATATTTGGGTGGAATTTGTGGATTAGTCCACCAAAGTTCATGTCCCGAGTACTTGGAAAGATCACAAATAAAATTGTTAAACAGGAGATGTGTCTTTTGTTTAATTCAACATGCATAAATGAAAGAATGCTGCCCAAATACACACATATATATATATATATATATATATATAATGTGTGTGTGTGTGTGTGTGTGTGTGTGTGTGCATACCACCAGCTTCACCCCAAAATATATATCCTTGATTTTGGAAAGTATTTTTTCCAATTGTATCATTTTCCCAGTTTATTTTCATTTCCTTAACTCAAGAAATTATGATGGGAATTGCTTTCAAGATATTTTGTCCATTCTTCTTTTGAGGTTAACAAAAGCAGCTGATTACCATGGTAACCAGAAAGTGACTATGGTTCAAAGACATGAGTTGATCTTTCTTCTTAAAGATGAATATGCAAATGAAAACGCTAACCTGAAAATTGGCTAAGATGCCCTCCGCCTGACTCACAGACTCGCCAAACAAGTAGTTTCTTATTTCCTTTACATCATTTATACAAAATTACAATCCTGATCCTGAATTTCTGGCACATTGACTCCTACATAGTAGTCATTTAGTACTAATAGTCATTTGTTTGCTATGTAAATTCTCATTATATATATATAATGCAACTTTGAAGGTGCGTAGTGTAATGGTTGGTCATAGGAAATCGACTCGAATTCAAATCCTGGACGAAGCTGTTTGCATTGCACATAGCGCTAATACCTTGGGAAAGCTATGAATCCAACTACTCTCCCTTCAACTATTTGAAAATAGTAGGGCAGACTAGGCTCTTTAACTATGGCTAGGTAACCAGTCTAGGAGTAGGAGAACTCTTAATTCAAACCTGTTAAACTCAGTGTAAGAAATTGACCTTATGTTGCATCCTGTTCATGTGGAGGGGTTGGTAAATATACACACACACATATATATATATATATATATATATATATAGTTAGGCAGCATTTCTTCTTTTAGGCATATATTATTGAACAATGCAGCCTTTTTTTGTCTGCAAATTTTGTTCTTTGTCCTTTCAAATTGCCGGATTGTTCTAATGATATCTGTCGAAAATTGGCTGATATATTTGCCATAGGTAATTTTCTAAGTACTATCCGCCCTATTGTGGGCCATCTTCAGGGTAATTCTTAAACCATACAACAATGGGTTGTTCCATTCTGCTATTTATATAGGTTGTGTTGATTTCACCCATTTTGAGGCCTTTCTTATATGTTTATCAGCTGTTACAAAATTGCAGACCAAAGAGATCAACATCTTTGGATCTAAGTCTTTTATATATAAAATGTCTTTAGAGAGAAAGATAAAAAAATAAAAATACAGAATCATAGAGATTGAAAGAATTTGCCTAATCCTTTTATTCACAACTTTTGCTCTGCAACAGATTCTATATTAATTGAGTTTCTACCCTGTTCAAATGCCGACCTGCAACATTTTTGTGGCTTCGCATTGACCGCACCCTGCACACACTGTTTAATTTGAAGAAAAACTGATGGAGACATTAAAGCCTGAATCAGATCAAAGAAACCTTTTTGTTCTTTTATGTAATTCTTTGATGTTATTTAACCCCAAAGCATTTAGCGCTCGCTGACCAGATGAATAATAAACTCCTCATTAAGATGTTCTCACAAAATACAGGTATAAAAAGGTGAGCGTTTTTCCATCTTCAAAAGCAAATGAAGAAGGAGATTTCTTAGAGGATATTTTTCCGATCAATTGTTATAGAACAAGCATTTTATTTTTTGTGTCTACCTCACCAAAGAGAAAAATAAACCCCAAATTGTGTTGTGCAAGGTCTTTATAGAAAGAAAGAAAGAAAACAATCCTGATACATTTTTTCTGAATTTTTTTTTTACATGAAATATCTTCGTCATTATTCTACACATTTTTAAGGTCTTTTTGTTTGTTGCTTTGTCTCTGTTTTGGTTGAAAAACATTGTGATAAAAACAACTAAGATGAGGATATGTTGGGAGATTTGATATATTCAATGATAATACAGAGAATAAACCTGTAAAAAGGTTTATTTCCACAACTCATAAAATGATTGGTATCAAGTCCTGAGTTAATAAAGATTACACAATCCAATTCAGCATTAAATCCAGAAAGGACAAAATTCTAAACAGGCAAATTCAAATAATAAAACCAACATTGGCAAGATGTCCCTTTCCTTGCAAGAAACATCACATTGAATGCTTTACACAAGTTAAGTCTTTCAGAGAATAAACTTGTGAACACGTTTAGTTCCAGTTAACTCACAAATTATTGTTGTCAAACCCCGAGTCAATAAAGATTACACAATCTGATTCAACATTAAATCCTGAGGACAAAGTTCCAAATATACAAATTCAAATAGTAAATCCAACATTGGCAAGATGTTCTTTTCCTTACAAGAAACAGCACCACATTAAATGGTCCACATGAAATAGACATTTTATCTCTAGCAGTTGGAGAGGCCTCCTCCAATCAATCGGCTGGTCACATCAAGCCCTAGCACCTATATGATTGCCCCAACCCTACTGAACTTATGGTAAGCCCCAACCTTTTTATCATATATGTGCTAGAAGGTGGTGGCTGAGGATCATCATGTCCTGGGAATGACATTAAACTCTATCTGATGCTAAGGTTCCAGCTCTGGAGGTTTGGGGAATGTGGAGCACCCCTTCATCACCATTGCTCCCAGGTTCACTCTGTGACAGTGGTGGTACATTAGGGTCCCATGTATTGGTTAAATAGAAAAACATGAGTTTATTAAAAAGTGTGTATCCATTAAAATTGAATTTATTTAAAAACTTTGTTGGCATTAAATGACCCACTGAGGTTGATATGCCATAAAACAAAAAAAACTAGACCAGACGTTTTAGAGAAATTAGAAGTCATTTTCCCCAGAATATCTTATTATAATGGAGATTGTGTGTTTTTCTGTCTGTAACCGAAACTATATTCCTACTCAAGTCACAATTCTCTTTGTTATTGACATCACGTTCTCCATGATTTTATTTTTATCTAAACCTCAATTATTAATAAAATTGTTTTACATTATTAATACTGTTAACTATGTCTACATACTGACAACATGCAATTGTATTTATATATACAACAAAATAGCGGTCTACAGTGTGAACGGGAAGCTAATTTGCATATTAATATTAAAAAATCGAATTTAATAAATATGTGCTTAGTATTATTGATTTCTAACTGTTTGGTTTTATTTTAATGAATATAAGCAACAATCTCTTCAATGAATCTTGAATGAAATCCATTAACAAGATAAAATAACTGTCATTTTATTCTTTACTTCCTCTTATAACTAAATACTTAAATTAGAAAAAATAACAATGAAAGACGAAAGTGATGGAAGAGTAAGTTTCAGTTGTTCCATTTTTTATTATACTCCCTCTGTTTCAGATCTGTTATTATACTCCCTGTGTTTCAAATCTTTTTATCTGTATTCTTATTTAGTTTCATTAGCCTTTCTAATTTAATACAATATTTTATTACATTAAAACTTAAATACTTGCACCCGGAGGGTGCATATATTTGCTAGTAACATTAATGATTACTTATTTCAGACAGGAAATTGTTTATGGTCTATACCAAGATGATAACCCAACAGGATAAATAATCTAAATAATTTGTAGGATGATAAAAATATTATGTTTTTAAATATATAGTTATTGTAGCTTTATTGTATGTATTTACCCAACCCTTCCACCACAGGTAGGATGTGACACAAGGTCAAATTTTTAGAGTAAAGCTGGTTTGAATTAAGAATTTTCCTTCTCCTAGACTGGTTGCCTAAAAAAAAGTAAGGAGCTGGTGGTAGGTGTGGCACTCCAGATCTCAGTGCTACTCATACGCTGAGTTGGTGAGGGCCGGTATCGAACTAGGAACCTTGTGGTTTTCTAGCCGAACGCTCTACCGACTGAGCTAACCCGGCCCTTCAACTGGTTGCCTAACCAAGGCTAAAGGAGCCAGTCTCACCTACTATTTTCCCATAGCTTGAGGGGAGATCAAAGGCATTAGTGTGAAGTGAAATGCAAGCAACCTAGTCCAGGATTTGAACTCGGTTCTCTGATTCCATTCTCTATGATGATAACTGTTATTCTAAGTGCACCTTGTATTGTATTCCAAAAATGTTTTTTTTATTTTATCTTCTTTGTTTAGCAATTCTTTGTGTTGTCATTTCTTGTACTGGTGATCCCTCATACTCAAATATGATTGAACGTAAATAATAAGCGAATGAATGATCAGAGTTCAAATTCAAATTATGCTTTCGATGTCAATCAAGCAATTGACAAATTATTGCAAGCAAATCAGACATCAAATAAAACGTTGAAATGTTTTTTGTTTATAAAAAAAAATAAAAAAACATTTCAAAGAGGAACGTAAAGCAACCAAAAAAAAAAGAGATAATTTATAATTTAACCTTTTATATCTTAGATCACAATAAAGAGCAAGTCTTGTAGAATCAATTTTTATACTAAATGGTTGAGAAGAGAAAACGTCAGTGTTATTCAGTGCAACTGACTCAGTCGAAAGCAAATAAATAATTTGAATTGCATCAAGATGTCTCACCCCCAATGGGGCCACCTGTTGGCCGTGGGTGGCGACCCGTGATGCTTAAGGATAGAGCCCAGGTGGATGAGCAGTTCATGACATGCAATACTCCACTTTGGCCCTATCTTGGGCTAGGCGGGCGGTCGGAGAGGCCCCCTCCGATCAATCGGCTGGTCCCGTCAAGCCCTAGCACCTATATGATTTTCTTCAACCCTATTGCCCTTATGGCAAGCCCCAACCCCTCTTTATCATATGGGTGCTAGAAGGCGGTGGCTGTGGGTCTACATGTCCTGGGAATGACGTTAAACTCTATCTGATGGTGAGGTTCCAGTTCTGGAGGTTTGGGGAATGTGGAGCACCCCATTCATCACCATTGCTCCCTGGTCTACTCTGACCCGGAGTGGTAGTACCTGTTAGGGTCCCATCTATGGGTTAAATAGAAAAATGTATTTATAAAAGAATTGTATTATCCATTAAGAATTGATTTATTTCAAAACTTTATCGGCATTAAATGACCCACTGAGGTTGATATGCCGTAAAACAAAAACAAAACAAACAAGATGTCTCATTGATAATTTCACCCTTTTACTTGACATAATAATCTCCCTGGTACAATGGGTCAAATCAACTAGCAAAACTGTTTACTTATTGTTAGTATATGTTTGTTCTGCTTGACTTCATGAATTAGTCGACATGGCTCCACTAGGCCATTTTCATTATCACTCCACTACACGCGCAGCCGGGGGTCCAGTGTGCTTCGGCCACTGGACCGGTGTGTTGAATTAACATCATCGATCCCAGGAGGCTCTCCTTCCAGGCAATACCTGCCTCCTCGATTTAAAAGGGCAGGGTTGGGTTTATTGCCCAGCGCCTGAGGCGCACTCCTCGAGGGGAATGCCAATGGGATTGACGCATTTTTTGTGCCTACATAAAAATGTGCCCACATAAAAATGTCCTTGTGTCACGCCCTCATAAGTTGGATGTAACATAAGCGCTTCGTTTAAATCTAAGTGCTGCAGCCATACAGAAGCACTAATTTTGGCTTGGAAGAATTTTCGCTTTATCTTGAAAATGATATTAAATAGTAATATTTACTTATAACATTACAAGTGCTACGTATCATTTTCATTTCTTTTTACTTTTTTTCCAGAAGTTTTAGTTTTTTTAAGAAATATTTTTTTCTTGTTGTTATAAATCAAATTATGAACAGAAAATGTTTTTTGATATATTTTCAATATTTCAACTATTTATTAGATTATCAATTTCATCTTTGTTGTGGTGATTATTTCTTTTCGATTTCCATAGATGCATTGAATCCATGTTGTAGGTTAATAAGTAATATAAAGCATTCAAAGATTACTGGACGCAACATTTGAGGAAGACCAAAGAATGTATCAAATGAAAATGTGTTAAAATCCATAAAAACGAAAAAGAACAAAGAATATATTAAACAGTTTATGAATAGAATTATTTTTATTTATTCAAAAGTCTAAAAGTTGCCACCGTACTAAGATGGTGTTTTTTTTTTTTATGTTCTGCTTTAGTCCGGAATAAACTTTGTTAGGTCTAAAAATAGATATTTTACAAGAATCCAAAGTGAAATAGACAATGGCTTTGAAGGATGAACAAGCTAAAACAAAAGATGAAATAGACTTCCATCCAAATGTTACATAATTATTAGATCCCTAATACTTACATGAGGTAGTATAGAAACATAATGGCAATTAGTGCAGCTGATGGCCTTGAGAGTGAGTGACGGCGCTTGACATCACTCTCACCTTGCCTTCCGGGGATAAATCGTGAGAACCGGAAGGCATAGAAGACCCTGTCTTCCGGTTTAAGGATAGTAAGTAAGTCTCAGTCAGTTAGCAGGTAGGAGCCGAGCCCGATAGGATGTAAGTCGATCTGCGCAGATGTCTGCGTTGGGGATTTAACAATAAAATAAGATCAAAAGTAAATCGAAATCTTGTGTTTATTACCTAAAAACTAACAATGACACAGGGCCTCTGATAAGGAGAAATCCCTAACAGAAAACCAGACCGAAGTCCCCAAATCAACTCCAGACATTAGAAGATTCCAGACCAAGTCAAGATGTTAGAAGATATACCAAAGACGATCAGAATAGCAAAGCCGGCCAGAAGAAGAAGTAAGAAAGGGTATGCAACACAAAGAAAGTTTATATTTTGTGAGATTGCAGAGGTGTGGTCCACTTTGAGTTGCCACCAGTTAATGTTGCAATTACAATAAACATCTACTTTTAGCAGTTTGAGTGTTTAAATATAGCTGGGACAAAAAAAGGCCCAGTATGATCAGTGAGACTGGTGTAGTTTTTCATCATGATAATGCACAATCCCAGGCACTCATAGTGTAATGGTTATTGTCGTAGGAAATGGACACAGAGAACCAAGTTCAAATCTTGGATGAAAGTATTTGAATTTCACATAGCACCTTTGGAAAAGCTATAAATTCAAATATCTTACCCCCTTGTTCCAGCTCTCGGTAAAAAGTAGAGAAGACTGAGCTCTTTAATACTGGTATGCCAACCAATCTAGGAGAAGGAAAACTCTAAATTAAAACCTGTTAAACTCTGTTTAAAAATTGACCTCCTGTTGCATCCTGATTGTGCATAACGGGTCTGGTTAGCTCAGTCGGTACAGCTTTCGGCTAGAAACCACAAGGTTCCTAGTTCAATACCGGCCCTCGCCAACTCAGCGTATGAGTAGAACAGGGATCTGTGCAGTAAAGTAAGGAGCTGATGGTAGGTGTGTCGCTCCACCTCAGACGCCAAAAACAATCTCCTTGGTCTAGCGCTATTGAAAAGGGGATAGACTCCCTCGCTGACTGGCCGATACTGACTTTAGGTTGCCCCGACGACTTTTTTTACTTATATACATAGCAACATTGAGTAAAGATCAGATCTGAAATAATTGACTATCATCGTTAAAAAAATTTCTGTACCTTCCTTATTTTCCAGATCTTGTTCCATCTAATTAGCATTTTTTTTCCAGAGTTTATAGAACTATTTTGTTTTTTTAAAACACATAACAAGTTTGAAACTACCTTCTCTACAGTCTTTTTCTATAAAATCAAATATTTTTTATTAAAACTGGATTATGAAATTTGTGAATTATTAGAAGGATTTTACATTAGTAAATTGGAGGTGTGTTTAGCGTTATGGTTATTGCCGTAGGAAATTGAATTAGTGAACCAATTTCAAATTCTGGATGAAGCTGTTTGAATTTCGTTTTGCATTAATACCTGTAGGAAAGGCATGAACCCATCTGTTCTCCCTCCAGTTATGGGTAAATAGGTCAGACTAGGTGTTTTTTTAACTATTACACCACGTGCTTCCTACATTATTCCTAATAATAATAATATAAGATATGAGGTGCCTGGGGTGTAATGGTTATCGTCATGCGAAACAGACATGGTGAACAAAAGTATATTTCCTAGATGATTGGTTCATTGTTTTGTTTTGTTTTTTGGGTCATTTAATACCAAATCAAGTCATTTTGATAAACAAAGGACTCAGGTTGATTACAATACCTGCTGTTGCTTAAAGAGTAATCCAATTAAATATTGAACAGGCTCATTGCTGTTTAACTTTGAAGATCTAGCAGAAACCACTGTTTCAGTGAGACTGATTCCTGGACAAGGCTGTTTGCATTACACATACTGCATTTAAACAACCAATCTTGGAGAAGGAAATATCTGCTTAAAAATTGGCCTTGTGTCACATCCTGCACATGGTAGAGATGATGGATAAATACATACATTAGTAAATTTTAATGAATTTTTTCCTATTTTTTCCTTCCTCAATATATTTGATTTATTTTTGCGTTGATGTGAAGGGTAAATCAATAAAACATATCAAGACTTGTTGCTAGAAGCTGAAGTTGTTCAATCTATGTGATTAATATTTAGTACGGAATTAAGTCCATTGACAAGGAAGGAAATTATGTTGAAAAATAAATGTTTTTTTTCATCATTAGTCTATAGGTTTATCAATTTATGTATGTAAGTCTGACCTGTTAGCCATTTTGAAGGAGAATATCCATTAAATATATTTATTTAATATATATGTATATATATATATATATATGATGGACTCTCCCATCGATCAACGTATGAGTGTTAATACAATGAACATCCACACAGTGATTTGTTTATAGTGGTGAAGGCTTGTGTTGGACCATCCACACTTTTTGGCACAGTCAATAGGAAAGAACTGGTGCATCAAGGGTTGCCACAAACCCAATCAACGACCAATTTTGAATTCAGAGTTATCCCTCTCCTAGACTGTTTACCTACCCAAGGCTGAAGGGCCCAATCTGTCCTACTATTTAACCTATAGCTGGAGGGAGAATATATGGATTCATACCTTTCCCAAGGGTATTAGCGCTATGTGAAATGCCAACAGTTTCGTCTAGGAATTGAACTCGAATCGACGAGTCCATTTTCCACGACTCTAACCACTAGCTCATGCATCAGAAATATGTCTCCAATTGTGTAGTCCCTCTTTCACTTCCATTACTCCCAGGTCCACTCTGACCCACAGTCGATATACCTGTTAGAGTCCCATCACTTTCGGTCAAATAGATCACTTTAAAAATTATTCATACTAGCTAAATAAAAAACACCCTCCGGGCGATGTAAAAATAGATTTTTGAAACATATTGCCTGAGGGGTGGGAGTTAAAAATTCAATGTCAGTGAGTTTGTACCCTAAGTAAGTAAAATCATCAAATTCATTAAAGGATTAAAAAATAAAACAATTTGAAATGTAAACTTTAAATATGTATTAAAATAAAACAAACTATATATAGATATATAATACCAGTCATGTATTTAGTAAAACTTGTTTTAAAAAACAATGAGGACTGTCTAATATTGCATGTTCAAATTTTGAGTGTATCTATTCTATGTTATGACGATTTTGGGTAATGTGACGTAAGCAGTGATGTAATTTTTGTTACAGACAAAAAACGGAAGCGAATCTCCATTATTAATAGATACAATAGGACTGTGTGCAAAAAAACTTAACTATACGAAAAATATAAATATGAACATATCAGCAAGTCATTAGGGTGGCCTTAAGTCGGTATCAGCCAGACAGCAATGGAGTCTATCCCCTTTTCACTAGCGCTAGACCAAGGAGATTGTTTTTTGCATCTGAGGTGGAGCGCCACACCTACCATCAGCTCCTTACTTTACCGCACAGATCCCTGGCCATCCATTCGCTGAGTTGGCGAGGGCTGGTATCGAACCAAGAACCTTGCGATTCCTAGGCGAGTGCTCTACCGACTGAACTAGACCGAGCACAATTTCCTAAGCTCAAAGCATAAAATAACCCCAGACAAGTTTACATGCCATTATAGGCAATGAAGCAATCAAATGTATGTGTATATATTTCACATAGT
This sequence comes from Doryteuthis pealeii, assembly GCA_023376005.1. Taxonomy (NCBI): domain Eukaryota; kingdom Metazoa; phylum Mollusca; class Cephalopoda; order Myopsida; family Loliginidae; genus Doryteuthis; species Doryteuthis pealeii. Next base: position 46,655,878 of record CM042167.1, read on the forward strand.
TTAATGGAATTCATTGAAAAAGTATACATTGGTATTTGAGACGATAGAAAATTCCTTTTATTTATTTTTGTTTATTTATTTGTTTTATTTGCTTTTACGAAACCATCAAATTTGTTTCTGTGTTTATTAAAAACATTCTTTTTATTTTCTACTTAGAATTTCACCAACCAACATTTTAACAAATTAGGTTTGGTCAGTGGTTAAAAGGGGAGGTTAAATCTTGGATTTAGATTAGAAAATCATTGCCTTTTATCTATCAATAAAACACAAGGTCTCTCTCTCTCTCTCTCTCTCTCTCTCTCTCTCTCTCAATCACCCACTCCACTCTCTCTCTCTCTCTCTCTCAATCACCCACTCCTCTCTCTCTCTTTCTTTCTCTCTCTCTCTCTCTCTCTCTCTCAATCACCCTCTCTTCCTCTCTCCACTCTCTTATCACTCTCTCACTCTCTCTCTCTCTCTCTCAATCACCTCTCTCTCTCTCAATCACCCACTCTCTCCCTCTCTTCTCTCTCTCTCTCTCTCTCTCAATCACCACTCTCTCTTTCTTTCTCTCTCTCTCATCACCTCTCTCTCTCTCTCTCTCACTCTCTCTCTCTCTCATCCTCTCTCTCTCTCTCTCAATCACCCACTCTCTCTCTCTCTCTCTCTCTCTCTCTCTCTCTCTCAATAAACCCACACTCTCTCTCTCTCAATCACCTACTCTCTCTCTCTCTCTCTCTCTCAATCACCCACTCTCTCTCTCTCACTCTCTCTCTCTCTCTCTCAATCACCCACACTCTCTCTCTCACTCAATCCACCCACTCTCTCTTTCTCTCTCTCTCTCTCTCTTCTCTCAATCACCCACTCTCTCTCTCTCACACTCTCTCTCTCTCTCTCTCAATAACCCACTCTCTCTCTCTCTCTCACTCTCAATCAACTCTCTCTTTCTCTTCTCTCCTCAATCACCCACTCTCTTCTCTCTCTCTCTCTCTCTCTCTCAATCCCACTCTCTCTCTCTCTCTCTCTCTTTCTCATCACCCTCTTCTCTTCTCTCTCTCTCTCTCACTCTCCCTCTCTCTCTCTCTCTCAATCACCCACTCTCTCTCTCTCCTCCCTCTCTCTCTCCCCTCTCTCTCTCTCTTCTCAATCAACCACTCTCCCACACACAACTGTTTCTAATTTTATTGTCTGTAAAAAGAACTGGACATGATGATGTAGTCAGCTTTTCCTTTTTTTTATCTGATAAAAATGTCTGCCACTTAAATCAACCTGTTTCCTTTGCCAAAGTAGAAAAGGTTTCTATTGTTAATTTTGTTTTATTTTCTCATTTGTGCTGTCTGCTAACAAATTTAGTCATTTCAGATTGTAAAAAAAAACACGAAAAGCACAAATAAATTGTCCATCTACAGCCTCACATTTTGCTTGTGTCAATTTAACAAAGTCTTCTATTTAAATTCAACCATTCACTCTGATAAAATGGCTGTCATCTCTCGAGTGGTCCGAAAGTCTTGTCACTTTCATTTTAACTTCTATTTTTTGTTTGTTATTTTAATAAAATAATATATCTATGTTATATAATAACCCTACACGGGTTGACATGGCATTAAAATCAATCCATCTATCATCAACATTTGTTAGACTTTAAATTTTGAATTGGTACATTTACCTTTTCTTTGGATCACAGCGGCAGTGTGGAGAGGGTTTTTTGCTGAATGGGCAACAGTTTATCCCCATATGAACCCACCCAGGCTATGTAGTTCAAGGATAAAAAAAAAAACTTTGACACTACTCCATCGTTTCTTGAAGGTACATGGTTTAAGGGTTATCATTGTAGGAAATGGACTTGACAACCTGAGTTTAAAATGGGAACCTTCTCGGACTTGGGAACCTTCAATTTGGACTTGGGAACCTTCTTTTCAGACTTGGGAACTTTTTGTCGTAATCGGGAACCTTCCTGTCATGATCAGGAGCCATCATGGAACTTTGAACCTAACCCTTTATTCAATCAATGGGGGTATCTTAGGAAGGATTTTGCCAAACGTTACTAGTCATTATCAAAATCCCTGCTTGAGAAAATAGCAGTCCACCTGATAACGATAGTAACATTTAGCAAATGGACCCTTCTTCCTTCCTAAGATACCCCTGTGACTGAATAAAGGGTTAGGTTCAAAGTTCCGTGATGGGCGAGTCCAATTTCCCAAGTCCGAAAAGGTTTCCCGAGTCCGAAAAGAAGGTTTCCGAGTCCAAAAAGAAGATTCCCGAGTCCCAAGAAGGTTCCTGAGTCTGACAAGAAGAAGGCCGGAGGGCATATCAGCCGAAATGTTGTACAAATAACAATGAAGATGAGGACAATAGTCCAAATAACACAGATAATACTAATCATCAAGCCTCATCTCCAACATTCAGAGAAATGAGATATTATTCATAGGAAATTTTTTATTAGAAAGTAAAATTGAAAATGTTGACTTTAGTGATACAAAATTGAAAAAAGAAAAAAATGTGTTTGAAAAACCATCAATTACCAGAATAAAAGTTTTCTCTTTTAAGATTTATCTTAGTTTAATAAAACTCGTATAAATGAAGATGAAGATAAAAATATTTTTTCTTCCATGATCAGATATTTCAAATGTGTCAGATACAAAAACTTATTTTCAACTATAAACTTTCTAATTTAAATTTCCCTGTTTCTTTCTTGACCAAAACGAGAGAGGAAAAAAATGAAGAACTACAATGAAAACTTTAATTGAATCTGAAAAATAATAAAAGATATATAAGTATATTTATAAGTATATTTAATGAAAGATTTTGATGGTGGAGAACATATTATTATAGATTTTTTTTTACTTATTTATTTATAAAATATATTTAGAATATACACAGATGCATATAGGGAAAATGAAAGCAATCAATCTCTTCATTTAATCAATATATATGCATGCAATATACTTGTATGTACGTAAGTAGTTAGAACAAAAAAGCAGATTTAAAAGATATATATATATATATATCCCTATGAAAATAAATACAAACAAAAAAATAAAGTAAAAGAAAGAAGTGTGAGATTTTGATATTGAATGATTGTGTGTGTCACTCTCTAATGCTTGTGTGTGTATGTGTGTGTGTGTAAGATTCAGTATCAGCCAGACAGCAAGGGAGTCTATCTCGTTTTCACTAGTGCTAGACCAAGGATATTATTTTAGAGTCTGACCTGGAGCGCTACACCTACCATCAGCTCCTCACTTTACCACACAGATCCCTGTGCTACTCATACGCTGAGTTGGATAAAGGCCGGTATTGAACCAGAAACGTTGTGATTCCTGGCCAAATGCTCTACCAACTGAACCAAACCTGCCCTTGTGTGTGTGTGTATGTATATATATCTATATATAGGACATCATCGTAAGTTGAAAAAATATAAAGACCTACATGAACAATGCATCAGAAATGGATGGATAACAGATGTATTTCCTATCGAAGTCGGATGCCGGGGATTTATTACCAACTCAACCTCAGCATTTTTTACTAAACTTGGACTTTCTCCATCAGACAAGAGGAAATACTTAAAAAACATCCAGGAGAAAGCTCTAACTGCATCAGCGTGGATATAGCAATCCTACATTGGGACATCAAACCGACAAAGTCTGGTGGTATCGTGAGATACTGCTGGGGCACTCTGGTAATGATGCTTCGGCCCTGAAATCATCTGATGAAGGCTTTGTTGGTCACAATGCTACTGTGTAAATAGCAGTCATTGTATGAAGATTATTATATATATATATATATATATATATATATATATATATATATATATATACAAAATATAAATTTATTTCCGTTTTTTGTTGTTCATCTTTATCCCCGTTTTGATTTTCTGCCATTTTCCATTTGGTGTTGCAATGAATATTCATGCATCAGTTGATAATATCATCTCTTTTGATCTTTCCATGTTTTTATTCCATAATTGAAAATAAAAACAAAAATCCTACATTATTATTATTATTCTCTTTTCATTTCCATTTGCTTGTTGCAGCTTTGGAAATTCTGGGTATTTGGATTGAGTCCATGATTTTTTTAAAAATATATATATATATACACGGGATGTTTACCTCACCCCACCCACCCCCAACCCAGAAACATCAAAGTTAAACAAATGTTGGTTTGTTGAGTTGATTGCTAAATCTAGGTCATAAATTTTGTGGTTATTTATTGCTTGTTTAATATCAACTTTCATGTATCTGTCTCTAATTAGAAAAAAAAAAAAAAAAAAAAAAAATCTTTTTTAAAAAAAAAAGTGTCCAATATTGTGCTGAATAAACATTAATATCTTATTGATAGGTAATAAATAAAGTTTCCTTTTTTATAAGTTTTTAAAGATTTTTTTGCTTATTGTATTAAAAGATGAAATCACAGAATTGTCAGCAAAAAAAAAACCCACAAACAAATAAGTTGAAATAAAGTATAAATAATGACAGAAATTTGTAGAGTGTTAAATAATTTCTCTTGCATCTGCAATCTCACAAAACCATTAATCTACACCAGGTAAGGATCGCTTTCTCTCCAGGGTGTACACCTGGCTATGGTCCTATGGAAGACAGACAGTTTGTATATACCCAACCCCTCCATCACAAGCAGGATGTGACACAAAAGTTAGTTTTGAATTGAAGTACAACTGGTTTGAATTCAGAATTTTCTTTCGTTTCCATACAAAGAGTAAAGATCCCAGTCTGCCCTATTATTTATCCATAGGGAGAATAGTTAGATTCATACCTTTCCCAAGGGTATTAGTGCTATGTGAAATGCAAACAACCTTGTCCTAGATTTGAACTCAGTTTTCAGAGTCCGTTTCCAAGGATGATAACCATTACACCACAAACACCTTCCTGGTTTGAATTCTGAGTTTTCCTTCTCCTGGATTGGTTACCCTAGAGACTACTCTTCTATTTCCCCATAGCTGGGTGGTGGGGGTAGAATAATTAGATTTATACCTTTCCCAAGAGTATTAGTGCTATGTGACATGCAAACAGCTTTATCCAGGATTTGAACTCGGGTCGTTGGCTCCATTTCCAACAACAACACTATAAACCACATCCATTAAAGACGAGAAATTGTTTTCGTGACTCCAGATTTGTCTTCAGGGTTTACCCTCAAAACCTTCCCCATATACGTGTACGACCATGCAGTTAACCGTTAGGTCACCTTCACCTCCTAATAAATCAAAGTTAAGCAGAGATGAGCCTGTTCAATTCATAATTGCATGACCACTAAGGAACAGCTGGTATTTTAAGCAACCTGAGTCCTTTGTTTATCAAAAATGACTTGTTTCGGCATTAAATGACCCAAAAAAGTTGATATGCCGTAAAACAAAACAACCAAAGCTCCTGATAAATAACTTATAATTTTCAGAACAGTATCCTTCATCAAATATTTATTTAATGAGGAAAAGCAATATAATTATGAATATAATATCTGAATGTTATACTTCTTTATTTAGAAAGCGTGTGGTGTAATGGTTAAAGTCATAGGAAATGGACTCGTCGCCCCGAGTTCAAATCCTGGACGTGGTAATTGCATTTCACTTAGCGCTAATACCCTTGGGAAAGGTATGAATCCTACTCTGAATTCAGACCTGTTAAACTCCGCTTAAGAAATTGACCTTGTGTCACGTCGTGGATGGGTCGGTAAATATATATACTTCTTTATTTAATTGTTTTTCATGCTTAAACATTGGAAATTAAATCTCCAGATTTCTTGATGAATATTCTTTTGCAACAGAATTTCTCGAGTCCAAATTTGATCATATTTTTCTTTTTAGAAATAAGTTTCTTCTCAGCTACGAATCTACAAAACAAGGCTAAGAGCATTACATTTTCTTTCTTTTCTCTTTTATTGTGATTTCTACATTTACCATAATGTGTATGTTTTGATGATTAGTTACAGCTGTGAATAAAAATAAGAGGCTATGTTGGTTGAATCTATTAGCAGAAATCAGTATTTAATGTGTGCTGTAATATGTCTTCCTGGTGAGAAGATTAATTTATTTATTCTAAAAGCTTCTTATTATTACTCATGACAAAATTTCATGTTGTGCCATCGCAACTTAAGAATTAAATAGAAAGTATTAAACAGATCTTCAAACACAAAAAATAAATCCTATTTCAAATCTTTAAAAAGAACTTAATTAACAAATTTATATGTATAGTTTTGGCACAATTATTGGCATCCATGAAATTCAATATATAATGTACAATATTGCTAAAAAATAAAAAAGAACGAATCTAGTGAAAAAGCTTTGGTCTACAGATAACTTGTGGTTGATAAAGAAGAGCAAATAATAAAACAACGATTTTATGTATAATGTTTATTTTTCTGTTTATATCTGAGATATCTCAAACAAAATGAAAGTGTGCAATAATGGGGACATGAACTGTATAACACAAGTAAATATTTTTTTTTACTAGGATTGTATATAAACATAACTTCCATTTCATTTTGATAATGTTTAGGGAGTCTTGGTCACAATTATTGGCACCCATGAAATTTCAGAACATTGAATTTGGTATTTTTAGCAAGCCTCCAATAGCTCTAATCATGACTGATAGTTTGCAACTTTGAAAATTTTGGTTAACTTTTAAAATTTTGCTTAAATTCATATACTGAAAATAAAGGCTTAAAAACACTTGAAAAAGACGTCAAAACAGGCCATCTTTCACTTTGTTTTGACACACATAAAAAAAACAACTTAAAAATGCCTTAAAACTATGAAATTAAAATTCCAACTGTTGTTTCTAGTTAGGGGCCATGTCCATACACCTTACCTGATAGTTGTAGAATATCTGGGGGAAAAAACTGGAATCTAGTAAAATAGATTTTGTCTATTGACAACTCATGTTTGAAAAAAACAGCAAATAATAAAACAACAATTTTATGAATAATGTTTATTTTCTGTTTATATCTGAAGATATCTCAAACAAAAATGAAAGGTGTGTCAATAATGGGGACATGGACTGTATACTACGAGTAAATATTTTTTTCACTAGGATTGTATATAAACATAGAACTTTCCTTTTATTTTGATAATGTTTGGAGTACTACCTCTAAAAGATATCGTCATGGTCACAATTATTTTACCCATGAAATTTCAATACATAATGTAGAATATCTCTTTAAAAAATACAAAAAATGGAATCTAGTGAAAAAGCTTCGGTCTATTGACAGCTCACAGAACAGTTTATGATATTTTAGACGTTTTTATGCAATTCAAATTAACCCAACATGCGTGCGAGAAATAGCCATCTTGAAGACACATCTTTCTTCTAGAATAAAAATTCACTAAACTCCCATTTTTAATTATACTTTCTGTTCTCACAAATCAGTTTCACCAATCAGAGACTAAGTAAAGTGTCTGCAAAAGGCCAAGCCCGGCGAATTTACTTTTAAGTCCTTTCCATAATTCAAAATTATTGGTACTTTTATTTCTACACTACCGTACATAATTTATAGGAAACCTATTAATTATACTAACACTGCTAGATCAGAGAAAATTACTTCTATCGATAAAGAATAAGTTTAATAATATTAGTCTAGACAAAGTCGAGTTTATCATTCTGGTTCTGCTTGAGAAAACAAGTTTATATAAATTTGTTTCTTTTCAGTTTATTTCTGAAGATATAGCAAAATAATAAAACGGTGCCAATAATGGTGGCCAGAACTGTACACTAGATAATTTTTTATTTCATAAATTCCAAAAATTCTTGTATTTTTACATATGAATATTCTTGTAAAATCCTCATTTGTTTTTTACTGTATCTAACACCGGGTAGAGAATGCTTCTACCCTAAAAGTGACTTAACTAGCCAAACCATGCTAACACACGTGATCAGCTGTGTCCACACAGTCCAAAACCCAGTCCAAAATTAACATGGAGGAAACCCCATTTCCGGGTTTCCTATCAGTCCCTTACTGATCAAAGGGGAGTAAACTATTTTTTTAGGTCTTCCTAACAGAAAATTAAAAAAATATATATTTCAAAAGTAATATGTGATGTTAAACTTAAAATCTAGCCAAGAGTTGCTGTAATTGCTTTATTCTAAATAAAAAAAAAAGAAAAGAAAATGGAGATAGAGATTAAATTGAAAACTTACATTCTTTTTAATATGACATTCATAAATACTTATAAGATTTTACAAGAAACAGATGTCAACTGAAGGGTTAAACTTCTTAAATTTCTTGAGCTATTGACCTTGAATATTCTAATGTAAACATAAAAATAAATTCCATCATTATTATTATTGAATATTGGTTATCTAAATCTTGAGGGTTACATTTTTTCTTTTGGTTTCTTTGGAATTTTCAATATTAAAATCTCTTGATTAAACTTGGGATTTGAGAAATATTGTTTTTAAATTTCCAGTGTCTACTCTGAGATTAAATTTCAAAAGGTATTGCTTGGGAATTATCCCGAAGCAAACCGAAATGTTCAAATTTTACGTCTTTAGAGATTTTATTTGTCTCTTTCTTCCTATTAATGAACCCTGTTTTTGAATTGCCTTTCAAGGTCACAAAGAAATAATATGCATATTTTGAATAAACGTATAAATGTACATCAATACTTATGTGGGTCATAAATACAGTATTGGACAAAAAAAAAAATAGTTGACATAAAAAGAAGAATCTATTAAGATAATTGATGTAGATTATAAAAAGTTAGGACAATTTATAATCAAAGATAAACTCAGAAGTGATGTTCTCTTGTGGACACCTACACTTGGACAAATTAAAGTGTGCTAAGCAGTAAAGATTTACATTGATTAGATCTGTGTGGATACTGGATGTTGTGAGGAGGACTTGCCAGAAGCAATGACTGATAAGGATGGATGGCAGGAAAGAGTCATGGAAATCTGTGCAGTCATTGTGACAATATGATGATGAATATTTAGTAGAGTATCCATTAGCATCAGATGCAGAGTTTTTCTTGGTTTTTCTCTAATAGCCACAATCTTCTTTTTGATGATAATTTCCAGTTTCGTATTAATTTTTTTTTAGGAGAAACATCAATTGATTCATGTTGGTTATTTCTTTGCAAAATCCCAAAATAATTGTTCATAATCATTTTATGACACAATTTAACCTTTTTCTTCAAACTCAGAAAACTCCTTACGATATCAAATCGAGGAAAATAAAATTCTAGGAAATTTAATATTTTTTGGTATTTCTTAGAATTTTCTTTTTATTAGAAAATTGACTTTTTGACGACAATAATAAAGGAAAATAATCACTTCCTATGTGTGTCTAAGCCATTGAAATTTCATTAAAATTTGTGGCAATAATAAAAAATGGTACAAATGGTAGAAATTTAATATTTTTTGGTATTTCTTAGAATTTTCTTTTTATTAGAAAATTGACCTTTTGACAACAATAATAAAGGAAAATAATCACTTCCTATGTGTGTCTAAGCCATTAAAATTTCATTAAAATTTGTGTCCATAATGAAAAAGTTGTTCAGTTGTTTTCAGGTCCAATACTGTATATACAGAATAAAGATTCAACTAAAGTGCACCTTTATGAACAGATAAGACAGTCCATATTTCTTAATATTTCTAAGAATTCTCTTTTTATTATAGACCCCCTCAACAAAAAAAACCCTGAATATTTATAAAATATATAGAAATTTTGGACCATATGACTTTAGGCACCCCTTTTTGATCTCGATTAAGAAAGGACATGTTTTCCATTTACACTGTCAATACCCAGTTGTTTTAACAGAAGATTTTTAGATTTTTTCAATCATAAAACTAACTCCTAACCCTAATCCCTAACCCTAACCCCAACCTTTACCCCTAACCCTAAACCCAACCCTTACCCCTAACCCTAAACCCTAACAAACAACCGGATATTGACGGTATAAATGAAAAACATGTCCTTTCTTAATCGAGATCAAAAAGGGGTGCCTAAAGGTAATATGGTCTTAAACTTTTTATATAACTAAGTGAAAATTATCAAGAAAAATAATCACTTCCTATGTGTGTCTAAGTCATTGAGTCATTGAAGTTTCATTAAAATTTGTAGCAATAATGGTTCCATCTTTTTTAACTGTTTTATTTTTGTTGTTCCCTATTGTATTTACGTTTCCTGATGAACGGGATGGTAATATCAACTTCGAAGAAATGTGTGATATTTATTTTTATTATACAGAATAAAGATTCAACTAAAGTGCGCCTTTATGAACAGATAAGACATTTCATATTTCTTAATATTTCTAAGAATTCTCTTTTTATTATAGACCCCCCCCTCCAACAAAAAAAAAATTGAATATATATAGAATATATAAAAATTTTTTATATAACTAACTGAAAATTATCAAGAAAAATAATCACTTCCTATGTGTGTCTAAGTCATTGAAGTTTCATTAAAATTTGTGGGAATAATAAAAAAGTCGTTCAGTTGTTTTTTGTTCAATATTGTATATACAGAATAAAGAAGATACAACTAAAGTGTACCTTTATGAACAGATAAGATATTTGCTAGTTTTTTTAGGTATTTTTTAGAATTTTCTTTTTAGAAAATTAGGGGGAAAAATGAACAAAAGTGAATATATATAAAAATTTTTTATATAACTAAATGAAAATTATCAAGAAAAAATAATCACTTCCTATGTGTGTCTAAGTCATTGAGTCATTGAAGTTTCATTAAAATTTGTAGCAATAATGGTTCCATCTTTTTTAACTGTTTTATTTTTGTTGTTCTCTACTGTATTTACGTTTCCTGATGAACGGGATGGTAATATCAACTTGGAAGAAATGTGTGATATTTATTTTTATTATCTTAACTGGTGCATAAAGTTTTAGAAGTGGCATTTTTGTTTTTCCCTTCTTCCTGAATTGCATGGTCAGTGAGTCAGTAGTCTGGTCTGGCCTGGTTAAACAAGCGCTAGCCAAGTCCATCTGAATGCAAATGGCGCAATCAATAATGTCTAGCCGACCAAGTGACAACATATGATTCCGATTTTCGACTTTGTTTGGCATCGTTGTTTCTTTCACTTAGAAAACTTTGGCCAAGATTCCTTTTCAGCTAAAGATATCTGCAAATGGAAAACTAGACCCTTTCTAAAAGGAGATAGAATACGCAATGATGTGTATAGGTCAGCCCTTTAATTACTCTTGTCCTTTTTATTTATAAATAATGAACTGTTACCAAACAGAATCTTAACTAGCAATGGCACTTCTATGAATTTATTATCATCTCCAATCTAATTTGAAATCTAAAATTCAATTAGATTTTACTGTTATTTGTTGATGTATATATAGAGTCATTGTCCTCCCTTCACCCCACCCACTTTGCTTCAGATCTTCTGTGTGAACTAATCATGAAATATTCACATTGCTAAAACATTTTCATAAATAATGTTTCACTTGCTTAAAAGCTGCCCTATCAGGCGGAAATTAAGCTAATTATTCCAAAGTTTATTTCCAACTTATAAAACTTATCATACAAAAAAAAAATCAAAAAAAAAATCAACAAATACAATCACAGAAATTAAAATTTGCAAATTCAAAATTTCAAGATTTTGGGTCTGAATTTAGCTGGAATATTTTAGTTTGTTCACGAATTTGAATTATGAGTAGCACAGGGATCTGTGCGGTAAAGTGAGGAGCTGATGGTAGGTGTGGTGTTCCACTTCAGATGCTAAAAAAAACATTCTCCTTGGTTTAGTGCTAGTGAAAAGGGGATAGACTCCCTTGCTGTCTGGCTGATACTGACTTTAAGGCACCTGGAAGAAGACTTACTTGATGATGTACATTAAAATGGTTATAATTATGTTGACTTTACTGTTAAGTGGCTGGTCAAGATTCAATGTCTCTACTGTACAAAGGACAAAGCCAAAAGAGAGCGAGACTGGATTTCTGGCATCATAATGCGACACTCTAAAAAGTACCCAACAAACACTTATTCTATAAGGGAGACAATTATTTATTGTCTTCCTACAACTGGTTTAAATTCTGAGTTTTCCTTCTTCTAGACTGGTTGCCTAACCTAGTCTGTCCCTACTACTTACCCATAGCTGCATTTTATTCATTATTTAAACTACTATCCTAATCTTTGTTATTTTAGTCATGTTTTTATGTATATGTACACTCAACTTCCTCAGGTGTTTATTGCAACTGGTTGTCCTTAAGCATTAGCCAGGATTTTTTCTAAAGTTCCCTGTTGAAAAGTTGTGTAGTCATGTAAGAAAATCTTATTTCCAGAATATATGACAGAAATGCCAAAGTGTTAGGGTTAAACAAGAATAATGTTTTATCTTCATATCAATGCAATTTTCTTTGAAATATATTCCTGCATTTTCTTATTGAGTTTTTATTCATTTTATGCTTCCATATAGTCTTGAAAACTAACTTTCAAAGTTTCTAAACATAGGATTTATAGTAAAAAAACAAAATGCATCAAATAGGAAAATGAAGTTAAATATCGTAAATAATTGGTTGGAGAAGACAAGTGGTGGCTCGTTGCTTTTGTGTTCTACATCAATGTATTACATTTTTTTAAATATATATTTTTTTTCAAGTAAACGCAATTCAGATTATGTTAGCCATCTTTTCTGATTAGCCTTCCTAGATGAACTGGTAGCCATTGAAAAAAATGAAAAATATTCGCATATTCCAAACATGTATTGCTTACTCGTAATCTAATTTTCTACAAGAATTTTCCAATATTTTAATTTTTCTATTTTTTTTTAGAATTTTGAATTGAAAAGAAAAGACCGAAATAGAAAGGAATAAGTTTTAACTTTTTCACCTTTTTTTTTATTGACATTTCTATTGTGAGTGTTAAAAGATATGAAAAATTATTGAATTTGAAAGATCATTTAAAATTATATCTACACAGGTCTTCTTCTTCCTTTTTTTTAATCTTAAAAGATGAATTCTGGTGAATAGTTGAGATTTTGAGTCTAATTAAATGATTCTGTTTTGATCGACTGTTAAAACCTGAAAAAAATAAATAAGTACATTTTTTTTTTTAAATTGGAAACTTTTAACATTAACAAATATGATTCAAAAAGTTTCTTTCTTATTGTAATTGCGAGATTTTATGGAGTTCAAATTTGGCGGGAAAATTATGACAACAATGTAAATTTGATTATTAGTGAGACTAGAGTGTTTTTTCTTTACTTTTCTCTAATTTTAGTGGAAAGGCATGAACTGTGATAGACAGATTATTGATCATATGGAAAGTTGATCTCACTTATAAGATAAAGTGAAAATTCTTCCAAGTTATAGCCATTCAGTGTTACTGTATGGTTGCACCCGTTAAACTTAATGAAGCACTTTGAAATCTAGATGGAGCTACATGTATTTTTCCAAGCTATTTACGACCACCCGTGAGCTGAGACTCATGGTGGCAGATGGAAAAAATTGCATCAAATTCCACTAAGAGGCGCTCATGGGCAATAAGCCAGCATTGCCCCATTAAATTCAGGTATTGCCTGGGTGATAACCTGGATTGACGCTATTACTTTAAAGATCCAGGCCGAAGCCACTGGACCCCTGCATGGCAGAGCTACATAAAGATGCTGTTTGTTGTCTTGAACAAATCTTGGAAGCAGCACTCCATAAGAAAGCAGCTCTCCAGCCACTTGCTCCCTATTACACAAACCATCCGAGTAGATGAAAAAAGACATGCTGGACACTGCTAGAGAATCAAGAATGATGGACAACTACACATGGACACACCAGTGTAGGCTGATCAGCAAACACCTACATCAATCAGCTCTATGCAGATTTCTGGATTTGGCGATGAATGATTGGACAGTTAGTGAGATAACAAATATAACACAAAATGGTTTGAATATGCATTAAACAAAGAATCAATGATAATAAGATAGTTAAGAAAATGTTCTTATGTATCTACTATAAGTTTCCATCTATCTATCTATCTATCTATCTATCCACCTAATCTATCAAATACTTTATATCATTTATCTATTTTTCACTGAGGGAGTCCGCAGGGTGTGATGGCTAATAGACACTGGACTGTAATATTGTAATAAGCTAGTTCAAAACTCCTGTCATGCTATTATTTTCAATTTCAGGCTAATACCCTTGGGAAAGGTATGAACACCCTCATCTCTCCAGCTATGGGATAATAGTACCACTATTGTTTTCAAGGATGGTTTTGGTATTCATAACCCAAAATGGTTGATATGCCATTAAACAAAAAACCTAACCAAACCCTAATGAAAATAAGATAGATAAGAAAATGTTCTTATCTACTGTAGGTTTCTATCTATCTATCTATCTATCCACCTAATCTATCAAAGTACTTTATATCATTTATCTATTTTTCACTGAGGAGTCCGCAGGTGTGATGGCTAATAGACACTGGACTGTAAATTTTTAAAAGCTAGTTCAAACTCCTGTCATACTATTATTTTCAATTTCAGGCTAATACCTTGGGG
>CM042167.1:46670508-46693008 GCA_023376005.1 Doryteuthis pealeii
TAAACGCAATTCAGATTATGTTAGCCATCTTTTCTGATTAGCCTTCCTAGATGAACTGGTAGCCATTGAAAAAAATGAAAAATATTCGCATATTCCAAACATGTATTGCTTACTCGTAATCTAATTTTCTACAAGAATTTTCCAATATTTTAATTTTTTTATTTTTTTTAGAATTTTGAATTGAAAAGAAAAGACCAAAATAGAAAGGAATAAGTTTTAACTTTTCACCTTTTTTTTTTATTGACATTTCTATTGTGAGTGTTAAAAGATATGAAAAATTATTGAATTTGAAAGATCATTTAAAATTATATCTACACAGGTCTTCTTCGTCCTTTTTTTAATCTTAAAAGATGAATTCTGGTGAATAGTTGAGATTTTGAGTCTAATTAAATGATTCTGTTTTGATCGACTGTTAAAACCTGAAAAAAATAAATAAGTACATTTTTTTTTTTAAATTGGAAACTTTTAACATTAGCAAATATGATTCAAAAAGTTTCTTTTCTTATTGTAATTGCGAGATTTTATGGAGTTCAAATTTGGCGGGAAAATTATGACAACAATGTAAATTTGATTATTAGTGAGACCTGAGTGTTTTTTCTTTACTTTTCTCTAATTTTAGTGGAAAGGCATGAACTGTGATAGACAGATTATTGATCATATGGAAATCTGATCTCATTTATAAGATAAAGTGAAAATACTTCCAAGTTATAGCCATGTCAGTGTTACTGTATGGCTGCACCATTTAAACTTTAATGAAGCACTTTGAAAAGACATCTAGATGGGAGCTACATAAAGATGCTGTCTATTGTCTTGAACAAATCTTGGAAGCAGCACTCCATAAGAAAGCAGCTCTCCAGCCACTTGCTCCCTATTACACAAACCATCCGAGCAAGATGAAAAAGACATGCTGGACACTGCTAGAGAATCAAGAATGATGGACAACTACACATGGACACACCAGTGTAGGCTGATCAGCAAACACCTACATCAATCAGCTCTATGCAGATTCTGGATTTGGCGATGAATGATTGGGACAGTTAGTGAGATAACAAATATAACACAAAATGGTTGATATGCCAGTAAACAAAGAAATCAATGATAATAAGATAGTTAAGAAAATGTTCTTATCTATCTACTATAGGTTTGCATCTATCTATCTATCTATCTATCCACCTAATCTATCAAATACTTTATATCATTTATCTATTTTTCACTGAGGGAGTCCGCAGGAGGTGTGATGGCTAATGGACACTGGACTGTAACATTGTAATAAGCTAGTTCAAACTCCTGTCATGCTATTATTTTCAATTTCAGGCTAATACCCTTGGGAAAGGTATGAACACCCTCATCTCTCCAGCTATGGGATAAATAGTACCACTATTGTTTTTCAAGGATGGTTTTGGTATTCAATAACCCAAAATGGTTGATATGCCATTAAACAAAGAAACCTAACCAAACCCTAATGAAAATAAGATAGATAAGAAAATGTTCTTATCTACTGTAGGTTTCTATCTATCTATCTATCTATCTATCTATCTATCTATCCACCTAATCTATCAAATACTTTATATCATTTATCTATTTTTCACTGAGGGAGTCCACAGGGTGTGTGATGGCTAATAAACACTGGACTGTGAAATTGGAGTAAGCTAGTTCAAACTCCTGTCATGCTATTATGTTTAATTTCAGACTAATACCCTTGGGAAAGGTATGAACCCCCCTCATCTCTCCAGCTACCAGTGAATAGTTGTACTACTGTTCTTCTATAAGGATGGATTTGCCATTAAATAACCCACAAATGTTGATATTCCATTAAACAAAGAATTCCAACCTTTAATTCTAAATCCTAATGGGCAAATCCAACATTGGCAAGATGTCCTTTTCCATGCACGAGACTTTGTATTAAATGGTTTAGGTTTTGTTTTTTAATATTTTATAAAGAATCAAAATATTTTTAAAAAATTAGTGAAATAGATCACTAATTAGGACTTGAGCCTATTCTATTCCAGTGACCACCCCAAAATTAGAAGATTCATCCCCCATCCCAGAATCTAACATTGATGGTTATTTATTTGAGACAGGAAGTTGTTTAAGGCTTATACCAAGAAGATAATCTGACAGTTGATCAACAGATAATCAGGGTTAATATTTTTTCGGTGCCGTTATAATATGTAGCCTACCTTTTTGATTCTGTTATAGTATGTGGCCTGCCCGTTTTGAATGTGTCCTACCTCAGTAAGTGTATATTTGTCAAACCAAAAGATTGAATTGAAGTTGCTTAAAGGAAAAAAATGAACTTATCAGCAGAATTCAGTAAGGTTAATATCTTTTTCAGAAATTTACATTTCAAGTGTTACTTTTCCATTCTGAATTCCCTATCGGTTATTTGTTGTAGCAGACATGATGAGAAAGGTTGCAAAGTATAATTCCAAAAATGTCTTGATGAAAACATAGGTGTGAGGGTCATTATTAGTTTTTGACGAGAATTTCATTCATCTTAATTTGAATTGCTTTTCATCACAACTTACCCAATCTACAACAATAGTCATTAAAAATTGTAGATTGGAACAATAATAGGTTTTTTTACTAAGCAAGCCCCAACACCTTTTTATCCTATGGGTGCTAGAAGCGGTGACTGAGGGTCTACATGTCCTGGGAATGATGTTAAACTCTATCTGATGGTGAGGTTCCACTTCTGGATGTTTGGGGAATGTGGAGCACCTGTTCATCACCATTGCTCCCTGGTCCACTCTGACCTGGAGTGGTAGTACCTGTTAGGGTCCCATCTATGGATTGAATAGAAAAACATGAGTTTATAAACAATTGTATTATCCATTAAGAATTGATTTATTTTACAACTTTATCGGCATTAAATGACCCATTGATGTTGATATGCCGTAAAACCAAACCAAACCAAATCTATTTACTCATAGATGAGGGGAGAATAGTTGAATTCATACCCTTTCCAAGGGTGTTAATAAGATGTTAAATACAAACAGCCTCATGGAGGATTTGAACTTTTTAATGAGTAATAATTAGTCCAAAATAATATTGAAAGTAATAATAAAAGATAATGTCAGTATTAAAAACAAAAAATAGAATTTGCGGGCACAACCAAATATTAAGATTTGTGATTAGATTTAATTAAAAAAAAAAAAAAAAAAGACAAAAAGATAATAAATCAATTAATTTTCAAATGTATCCGTTCACCTTTCAAAAAAAAAAGAAGTTTATTCTTTTATTTTATATTTGATGATTTGCAAAAACCATTTAAAATGTTTTATTTTTTAATGCTTTTTTTTAAATAGTACTTCTTGTAAGTGCATGTGAAAGGGGTGGGGTGGGGGTGAGAAAAAAGATTTTGCATGAATCCTTTCCAAAGTTTGCTTATCAGACTCTATTCTTAAAGAAAAAAAAAGTACAAAGATCACATGTGACATTCAGTTCTTTTGGGTGTTTTTCTTTTTTCTTCTTTTTGTCTGGAAATGGCCTGCCAAAATGCATCTCTTAAAAAGTCAGCTTAAGAAATCTAAGTTACTGTGGCAGTTTTGTACAAATTCTATCTAAATTCTCTTCTTCTTCTTTTCCTTCCATATTCTCCACATTCTCTCTCTCTTATTTGCTGCTGCTGCTGCTGTGCTTCTTCTTCCTTTTCTTCTTCTTCTTCTTTCTTCTTCTTCTTCTTCTTCTTCTTCTTCTTCTTCTTCTTCTTCTTCTTCTTCTTCTTCTTCTTCTTCTCTTTTCTCTTCTTCTTCTTCTTCTTCTTCTTCTTCTTCTTCTTTTCTTCTTCTTCTCTTCTTCTTCTTCTTCTTCTTTCTTCTTCTTCTTCTCTTCTTCTCTTTCTTCTTCTTTCTTCTTCTTCTTCTTCTTCTTCTTCTTCTCTTCTTCTTTTCTCTTCTTCTTCTTCTTCTTCTTCTTCTTCTTCTTCTTCTTCTTCTTTCTTCTTCTTCTTCTTCTTCTTCTTCTTCTTCTTCTTCTTCTTCTTCTTCTTCTTCTTCTCCTTTTTTTTCTTCTTCTTTTCTTCTTCTTCTTCTTCTTCTTCTTCTCTCTTTTCTCTTCTTCTTCTTCTTCTTCTTCTTCTTCTTCTTCTTCTTCTTCTTCTTCTTCTTCTCTTCTTTCTTCTTCTTCTTCTTCTTCTTCTTCTTCTTCTTCTTCTTCTTTTCTTCTTCTTCTTTCTTCTTCTTCTTTCTTCTTCTTCTTCTTCTTCTTCTTCTTCTCTTCTTCTTCGCTTTTCTTCTTCTTCTTCTTCTTCTCTTCTTCTTCTTCTTCTTCTTCTTCTTTCTTCTTTTCTTCTTCTTCTTCTCTTCTTCTTCTTCTTCTTCTTCTCTTTCATTCTTCTTCTTCTTTCTTCTTCTCTCTTCTTCTTTTCTTCTTCTTCTTCTTCTTCTCTTCTTCCAATCCACACAACAAATCATTCATGTCAAGAGAAAGTAACCAAACATTAATGCTTGTAAAATGCTTTTTTCTTGGTGTGAATTTAACGACTGCATTTTAACAATGTTTGCATTTCTTCATTTGATGTTTTCACTTTCTCATATATTTCCTTTTTTTTTCTTTTCTTTTCTTTGAAATATTTGGTATGTTTTGATGCAGTGGTGCAAGCAGAAGTCGTTATAGTCGTTGAAAACAGTAAACAACTCACTTAGTAGAAAGTCTGCACAACTTACTCGATTATTGACATCGTTCGATTTTTGTATAATGGTTGCTTTGCATTTTATGTCAAATTTCCACAAGAAAAGAATAAAAACATGCGTCAAGGAAGCTCAAAATGGATTTTAAAAAATAAAAAAAGATTTTTTTTTTAAATTCGCTTTTATTATTTCTTCAGTGAATTTTTTTTAAAAAAGAAAGATTTTTTAAAAAATTCTCTTTTTTTATTTCTTCAGTGATTTATAAAAAATAGAAAACAAAGAAGAAAAAAATTATAAAAAATAAGCACAAAAGAAAATTGTAGATTTAAAAAAAACGAAAAGTTGTAAAGGATTTTTAAACAGGTGATTGATTGTGTGCTTGTTTGTCAATCAATTTATTGATAAGTGTTTCCACAAATATATATCTAGGGCTCAGTTCATTGGGAAGAAGATACTACTTTAAACCTTTGCAGCTTAGACTGTTGAATGATTCTATTCCAGAATAAAGACAAGGAACACAAAACAAATGTTTGTAAGGAAAGAGGATAAAACATCAATTCTCTCAGCAAACGGATATGGACACAATAACCCCTCCCTGATGCTGCCAGAACCATTCTATAAAAACTTGTGTTTGCAGAACTTTTATTCCTAGACCATTGTTCCAACGAGATACTTTCTAAGAAACTACCAAAGAGCTTTTAATGTTGACTTTTTTCTGTTTTGTCTCTTAGTTGATTTTCTAGGTGAAAGGAATTCTCGGGTACAATAATTCTACTTGTACACTATACAAATAATGAGTGAGTACTTTACAAATGCGCAGAAAAGACGTTTTTTTTCCCTCTCCTATCTCAAGTGCCTTTCAACATGAATCATTGTATATATGATAGATACTCTGACATGACCAAAATAAAAGTCTTTTAACAATTTCAAAGTAATTTTAGATGAGGTAGACAGATACCTTCATTTTTCTTCCTTTCTTTATCATACTGCTTCTTAATTTCTGATTCTTATTATCTATGACCGGGGTCGGTGCTAGAGTCTTGCTCTCTACTATTACTTGTCAACTTCAGGGTTTCTCAATCTGGGATCTACGACTTCTTGGTGGGAAAGAGGGGGCAGAACCTTTTTTTAAATTACCAAAAATCAGGGAATTATACTATTTTAATGAAAACTACAGTACATATTCATTAACTAATTACTTTTATAATAAATAGATATTTTATTAGAATAAACTTTGAGAAAATGTTTCTTTTTGTAACCCCCCAAAAAAAAAAAAAAAAAATTATGACTAAATTTCACTGGGGGTGGGGAGAAGAAAGAAAGGTTCAAGTCACACATTTTTATATATTTTAACAAAGATTAATCACAACACGTCTCTGCTAAAAAAATTTCGAGTTTTACAAAAAGCCCCGAAAAACGTGAAGGTCTCTACCTGATTGGAGGTTTCAGAGGTGAGACACCTACACTGGCTTGGCCATGTCATAAGGGTGGACAAAGGTCGCATCCCCAAAGACCAACTGTATGGTGAACTAGTAGAGGGCACCCGACCGGTAGGGATACCACGCCTACGCTTTAAAGATGTCTGCAAGAGAGACATGAAGACATGCCATATCGACATAAACACATGGGAGGTATGTGCAGAAGACCGTATGACCTACACCTCCTCGTCAAACAAAGAATGAAATGGAAAAGAGAGGAGGAAGCCGCCGCGGAAAAGAGAGTTAAAAGGAAGGAGAGAGAAAAGCATCTCCAGTATCTCCAGCAAGCATCACCTTTTGTTTGCAATCACTGTACCAGAGATTGTCATTCAAAAATTGGTCTGTTCCGCCACTCACATAGCTGTAGATAATTTTTTAAATAAAAAAGTGGACTCTACGCCATCGTCTTTAATAGACTTTATAATTATTATTATTATTATTATTCAATTCTTTTATTCTTTATTTTACCTTTTTTATCTGTTATTTAGAAAATGTCTTTTTTCTCTCACATCAGACATCACATGCAATAATACCTAAGAACGTCTCATGTAAAAAGATCTAACCACATGAATACGCATCAATATTTATCAATAAGAAGGATTCAAAATAAAATCAAGTATTAAATTATCTTTTTTAAAAATATATGCCAAATTTGTTGATCCTGTTAGGATAAAAGCTACCAAGAATCGAAAAAGAAGGTTCCGAGTCCAACAAGAAATACCTGAAGAAGGCCGGTGGGTATATTGGCCGAAACGTTGTACAGATAACAATAGATGAGGACAATAGTCCGAATAACGCAGATAATAAGAATATATAACATTTTAAAGCCATTAATTTATAAGATTATATTCTTATTAAACTGTTAGGATAAAAGCTACAAAGAATCCTGTGAACGGAGCTGGTTCTTAAAGAATATTCTGTTTGTTGAATTTTGATCTGGACAGACAAAACGTGCTTCAATCTTGATGAGAATGACTATTACTTATTTTTTTGTTGTTATGATCTATAAGAAGAAACAGTAAAAAGGGTCACTTATAGGTTTGTTAAAGGAGGTCTTATTATCTGGAGTGGCTTTAATGGCTTCGGGCTACACAGTGTAATTATTAACAGAACTTTGACACCACTCAAGTAGCAAGAGACGCTAGAAGACAACCTGATCCCAAAGAGTTGCTGATAAATAGAGGAGAAAAGAAAAAGTTTATCTTTCAGCAAGACAATGAAAGTTTCCATTCTGTAAAGATGATTGTTTTGTACTTCAGTGATCACTTTTCATCTGTAATGAAAGTGGTCTACCTTATCTGCTGACCTCAAATCATAGAGAAAATGTTTGTCAGGAATGACAGCAAGAGATATCTATTGACTGGAAACATCCAATATTTCACTCTTAAGAGAATGGAACTATAGTCCGTGTCATGTACGTATGGGAGGAAAATCCCTCAGTGACTGTTCTCTAAATTAGCAAATGTAGTTGACAGGCCATTTTGAAGGTTTCAAGACAAAAAGTGCAACCATCAACCATTTTGTTAAATAATTTTTTCTTTAATTAAAAAAAAACCATTGACGTTTCTATTTTTTATTTTAATAAACACTCGGCATCAGTATTTTCATGTTTTTATTTTTTTTAAATAGTCTCCTAAAACGAATAAATATTAAAATTTACAACCATGCAGAAATGACTTTAAAATAATTTTGAATAAACATTTTATATAAGAATCTCTACTCAGTTTAAACAAATTTTTAAAAAAAATTTTAAACTCTAATTTTAAAAATAATTTCTGGATAGAGTGTATACTTATACAGCTTTAAAATTGACAAAATTTAGACTGATAATGATAAGATTATTATTATTGGTTTTCACACCTGCCGTAGCTGGTGGTTCACTGGAGGCTGAGTGACAGCAAGTGTCCTCAGGTCTCCAGGACTCTTCTGAGTATTCTAGCCGATCCCAACAATGCTGATTTTGGATTGTCTCAATTCTTCCTCTGATTTCTAGTTCACCCAAATTCTTTTCCAGAGCATTGGGGATTGTTCCAAGGGCACCAATTACAATTGGTACTACCTTCACCTTCATGTTCCACAGCTTCCTCAGTTCTCTGGCAAGGTCTAATTATTTGTCTATCTTTTCGCTTTCTTTCATTTTCACTCAGTGGTCGGCTGGGACAGCAAACTCCAAGAGACGACAGGTTCTCAATCAATACTAGGTCGGTTCTCCTGGCCGGGATTAGGTGATCCGTCTGTACCTCGAAGTTATTATTATTATTTACTCCTTTTGAGTTTTTACATCAGCATTAGCTGATGGTCTTTCACTGGAGTCTGAGTGACAGCAAGTCTCCTCAGGTCTCCAGGACTCTTCTGGTATTCTGGCAGATTGCAGCAGTGCAGTGTTCTGAATGGTTTCAATCCTTCCTCTGATATCCAAACTTTCCAAACCCTTTTCTAATCCTTTTGGGACTGTTCCAAGTGCACCAGCCACAATTGGTATCACTTTCACTATTATTATTATTATATTATTATTATTATTATTATTATTATTATTACTGTGAACATCTCATTAATTGATTTTCTGTATTAACTTCATTTTTGCACACAAATGGAGTGTATATTTATATATATGTATATTTATACAGTTTTAAAATTGACAAATTTAGACTGATAATGATAACATTACATTATTATTATTATTATTATTATTATTATTATTATTATAATCATCATTATTATTATTATTATTATTGTACATCCATTTAGCAAGATTATTATTATTATTATTATTATTATTATTATTATTATTATTATTATTATTATTATTGTGCATTCAGCAAGATTTCCCATTACAGTTCAATTCTTGTCACCTTGTTTTTGTTAAATAAAAATAGTTCACTTCTCTCATTCTTGTCATTTTTTTTCTCTCCTTGTTTTTGTTAAATAAAATTTCATTTTTGGAGAAGATCTACCTTGTAGTGAACATGTCAATTTAATTTTCTGTATGGCTGGGTCATGTCCGCCGGATGGATGATGGACGAATCCAAAAGGACATCCTCTATGCAGAGCTTTTATCTGGTCGCTCCCAGCTGCGTTTCAAGGATGTCTGCAAGAATGATCTCAGGTGCTTGGCATTGCCCCTTCCAGCTGGGAAAATTTGCCTCGATAACCCTCGGTGGCAACAGGCTCTCCGTAGAGGACTGTTCATGTCCGAAGTCACCCTGGCGCAACACCATGAAGCTAAGAGGTCCAGAAGAAAGCAGCGGCAACAAAGCATCGGAACATCAACATCTTCAGGGACAGCCTTTAAATGCGACATCTGTGATCGAGAATGTTTTTCAAACATTCGGACTTCACTGTCGCAGGAGGCGCTGTAACTTCAGGGGCACAAAAATATTATTATAGTCTTCCGAGACTGAAATTCCAATAATTATAATTGTCTTTATTTTTACACACATGCCAACCACCTACATTAACACACACACACACACACACACACACACACACACACACAACACATATATATATATATATATAATATATATATATATATACATATATATATATATTTGTAAAGAATAAAGACTTAAATACCCCTTTTTTCTTTACAAATTACTTTGCTCTGTTTAATAAAATTAAACATTGACCTCTCAAACGGGACCTGAACTCTGCAGCAACATACTGTTTGAGAAAAGGACCAGCTTAGAATCATCCTAATACCAAGAAACTTGGTACCCCACCTAAAAGAAAAAGTATATATATATATATATATATATATTATATATATTATTTGTTGAATTTTTTAAATATAATTGTTTTCCATAGGCAACTACCCAGGTTTCAAGCTATTTTGCTATCATCAGGTTGCTAATAATTCTTCTGGTGTTTATGTGAAGACCTTTCTTGCTTTTATGTTTTTGGACCACAAATTACATTGGTTGATCATTATTACATTCGCAATCTCTCTCTCTCTCTCTCTCTCTCTCTCTCTCTCTCTATATATATATATATATATATATATATAATGATGGTGATCCATTGGTTATTTATTGGCAGATGGAAGAATATATAATGTATGTACGAACAAAAAAAAAAGACATTATCTAACATGATTTAAAAAAAAAATTTTTTTATTGATTTTAATGGCATGTCAATCCATCTAAGGTTATTTCATGCCTAGAAGTTAGGGAATCGCATTTAGTCTCTTAATGGTTTTTGAAACAGATCTATTTGACCCATAGATGGGACCCTAGCATATACTACCACTCCGGGTCAGATTAGACTGGGAAGTAATGCCAATGAATGGGTACTCTATTTGCCAGAGCTCCAGAATTTGAGCCTCACCATCAGTTTAGATGGGAGGTTTTAAAACTTTTGATTTATTTCGTGTACCTATTCACCTCAAAATATTCACTTTCTTTCAATAATGGTGACAAGACATTTGGCATCAATCTTACATTTGGACTAATATTCCGAGCATAAATATATTAAACAATTTTCAAAGGAATGGTAAATCATTTTCTTTGATATTTTTGGAACCCGATAGAAAATACTGCATTTTTTTTTTTTTTTTTGGAGGGGGGGCTGCAATATTTGACAGTCATAAATAGCAAGCAGCTGAACAGGTTTGCCACCCTCGTTGTTTCTCTCTCTCTCGTACAAGTCCAGGATTTCCTCCTTCTGCTTCGAGAAACAGGAAATTAAAATCTTCAGAAGGAGAAATGAATGAAAAATCGAAAGGAAAGTCAAAAAATACTTTGGTTAAATTGATTTATTATATTGGTCTGTCAACATTCTCACTTCTTAGGGAAAGGTAAATAGTGTATCCGAAAAATATTATTAGTTGCAATTTTTTTTTTGTTTTTTACTTGATCTCATATTTTGAGTACTCATTAGATAATTTTTTTGATATTTTGTGTTTCCTTTTTCGATATTGTAAATGAAATAATAAACTGATTAACATCCGTGGCTTGATGCTAAAATAGCCAAGTATCGCAGGACAAATGATTTGTTTTTTTAATTGAAGACAATCTGGTAAGAGTTAATTCTTTTTATTTTAAAAACCAGAGAGCTTCTGGTTATCCAATCAATACTCTACAACTCCACATCATGAGGAGGCATTTGGTGTAATGGTTATCATTGAAGAAATGGACTTGGCAACACGAGTTCAAATCCTGGATGAGGTTGTTTGTCTTTCATATAGTGCTAATAAAAAAAGTCGTTGGGGCGGCATTAAGTTGGTATCAGCCAGTCACCGAGGGACTCTATCCCCTTTTCACTAGCGCTAGACCAAGGAGATTGTTGTGACATCTGAGGTGGAGCGCCACATATACCATCAGCTCTTTACTTTACCGCACAGATCCCTGTGCTACTCATACGCTGAGTTGGCGAGGACCGGTATCGAACTAGGAACCTTGTGGTTTCTAGTCAAACGCTCTACCGACTGAGCTAAACCGGCCCCTTAATACTCTTAGGAAAAGGTATGCAATCAGGTTACATTGAAAGTACTGGTTCCTGCTAGATCACTGAAATTAAGTAGTGATGAGCCTGTTCAATATTTAGATGGATGACCAATTAAGCAACAGCAGGTACTGTAGGAATAGATGACGATTTTAGGTAATGTGACGTAAGCAGTGACATAGTTTTTGTTACAGACAAAAACCGGAAGCGAATCTCCATTATTAATAGATTAATAGATGACGATTTAGTAATGTGACGTAAGCAGTGACATAGTTTTTGTTACAGACAAAAACCGGAAGCGAATCTCCATTATTAATAGATTAATAGATGACGATTTTAGGTAATGTGACGTAAGCAGTGATGTAGTTTTTGTTACAGACAAAAACCGGAAGCGAATCTCCATTATTAATAGATAATAGATATGATCCAAAATAATGTGTAACAAATACTTCTGTTTTGATGTCTCTACAGAGAAATAGCGACTAGAATCTTTGTTTATAATTTTGTTTCCCTTGTGTGAGATTATTTCTTTCTCAAGCGAGTTGCATTTCCATAGTGTAAATTTTTGTTTCAAAATATAAACTGTATGTAGTTTTTGTTACAGACAAATACCGGAAGCGAATCTCCATTATTAATAGATGATAAAATATATTCCTGAAGGCATCGAATCCTAGAATTGTGTATCTTCCCTGTTCTGGCCGTTGTGTATGCTTCAAGAATGGTCAGAACTAATCATCCAAGTTATTTTAACCTCAAGTCCTCTGTTCTAATATCAAGCTATTTCATTCAACCATAATCTTTGTAGTCTTGCCAAATCATTCAGCTGAAAATATCATAATATAACAAGTTGTTGAAGTCAGTGTACCAGCAAATCAAATAGTTTTCATAAAGGAAAAAAAAAAACAAATAAACAAACAAAAAGAAAACACTCAGACCTTAAAGAGATGAGACTCACCCTATTAGCAGGCAAAGTATATATCAGTTTTGTTCTCCTCACCAATATACACCTATATTCACTTCAAACTTCTTACATCTGTCTCTTATCATATATATATATATATATATATATATATATATATATATATATATATATATATATATATATATATATATATATATATATAATGTATATATATATATATATATATATATATATATATATATATAATGTGTGTTTGAAGAGCTGTCCCTCTGAAACTAATGTCTTTTAAAGTATCATTTAATGAGTTCTAATTAGTATCGATGTCCTTTACTTGTTTTTTTTTTTTCTGAGATATTCAAGAATCATAATACTGGCTGGAGTTTATGAACCGCTATAATGATGATGGGTAATTTGAGATTAAATTTCTGGTTTTATTTTTTCCTTCTGTAATTTGCTGCCTTTTAGTCTCTTCTGTGTTCTGAAGATCCTTGAACAATGCTATTTTGTGTTTGTCAAAAATAGTAGTCCATTTACCCTTCCAGCTGGGCATAGAATATGCCAATTGTATCCTCTACAAAGAGATAAGACCCTCCCAAAAGGGGTGTTCAGGGTATGATACTTAACGGTATCTAGTAGTTAACAAAAACAACATGGTGATTCGTTTATTGGAAAATTCGCCACAGAGTCCAATATTTAATCTTCCTCTTCGTCGGCAGCACCACCTCTGTTTGCATTTCACATCTTATTATAATGGAGATTGTGTGTTTTTCTGTCTGTAACCGAAACTATATTACTACTCAAGTCACAATTCCCTTCGTTATTTACATAACATTCTCCATGATTTTATTTATATTTAAACCTCAATTATTAATAAAATTGCTTCACCTTTTTATTAGTGTTGTCCATATATACATACAAATAACATGCAATTGTATTTATATATACAAAAAGTAGCGGTTTACAGTGTAAATGGTAAGGCTAATTTGCACATTGATATTAAAATGTGATTTTATTAAATATATGCTTAGTATTATTGATTTCTAATTGTTTTGTTTTTTTTAATGAATATAAGCAAAAATCTCTTCAATGAATCTTAAATGAAATCCATTAACAAGAAAAAAATAACTGTCATTTTATTCTTTATTTCCATAATTAACTAAATAGTTAAATAAGTAAAATTCAGCAATGAAAGACGGGAGTGATGGAAGAGTAAGTTTCATTTCTATTTTTCTATTATGCCCTCACTCTGTTACATATCTTTTTATCTGCCTTCTTATTAGACTTTCTAATTTAATACGATATTTCATTACATTAAAACTTAAATACTTGCACCCGGAGGGTGCATATATTTGCTAGTAGTGCTAATAATCCTGAGAAAGATATGTATCCAACTATTCTCCCTCTAGCTATGAGTGAATAATAGGGCAGACTGGCATCTTTAACCTTGGTTAGGCAACCAGTCTAAGAGAAGGAAAACCTGTTAATCTCCACTAAAAAAGTAACCTTGCATCATATTCTGCATGTGTGGAGAGGTTGGGTAAATTCATTAGTTCCAGGTGGTATAATGGTAACAAGCAGAACCAAGACTGATTGTATCACTTCAATATAGGAAGGGCGTGGTGTAATGGTTAAAGTCATGGGAAATGGACACGTTTCCCCGAGTTCAAATCCTGGACCTGGTAATTGCATTTCACTTAGCGCTAATACCCTTGGGAAAGGTATGAATCCTACTCTCCATCCAGCTATGGGTAAATAGTAGGGCAGACCGAGCTCTTTAACCTTGGTTAGGCAACCAGTCTAGGAGAAGGAAAACTCTGAATTCAAACCTGTTAAACTCCAATTAAGAAATTGACTTTGTGTCGCATCCTGCTCGTGCAGAGGGGTTGGTAAATATATATATATATCACTGTAATATTCTAGAAAGGCATGAATCCAACTTTTGTCTTATCATTGGCATTCTATAAGGAAGTAGATGAGCAGGTACATAGACACTCTTTCTTTCTATTGACTGACCACAAAAAAAAAAGATAAGAAAAGACTGACTCCACTAGGCATGAAGTGTGGAATATTTACTGGTAAAACAATACAACATTAATGTCGTTTTTTGTTTGAAACCGAAAAGACGAACATTGTCGAAGCAATTTCAGGTACATTTCATTTTTTTTGTTTCTGTTAGTAATACACCTGAACTAAACTTTTCCAGGTAAGAAGACTCGCTTGTATTTGTCTGGTTCTCTTTTGAGACCCCCAGCCAATATTTCAATTTTCTTCTGCCAAAGAAACGTTATTCCTCTTGACACATAGATATGTCTAACCATTCACGGAGATAAGATTTCAGAATTCTCTTTGCTAATCAAAAAAGCTGTAGAACAAACTGAACTAGTTTTTAGCTTTTAACAAAACAGAAACCAGATTCTCTGAGGGTATTTTGAGGTGTTGATCTTATTGTTGTATGATGAAACTGGTGTTTACTTACTAAGTAATCAAGAAAGTTTTTGTGTCTCTATAATTAAAGAAAACCCAACACACCTGATCTCATCTGCCTATATCAACTGTCAGTGAAATTGGTAAGATACTCTGAAAAGTTTTCAAGATTAAAACACATTATTAATTCCTTAATATTAACAAAAAAAAACAACAAAGACTATACCTTTAAAATAAAGTAAAGTCATCAGGGTGGCCTAAAGTCGGTATCAGCCAGCCAGCGAGGAGTCTATCCCCTTTTCACTAGCGCTAGATGAAGGAGATTGTTTTTGCGTCTGAGGTGGAGTGCCAGACCTACCACCAGCTCCTTACTTTACCGCACAGATCCCTGTGCTACTCATACGCTGAGTTGGCGAGGGACGATATCGAACTAGGAACCTTGTGGTTTCTAGCCGAACGCTCTACGACTGAGCTAACCAGTCCCCCAAAGTAATCTACAAAAGTTCTTATTTTTATATCCACATAAACAAAATACTAATAAAGTATCTTTATATTCTACTTTTTTTTTCAAAAACAGGTTCAAGCCTCCATAAGAAATTTTGAGTCCTAAAAATATTCAAATTCTTTTTTAGTTTTTCACGTCAGCGTTAGCTGATGGTATTTCACTGGAGTCGGAGTGACAACAAGTTCCTCAGGTCTCCAGGACTCTTCTGAGTATTCTGGCAGATTGCAGCAGTGCAGTGTTCTGGATGGTCTCAATCTTTCCTCTGATATCCAAACATTCCAGACCCTTTTCCAATCCTTTTGGGACTGTTCCAAGTGCACCAACTACAATTGGTATCACTTCACTTTCATATTCCATAACTTTTTTAGTTCTCTGTCAAGGTCCAGATATTTGTCTATTTTTCATTTTCCTTCAGCTTCACCCTGTGATCTGCTGGCACTGCAAAATCCACCAGTTGACAAGTTCTTTCTTTTTTTGTTTATCAACACTAGGTCTGGTCTTTTTGCTGGGATAAGGTGATCCGTTTTTATTTCAAAGTCCCAGAGAATTTTATGCGTTTCGTTCTCAAGAACAGATTCTGGTTTATGTATATACCATTTTTTTGCATGGTCAAAATCTATTTTTTTGCATAATTCCCAGTGGATCACCTTCCCAACCCAGCCGTGTCTAGTTTTGTATTCTCGTTGTGCTAGTTTGCTATTATTATGTTCACTCCTGTGAGGTTTTCACACCAGCGTTAGTGATGGTCATTCGCTGGAATCTGAGTGACAACAAGTCTCCTCAAGTCTCCAGAACTCTTCTGAGTATTCTAGCTGATTTCAGCAATGCTGTTTTCTGGATGGTCTCAATGATACCTCTGATTACCAGTTCATGTAGTCTTTGTTCCGAGTTTTTTGTGACCGCCGTCTGTTAAAACAACCGGATATTGACGGTGTAAATGAAAAACATGTCCTTTCTTAATCGAGATCAAAAAGGGGTGCCTAAAGGTATATGATCTGAAATAATTGACCGTGAGGCATTTTGGGGAGTATAATACGCAACATCCAAAATGTTTAAGAAATGTGGACTTCAGTTACATTTCAACCTGGCGTATTCTTTTTCTAGGGAGATTTTGATTTGATTGTTGTTTGAAACTTTTATGATTAACCGACATTAAAATAGTTTTCAGCTTATTAAACAGTTCACATTTATTCAGGTTTTTCTTTTCTTTCACAGACGTTGAATAGATTATTTAATTTAAAATGTATTAACTATGTAATTTAACAAAATCAATAAAGAAGTTTATTCTCTCTTTAACAGACAGTTCATCAATAATGACCCTCAATCGCTCTCTCTCTCTCTCTCTCTCTTCTTCTCTCTCTCATCTCTCTCTCTCTCTCTCTCTCTCTCTCTTCTCCTCTTCTTCTCTCTCTCTCTCTCTCTTTCATTTCTTTCCTCTTTCCTTCTCTCTCTCTCTCTTTCTCTCTCTCTCTCTCTCTCTCTCCTCTCTCTCTCTCTCTCTCTCTCTCTCTCTTTCATTTCTCTCTCTCTTCCTTTCTCTCTCTCTCTTCTCTCTCTTTCTCTCTCTTTTAAATTTCTCTCTCTCTCTGCTCTCTCTCTCTCTCTCTTCCTCTCTTCTCTCTCTCTCTCTCTCTCTCTGTCTTTCCCTCTCTCTCTCTTCTCCTCTCTCTCTCTCTTTCTCTCTCTCTCTTTTCTTTCTTTCTCTCTCTCTCCTTTCCTCTCTCTTTTCAGTTCTCTCTCTCTTTCATTCTCTCTCTCTTTCATTTCTCTCCTCTTTCATTGCTATCTCTCTCTCCTTTCATTTCTACTCTCTCTCTTTCCTTTCTCTCTTCCTTTTCCTTTCTCTATCTCTCTCTCTCTCTCTCTCTCTCTTTCATTTCTCTCTCTCTTTCATTTCTCTCTCTCTTTCATTTCTAATTCTTTCCTTTCTCTCTCTCTCTCACTCTCTCTCTCTTCCTTCTCTCTCTCTCTCTCTCTCTCTCTTCTCTCTCTCTCTCTCTCTCTCTCTTATTGTTGGGTGAATCCAATCAAGATCTTTAAAGAATAATTATACCTCCCTCCCTCCCCTCCCTCCCCGCCCCCAACTCACTGTCATTTATCTTTTGTCATTTTGTATTTATCATCCAACATATTCACTTGACTCTAACAAATATTTCTATAAAACAATGAAAAGAATCTTCATCTAATTCGCACAATGGATGCCATCAACAAACATTAATCTTTCTATTTATAGATTTTATATTCAAATTATTTGCAAATAAATAAATAAAAGAATCTCCCCTATAATTAGCATTTAATATTCCTGGAGTTATTTCCCTTTAGAAATTAGATTATTTGGGGTCAGTGCAAATACAGACCCCCCCCTCCCTCACGCACGCACGCACACAAACACTATTCATTTACTGTTTGGATTATAAATTGATTTATTCTTAAAGATAAATCATTTTAACGGTATATTGTGCTAACAAAAATCTTGTTACACTGTAATGTGTTAACTGTAACAAACATATATACAGAAAATCAGACAATTATTAAAGAGACTAGTACAAAATAAAAACACCCTCCGGGCGATGTAAAAATAATTTTTTGAAACATATTGCCTGAGGGGTGGGAGTTAAAAATTCAATGTCAGCGAGTTTGTACGCTAAGTAAGTAAAATCATCAAATTCATTAAAGGATTAAAAAATAAAACAATTTGAAATGTAAACTTTAAATATGTATTAAAATAAAACAAACTATATATAGATATATAATACCAGTCATGTATTTATTAAAACTTGTTTAAAAACAAACAATGATGCATGTTCAAATTTTGAGTGTATTTATTCTATGTTATGACGATTTTGGGTAATGCGACGTAGGAGTGACGTAATTTTGTTACAGACAAAAACCGGAAGCGAATCTCCATTGTTAATAGATAATTCATTTATACAATGATGACAGAGCTTAGAATACATTTGTATCTTGTAACATTATTTCAGCACACAATTTTATTGGTGTAGTCCTCATGGTGTAGATGATAACATGCTAGACGGCAACATTGTCATCATCATGTCATGCAAGCAGCACGGATATCCATGACAATCTCTCGCCAACCTTCCCTATCATTCATTGCCCCAGGGAGGTCCTCCACGCAGCATCCAGCATCCGCGCATAGTTGGTCAATGTAGGTCCCTGGTGGGCGGCACACATTAGCATGTCAATGTGTTGGCTTAGACAGGAAAACGTCGCTTATGGGCTCGTCTTCTCCAACAGTGTCAACCATGCCTTGACTGTCTCACTAGTACGGTTTGTGAGATGGGGGGCAGTGGCCATACAGCTGCTTCCTTGAGGGGTGCTGTTTCCATGACTTGTTCAAGACAGCACGCAGCGTTCTTGTGCAGGTCCCATCTATCGTTTAGGGTCCAAGTGGTGCAGCCATACAGCAGTACTGATATAACCATGGCATGGAAGAATTGTTACTTTAACTTGTCGTCAGTGAGATTGGATTTCCATATGACTGATAATCTGTTTGTGGCCAACCATGCCTTTCCTATTCATATACATGGAGAAACATATAAGACAAGAAATACACATACAAGGAAAGGAATGATATACAATGAAAAAACGTATACATTAGTTCACTACAAGAACATACAAAATAGAGATATAGGACTGGAGAGTCCATAATTTCAATTAAACTTACTAGCATTGCGTTGGGGGCAGAAGCCCCCATCCGAGAAGGGTGTAGACATAAAAGTCTAACCCATGTGCGTGAGGTGCTGTAGAAGAAGAAGAGGAAGCCGAGAGTTCAAAGCAGGAGCTTAAATACCTACAAACCCCTGGTGGTCAAAAATGGGGACCCAGAGAGAAGATGTCTTCCAGGCAAGGGAAGACAACCCAACAATGGCAAATAATGATGCTATGTTTTGATGATTCTGCTTATTGTCATTTCCCCCCTACTGAATCATCCATGATGCAGATAACATGGACAGGGTGTCATTATTTAGATAGATTATTTTGTTATTTCTTATAACACCAACATTAAAAAAGGGGAACCACTCGGATTGACTGATGAATTATTTATTTATTTATTGATCAACTAGGAAAAAAGAAGACAGGGTTAGGGTTAGGGTTTAGGGTTAGTTTAATGGGGAAATAAATAATTTATCTGTCAGAGCGGTTCCCCTTTTTTATGTTGGAAATTATAAGAAATAACCGATTATTTTTAAGGATCTCAAGAGACAGTAAATAGAAAGTGATTATATAAATTAAAAAGTTGATACTGAATTTAAATTTGAAATCAGTTTCCTCACCCTGTTATCAAGAAAGTGACAGTTTATTAACGAGAAAGTCATATTTGATTTCAACAGTGTGCAAAAAGCAAAGTATTGCATTTCTATAAAAATCTGTCACCGTCATCGTCATTCCCAAAACACAGGACAGTTATATACAGTGAGAAGATAAAAGAGAAAAAAAAAACGAAATTGCCCTAAAGAAAATGGGGAGGAAATCTGAGAATGACCCTGAAGACAGATACAAAGATGGAGTGAAACAAGAGTAGGGGGTGTATATGTAAGGGGGTGGGGGGTTTAGAGATGGAAATATTACAAGATTGGATTATTTGCTTGTTTTTACCTGAGGTTCTTTTCAGTTGTGTCTATTGGCAAATGTCTTGTTTTCTGACGAACAAAAGTCTCATCTTTTTCTCTTTCTCTCTTTCTCTTTCTCTTTCTCTTTCTCTCTTTCTCTTTCTCTTTCTCTTTCTCTTTCTCTCTTTCTCTCTTTACATTTATAAATCTGAATCTTGCCTGTCAATACTGATAATTTACACAGAACTAATTCTGGTTCTGTCATACTTCCATCGCCAAAGTTATTTAGTTATTCTTAAGAAACCTTGAAATGTTATTCTTTATTTAAAAGAAACTTTAAACTTTGATTCATTGTTTTTTTTTTCTTTCTCTGTCTCTCTCTCTCTTTTTTTTTCAAAACACTGCTATTCTAGCATTGTGTGTTTACTTTATATTGAGATCTGCAACTGATGAATTTTTATGGCTTTTAGCCAGAGGTTTTCCTTTGTAAATATTACTGTTCATAGGTTTGGTTCGGCTGATAGGGAAAGGTTAAAAAAAAACTACTTTAAAGAATTTTAAGCTTTTTTAATTACACAGAATTTGTATTATTTATATTATTCAGACTATTGTCCTAATTTTCATTGCTATCTGTACAACGTTTCCACCAATGTGCCCTCTGGCCTTCTTCAGGTATTTTTTGTCGGACTCTGGAACCTTCTCAGACTCGAGAATCTTCTTTTCGGAATCAGAAGCCATCATGGAATTTTGAACCTAACCCTTTATTCAGTCCACAGGGGTATCCTGTTTTCATTCTGCTAACCATAGCTGGGGTACAGGTGTTAAGATGTGTTACTGACCAGGATTGAACCTGCAGTCTAGAGATAACTGTCACTTAGAACTGTCATAACCTAACTCCTTTATCCACTAGGCTATGTGTCCAATTGGACAAAAATTCCAAGAAATAGTACTCAGAATTCCTTCAGGAAGAGATACAGCATATTCATGTATCAGTCAAATGTTTTTAAAATCTGTAACACCCTGATTCGTGTGGAGGGGTTGGTAAATATATATATATATAGTCACCATGAGCTGTTAACTCTGTGTCTACACTATCGTTAAGTCTACATTATATAATGTGTGGGTAATACATATGGATTCAGAGTTATTTTTCTCCTTAATTGGTTGTATTACAAAGAGTAGATAACTCTGCCCAACTACTTCCCCCCCTCTCTCTCTTTCTCTTTCTCTCTCTCTCTCCTCTCTCTCTCTCTCTCTCTCTCTCTCTCTTTCTTCCAACCTCACATTCTCTCTCATACACTCTCTTTATTTTCTCTTTCTCTCTTTCTCTTTCTCTCTCCCTTTCTTTCTTTCTTTCTTCCTCTCTTTCTCTTTCTCTCTCTCCTTCCCCTTCTCTCTCCTCCCCCTCTTACTCTCTCTTTCTTTCTTCCAACCTCACATTCTCTTTCACACACACACTTCTTTTTTCTTTCTCTCTTTCTTCCTCTCTTTCTCTCTCTCTCTCTCCTTCCCCTCCTCTTACTCTCTCTCCCCTTACTCTTTCTTTCTTCCAGCCTCACATTCTCTCAGACACACACTCTCTTTCTTTCTCTCTTTCTCTTTCTCTCTCTCTCTCTCTCTCACTTTCTTTCTTTCTTCCTCTCTTTCTCTCTCTCCTTCCCCTCCACACTCTCCCCCCTCTTACTCTCTTTCTTTCTTCCAACCTCACATTCTCTCTCATACACATACTCTTCTCTCTTCTCTCTCTCTCTCTCTCTCTCTCTCTCTCTCTCTCTCTCTCTCTCTCTCTCTAGCCGTACAGCTTACTCTCTCTTTCTTCCAACCTCACATTCTCTCTCACACATATACTTGCTTTCTTTCTCTTTCTCTCTCTCACTTTCTTTCTTCCTCTCTTTCTCTCTCTCTCTCTCTCTCTTCTCATTCCCCTTCTCTCTCTCCCTCCTTCCCCTCCTTCCTCTCTCTCCTTCCCCTTCTGTCTCCCCCTCCTCTCTCTCTAGCCCTGCAGAGAAAGAGATGAAGAAGTTGTGTCTTTCTGAAGAAAGAGCATTAGTTATGAAATGAAATGCAAATATCTCTGACCAGAATTTGAACTTGTCTTACCGATTCCATTTTCCCTGCCAATAATCATTACAACATCTACACATCCAATCCAATAAGATCTAAAAATGAGTGAAAATATTCAAAGGCCAAACTCATCTTAATTGATCTTCGTCTTCGGCTGTGAATTTTACCTTCAACAAATCAACACTCAATAAGTCACATTTGACACCTTGTTCATTTTCGAGTCAGAACTCGTTAAAACAATCTTGAGAAATTAAGATTTCTTGGCTCTAAAATCGATTTACAACCGAAAGAGAACAAAAATTCTATCCTGGATACAACAATTCAAGGCTTCAAAGATGTTTCAATATTTTATTTAAAATGGAAAATTGAGGAACCTTGTATTCTTTTTGGATTTAAGTTTTAATATCATTCTTTATTCTAATTGATTTCAGTATAAAATTATACATAGGATTGCTTTTAATAA
>CM042167.1:46698008-46720508 GCA_023376005.1 Doryteuthis pealeii
TACTAATAACATGCAATTGTATTTATATATTCAACGAAATGGCGATTTACAGTGTGAATGGGAAGGCTAATTTGCATATTGATATTATAAATTTGATTTTAATAAATATGTGCTTAGTATTATTGATTTCTAATTGTTTGGTTTATCTTAATAAATATGAGCAAAAATCTCGGGGTAAATCTTAACAGAAATCTATTAACATAAAGAAATACTGTAATTTTATTCTTTCTTCCTATTTTAACTAAATAGTTAAATTAGGGAAATTTAACACTGAAAGACGGGAGTAAGGGAAAATGGTGGAACAGTTAGTTTCAAAGTTGTTCTATTTTCGATTATGCCCCCTCTGTTCCAATATTTTTATCTGAATTCTTATTCAGTTTCATTAGCCTTTCTAATTTACATGATATTTTATTATATTAAAACTTAAATACTTGCACCCGGAGGGTGCATATATTTGCTAGTAATTATAATGTTATATATCTCTTTCTTTCTTCTATATCTGGTCGTATTTTCTTCTTGCCGGCTTTGCTTCTGATCGTCTTTGGTATTTCTATCATCTATCTTGACTTGGTCTGGCATCTTCTAAGGCCTAGCGTCTGGAGTTGACTTGGGGACTTCGGTCTGGTTTTCTGTTAGAGATTTCTCTTTATCAGAAGCCCTGTGTCATTGTTAGTTTTTTAGGTAATAAACACAAGACTTCGATTTACTTTTGTTCTTATTTTATTGTTAAATCCCCATCAGACATCTACTAACTAACATAGCGCGCGTATGCAGAGTGAGTCACAGTTCAGGCAGTACATCTTCACTGCCTGACGTCCAACTGCAAACTGCCGACCGAACAGGTCCCACGTGACTTCACGTATTTTGCCGGGCTTCTGTAATTTTCCATGGAAGGACCCGGCCATGGTATGAAAAGGGTCATCCCCTCAGAATTACAGGGGACTGACAATAATCTTATGCAACCGCATATATTATGTAACAAGTGTAGCAATGAATATGCTAATGCTAATATTGGACCTTGATGAATGGGGGTGAGACTAAATATCCCCTTTAGCACCAACCCAATACAATATGACCATTAATCTAATACTCTAACCATTCTGACTTCAACTATAATTTAAAGCAACTTCCTAAAAACACTTTTTAAAAAATCAATCGTTATCAGTGACTACTAAATTTTCTACTAGTGGATACCATCTTCTGAAGACAACAGAATTTGACGTCTTTGCATTTAAACTAAAAATCAAACTGAATATCGAAGTATTTGTCATGTTTTGCCTTTGGTGAAAAAAAGAAACAGAAAAATTGCCAGTCATGCCTCTTTTAAAATAGTTTTTTTCTTTCTTTTTTTAAGCCATTGGCAAAACCAGTTGAATCTTGATAATATTAATTTTAGATTTCTCATAATCATTTTCTGACGATTATTTTTAACATATTGGCCATTATGAAATATGAGCACATCCGATTTTACAAGAATCTAACCAAGAGTCTGTGAAAAGTTGTTTATTAGAATTTTCACATGATCTGCATCAGCCTAGCATCTTATTTGAAAGAAAATTACGGTCATGCTGAAAGCACCAGTTCCTGCTAGATCACTGAAGTTAAGCAGTAATGAGCCTATTCAGCACCTAATTGGGTGACCACTTAAGCAACAGCAGGTACTATAAACAACTTGAGTCCTTTGTTTATCAAAATGACTTGATTCACATAAAATGATCTGAAAAGGGTTGATATAAAACAACTAACCAATCTCTTCAACAAATAAACCAACCCAAATCAGACAATTCAAATGTTTTTAGTCATATGTGTTTATGGATGTAAATGAGGGATCATTTTGGTATTATAATCAAGTTGTAAACTAATCCCCCATTTTTTGACCACATTAGATTCATAAGGAGTTATGCTATTCAACAAATTATGGTCATGCTGAAAGCACCAGTTCCTGCTAGATCACTGAAGTTAAGCAGCAATGAGCCTATTCAGCACCTAATTGGGTAACTACTTAAGCAATAGCAGGTACTGTAAACAACCTGAGTCCTTAGTTCATCAAAATAACTTGATTTGGCATTAAATGACCCAAAAGAGGTTTCCTATGACATAAAACATTGATTGCTTTAATCAACCAACAAGAATGTTTCTTACTATTGCTTTCATCTTCTATCAGAAAAAGAGAATGGTCAAATAATGGGGGATCAGTTTATAACTTTTGAGAAAAGAAAACAGACCCTCCACTTTATGACCACATTCTTTTTTCTTGTTTCTTAAATAATGATTCACATCAATAATATTACTGTCAAGTTATAGTAGATCACTGAAGTTAAGCAGTGATGAGCCTGTTCAATATTGAATCGGGTGATCAATTAAGCAACAGCTGATACTGTAAGCAACCGGAGTCCTTTGTTTATAAAAATAACTTGATTTGGCATTAAATGACCCAGAAAGGGTTGATATGCCATAAAACAACAAACAAACCAACATTATTTAAAAGACATTTTTTTTTCTAAAGAAATGTTGCGATATGAATTAAAAAATTAGCATTGAGTAAAAATTTGTGTAAAAGTCAAGCAATGATAAATTAAAACTCTCTATTAACCAAAATTTTATCTCTTTTTGCTTTATATATAATAAAACTGAAATTTCATTTTGGAATGACTTAAAAGGAATCCATAATATTTTTTTATTATCTTGAAATGAATTATTTTACCTGTAAATAAATTTTTTTTAAATCTTTAAGAATTAAATTATTTTCTAGAATTTCTGGTTGTATTATGTAATTATTTTATCTAAAAAAAGAAAAAAGAGGTGCCTAAAGTTCATATGGTCCTTCTCTCTACCCAGGCGACGCCGGGTAGCCACTGCCAGTTTGATATATTTAAAAAAAAGAAAGAAATTTAAATGAAAGTAAGAACAAAAACCAAGCCCTGGTGATATTTAATGTGTATATATGTAAGGGTGACACGACTTTCAAATTACCTTGTAGAAAAGTTGCTTTTCTATTTGCATATTAAAAGGAATCCATAATATTTTTTATTATCTTGAAATTAATTATTTTACCTGTAAATAAATTTTAAAAAATCTTTAAGAATTAAATTATTTTCTAGAATTTCAGGTTTTATTATGTAATTATTTTATCTGAAAAAAAAAACAAAGGAAATATGTAGGGGTGACAAGACTTTCAAACTACCTTGTAGAAAAGTTGTTTTTCTATTTGCATATAGTTTCCCCCACCAATAAAAGAGTTTCTATCCAGATATACAACACCCACCAACATCGACAAAAACAGAATGACGACTCATCAATCAATTCTATGAATAACACAACACAAACAAAATGACAGTCATCTAATCTTTAATATTGACAATAATGTTTGTCAGTTCTAAGATTATCCAAGAATATTTAGTTTCTTTTTTCTTTTTTATATTCCGAAGAACGGTTTCTGCTTTCTTCAGATATTATTTCTTGCAGGTTTCAGGAATCTACTTTGGAAGTCGCATATTTCATAATCAGGGAAGTGACGCCTTGCAGTGGGAACATTAAAAAAGGAACCAATGAGATTCAAATCTTCAGTAACATGACGATGATAACGCTTATTGCTTTCTCATTTTCATTTATTTATAATCCCTTCATTTTTTTTTTTTTACTATAGAACGGGAAAAAATGTATTTGAAAAAAAATTACATTTTATATACAATAACTTTCAAAGTAGTTAAACTATAAATTTTATACTCAAAAGACAATGTTTATTTTTTTGTAAAAATTTACTATTTACATTAATCTAGTTTTTATTTATGTCTTATCTTCAAAATATTAGTCACTGTTTGGTTGTTGAATGTGATGGATTAATATCTATCTATCTATCTATCTATCCATTTATCTATCAATCCATTTAGCTATCCATTTATCTATCTATCCATCTCTCTCTCTCTCTCTCTATATATATATATATATATATATATATATATATATATATATATATAAGTAATCCACAGACACGTGTTTCGAGGTTTCACCTTTCATCAGTGTGGCTATACCTTAACAGCTACCCCTGGTCGGGTTCGAGACCCGAATGAACTTTTGTTCGCCAAACCTTTAACCTGTACGGCCAGAGGCAGAAATATAGGAGAATATTAATCGCTACATTTCTAAGCGGAAATGAATTCACTAGAGTCCACAAACGTTTGTAAACAAACGTGAGGGTTAGCTAGACACAAGAACGGTGAATCTGCAATTAAATCCCTATTCAGAGAACTCAACCATTAATGGGAGTATATATATAATAAATAAGTAATCCACAGACACGTGTTTCAAGGTTTCACCTTTCATCAGTGTGGCTATACCGAAACAGCTACCCTTTCTTTCGTCGGTGTGGCCTAAAGTCGGTATCAGCCATTCAGCAAGGGAGTCTATCTCCTTTTCAATAGCGCTTGACCAAGGAGATTGTTTTTTAGCATCTGGGTGGAGCGCCACACCTACCATCAGCTCCTTACTTTACCGCACAGATCCCTGTGCTACTCATACGCTGAGTTGGCAAGGACCGGTATCGAACTAGGAACCTTGTGGTTTCTAGCCGAAAGCTCTGCAATGGGAAACAGCCTTGTTTAGGATTTGAACTTTAGTCACTGGTTCCATTTCCCACAACAATAACCATTACACATGAGCCTCCTCCTTATGTTGGGCAGAAGACAAAGAGACAATTTACTCTATTGAATTTAGTTGGTTTGAATTAAAATCAAACTTTTACCAATTTGAATAAATTATATTGATGCATTTCCTGATCGGTGTTCAGTAATTTATTCAAAATTTATCAATATTTTTCCTTTGCTACACTGTTCAAAATGAACCCTGCATTTATACATGCATATTACTTCCTTCTTCTTTTTCTTTTCTTTTTTCAAAAAAAAAAAAAATATTTAGCATTTGTCATTTCCTGACAATTTTTTAAGGTAACTTATTCCCTCCCTTTTTGTTTTGTTTTTTTTTTTTTTTCAAACACATTTTTCTCAAAGTACTTACACTAAAAAAAATTCTTGAAACACATGCAGACATTTTGCCAAATTTGGAGGCAATTGCTCGGAGTGATGCTCTCTTATCTGGAAGAACCTGTTAAGCTTCAAAGTTTAGTGAATTAGTCACACAAGATTCTTTTTTTTTTTTTGGTAGGGGGGAGGGGTGATGATGGTAGTGGTGGTGGGTGGGGGGTGATATTAACAGATTAAGATAGATGATGTTTTTCAGAAGATTATAGTGCACAATCATCGAAAAAATATACCATCGTCATTGATTGCTGCTAGCAATTATTTCTCTTTGACTTTCTCTCCAAGACAAAAATATACATGACGTTTATCTGAGGTGAAACTATTTTTTTTCAAACTGCAAAGGATACAATCAATCGAAGCTGGTGATTCGGTTTCAAATCTGGTCGTTAGCAACCAAGCTTTTTATTATCATTTATTACTTATAGTTGAATGATGTGATATATTAAATGGTAATATAGAGAATAAATTTATAAAAAGTTTTTTAGTTCCAGTTAACTTACAAATGGTTAGTATCAAGTCTTGGGTCAATAGATATTACACAATCCAGTTCAGCATTGAATTCAAAAGGGGCAAAATATTAAATGGTAATACAGAGAAGAAACTTGTGAAAAGGGTTTTAGTTCCAGTTAAATCACAAATGGTTAGTATCAAGTCTTAAGTGAATAGATATTACACAATCCAATTCAGTATTAAATTCAAAAAGGGCAAAGTATTAAATGGTAATACAGAGAAAAAACTTGTAAAAAGGGTTTTAGTTCCAGTTAACTCACATACGGTTAGTATCAAGTCCTGAGTCAATAAAGATTAGACAATCCAGTTCAGCATTAAATCTAAAAAGGGTAAACTTCCAAATCCAACTAAAATGCTTGAAGAAGGGTAATATTAAATGGCAATATTGAAAATAAACTTATAAAAGAAAAAGTATTTTAGTTCCAGTTAACTCACAGATGATTGGTATCAAGTCCTGAGTCAATAAAGATTACACAATCCAGTGCAGCATTAAATCTAAAAAGGGTAAATTTCCAAATCCTACTAGAACGTTTGAAGAATGGAAATATTAGATGGTAATATAGAGAATAAACTTGTAAAAAGGGTTTTAGTTCCAATTCACTCACAAATTATTGGTAATGGTTAACAAGCTAGATTAGTAGACCAGTATTTGTGAATTCGATTCTCACTGGGT
Source organism: Doryteuthis pealeii (assembly GCA_023376005.1). Lineage (NCBI taxonomy): Eukaryota > Metazoa > Mollusca > Cephalopoda > Myopsida > Loliginidae > Doryteuthis > Doryteuthis pealeii. The sequence goes on from CM042167.1 coordinate 46,704,228, forward strand.
GCCCCATGTCACAACTAAACTAATCTTAGTAAATAACTATACTTCTGACTCAGTAATTATGTACATCTCAGATATTTTTGGAAATGTACGTTTGACTTATATTTTCTGTGTATACTTGTTTGGTTTGCTTACCCCCTCTACTGTACATAGATACATAGATACACCACACACACACACACACACACACACACACACACACACACACACACACAATAATTTATAGAATTAAAAAAAATGTAATCCTCGACTTTTGAGTGTTTTGATATATATTTCTATTTTTCAAAAACTGTTTTGTACATACGACAAAATGTCAGCTTAACGTTAGTTTTTTTTGTTTTTTTAGAAATGAACATTCGTATTTTTTTTTCATACAGTAAGCGACCAGTGTCTTCTGTCTGAAAGTTCAAAACTAAACTCATGTCGACATGAGTAGGGAGGAGGCTGTATATACTGTATCGCTTAATTATTAAAAATCAAAACCCAAATGTTGTGTGTTTCTTAGTTATAAGCATATCAAGTAGTATGCGAGATTTCAAATCTGAATGATCTCTTGTTTGGGAGTTATAAGTCGACACGTACATACCAAACTTCCTATATATATATATATATATATATATATATATATATATATATATATATATATATAAATGTAATGTTAAAAGATGTAAACCACAAAAAATGAATGCATTGGCTGAAATCTACTTTCCATGGTGATGCAGTTAAATCTATATATATATATATATCTTTTCAATTTATGTTTATTTTTAGAATAAAATCATTTGTTTTTCTGATGATTCCAGACCTCCGGCAAAATTGTCAATTTAATTCTTCCTATTTGTATTTTACTATATCTGTGCATGAGCGTAAGTGAGATTTAAAAGAAAATATCTAGAACTAGATAGATATATATATATATCCCAACCATATAATTATGTTTACAACCACAAACCACCTGCTCTTATTTTGTCTTTCAATTCATCTGCTTCACCCTACCGATTCCAGTGTTAATATTTTTTTTAGAATTCATCTAATGGCTTTTAGTAGTCATCATGTTTAAATCCAAGTCAGTATTTGTGTTTTATGATATTGTTAAGCTTTGATCTTCATTGTAGGTACTAGCAAAATAAAAAACGCCCACCGGGCGATGTAAAAATAGATTTTTGAAACATATTGCGTAGTGGGTGAGATTATTTGGGGTCAGTGCGAATACAGACCCCTCCCTCATGCACGCACGCACGCACACAAACACTATTAATTTGCTGTTTGGATTATAAATTCATTTATTCTTAAAGATGAATCATTTTAACGGTATTGCGCTAACAAAAATCTTGTTACATTGTAATGTGTTAACTGTAACAAACATATATACAGAAAATCAGACAATTATTAAAGAGACTAGTACAAAATAAAAAACGTCTTCCGGGCGATGTAAAAATAATTTTTTGAAACATATTGCCTGAGGGGTGGGAGTTAAAAATTCAATATCAGCGAGTTTGTACCCTAAGTAAGTAAAATCATCAAATTCATTAAAGGATTGAAAAATAAAACAATTTGAAATGTAAACTTTAAATATGTATTAAAATAAAACAAACTATATATAGATATATAATACCAGTCATGTATTTCTTAAAACTTGTTTTAAAAAACAATGAGGACTGTCTAATGTTGCATGTTCAAATTTTGAGTGTATTTATTCTATGTTATGACGATTTTGGGTAGTGTGATGAAAGCAGTGACGTAGATTTTGTTACAGACAAAAACCGGAAGCGAATCTCCATTATTAATAGATTTACTTTTAAAATCTCTGAGATTTCACATTGTAGTATAAATATAATTCTAATTCTCAATAGACTTATTATTTATGTTGGAAATTCAGATGATGTTTGTCTTCCAAATTGGGAGACATATTATCTGCAGCATCATGTTTACATGACGAGAGAGAGAGAGAGAGAGAGAGAGAGAGAGAGAGAGAGAGAGAGAGAGAGTAAAGTAAAAAGTAAAGTCAGCCTAATGTCGGTATCAGCCAATCAGCGAGGGAGTCTATCGCCTTTTCACTAGTGCTAGACCAAGGAGATTGTTTTTGCATCTGAGGTGGAGCGCCATTTTATATATATATATATATATATATATATATATATATATATATATATATATATATTATCAATGCATGTGCAAAAACGCATACGTCATCATGTGATCTTCACCTTCCATTTTTGCACATGCATTGATCACGTCATTGGCTTTCGTAAACAAACGCGCATATAAAAATTAACGGTTAATAACATCATATTCACACATTCACTATACAATTAATATCTTTCATTTTGTCCCTCACATAAACATTACTTAACAGTGTCCTGAAGATGGTACAATATATCGAAATGCTTAAGTATTGACACATAAAATTGTTTCCCTTAATCATAACATCCTGTGTTTGTTATATTTTAAAAATATTTTCTTCTCATATATATATATATATATATATATATATATATATATATATATAGGAACAATGATATGAACATAATGTTTCTTAATATAAAAGTGGAACATCATTCCCATATATATATATATATATATATATATAGAGAGAGAGAGAGAGAGAGAAGAGAGAGAGAGAGAGAGAGAGAGAGAGAAGAGAGAGAGAGAGAAGAGAGAGAGAGAGAGAGAGAGAGAGAATGAATGAGTGATATTTCAATGTTTATATTTCGAGACACAATGGTCATATTATTATTCATTCTTTTTTTATTCAGCCAATTGTTTTAATCAATATAAATTTACCTCTATTCGGACGAGTAAGCCGACCATGTAAGAGGCTGGCTATTACCGAAATTGTTCGAGAGGCAGACTATACGAGATCGAAAATTTGCTAAATTGTAGGTATTACTACAAATAGGAACATAAGTATTAATAAAAACACTGGACATTTGTTTTCCCATTTCAATGCTGTTTTTAGACAACGACGGAACTGTCTTTTTTAGAATTATTTTATACTTTTAGATATATGTCTTTTATATAATTAAACAGAAAATATATTAATATAATATATATAAAAATGATCTCAGGTGCTTTGGCATTGTCCCTTCCAGCTGGGAAAATTTGGCTCAAGACCGCCCTCGGTGGCGGCAGAATCTCCATAGAGGACTGTACATGTCAGAAGTCACCCTGATACAACATCATGAAGCTAAGAGGTCCAGAAGAAAGCAACGGCAACAAAGCATCGGAACATCATCATCTCAGGGACAACCTACAAATGCAAAATCTGTGGTCGAGAATGTTTCTCAAACATAGGACTTCATAGTCACAGGAGGCGCTGCAACTTCAGGGGCACATAAAAACTTTAACATAGTCTTTTGAGACTGAATTGCCAATGAATGAATGATATTAATAACTGACAACACTGATTTATTTAAAATTGAGAAGCTATAATATAACTATTTTTGGTGGGGGGTTGGATCGTGAAATATTATAAAGAAATAAGACACAAGCGGCAGTACTCCAAGGTTTGTATGGAGTTAACCGCGAGTGAGACAGACAGGTTAAGAGTTAAAGAAATAATGAACAACAGAAATATGAATAAGACTGTATTACTGAATAACAAAAAGGTTGCAGACTTTAGTTCATCCGTGCAAATAATATTTGTCACTTAACTGGTGTATCCTGAGATATGGGGTATTAACGGAGCCCTTTGCTACGGCCTTCTGCTAGTTCAGATATGATGGACTTCTGCTTGCGTCCGACTCCGATTCTGGTTGTTGAAGAAAAGGTGGAGAGACTCTTTTTTAGGTCTGTTTCCGGTGAGGGTTGAATCAGAAGAGGTGGCATGAGTTTGCTTATTCGGCTTTGGCGCCAAAGTATGCTGGCTCATGATTGGTTGGTTTGAAACAGAAGCTCGCATACAAAGGACGATAACCCCCATACCCCAGAATTCTCAATAATATGAAAATATGGCTGTCCCCAGGATTTTTTTTTTTTGGCTTTGTTTTTCTAATCTTAGTGTTTTTATTTATGCAGTAATATTGATTTAATGATTAAGACTGTCATAAACTGTAGCTTGCAAGAATATTGTGTATATCTAATTCACTGTGTCCTGTTGTATCTTCTTTTTTTAAAATTACAATTGCAGTTTGTTATTTTACAAGTTGATCAAAAAGCAGTTGCCTTATCATTGCTGTGTTTCACACAATTCATTCTTTAGTTATTATCATAAGAAATGAACAATTCATCTGGGTGGCCTTCAAATCACACATAGAGTGAAGCAATGCACAACATGTCAGCACACCAACCACCACAATACTACCAACCACAGTGGTGCCCAGTCTGAGTTTGTAAAGCATATGTTCCCAAATTAAATTACATTGTACATTCATCTGTGTGGCTTTCAAATCACACATAGAGTGAAGTAATGCACAACATGTCAACACACCAACTACCACAATACTACCAACCACAGTGGGGCCCAGACTGAATTTGTAAAGCATAAGTTCCCAAATTAGATTACATTGCCCGTTCATCTGTGTGGCTTTCAAATCACACATAGAGTGAAGTAATGCACAACATGTCAACACACCAACTACCACAATACTACCAACCACAGTGGTGCCCAGTCTGAGTTTGTAAAGCATATGTTCCCAAATTAAATTACATTGTACATTCATCTGTGTGGCTTTCAAATCACACACAGAGTGAAGTAATGCACAACGTGTCAACACACCAACTACCACAATACTACTATTTACAGCGGCCACCTGCCATAACTTGAACTGCTTCAGTCACATGATATATATGCTTCAAACTAACATGTACCAAAATATATGTATGTCTTGTCCTAAATATCATAATTTTTCACGTACCAAAATATTGTAAAACATTTGACTTACTAGTATTATCTGCGTTATTTGGACTATTGTCCCCATCTTTATTGTTATTTGTACAACGTTTCAGCCGATATGCCCTCTGGCCTTCTTCAGGTATTTCTTGTCAGACTCGGGAACCTTCTCGGACTCGGGAACCTTCTTTTCGGACTCAGGAACCTTCTTTTCGAACTCAGGAACTTTCTTGTTGTAGTCAGGAACCTTACTCCTGTATTATTGACTTGCTGTTGTATTATTGACTTCTGTTTTGTAAAATGATCAGACTTATTTCTTTTATATCGTCACAGCATTGTTCATGTTCTCTTTTTTATAGCTGTTTTTAATAACTATTTTTATAACTGTTTTTTATAACTATTATTTTATAACTATTTTTATAACTATTCTTATAACTGTTTTTTATAACTATTATTTTATAATTGTTTTTATAACTGTTTTTTATAACTAGTATTTTATAACTGTTTTATAACCATTTTTATAACTGTTTTTAACTATTATTTTATAACTATTTTTTATAACTGTTTTTATTTTTATAACTATTATTTTATAGCAGTTTTTATAACTATTTTTATAACTTTTTTTTATAACTAGTATTTTGTAACTATTTTTTATAACTATTTTTTTTTTTTGTCTTTTGAAAATTGTCTTCATATCTTGTCTTTGATTTTCTTTTTACAGATCCTTGCGAAGGATTCCACTGCGCAGAACCAACAGTTTGTCAGTTGGATGAGAAACGGAAACCAATTTGCCGTTGTAATTTGTTCTGTCCATCCGAGATTGCTACCGTCTGCGGTAGTGACGGGGTCACATATAGCAATGACTGCTACCTGAGGATAGAGGCGTGTAAAAATCAGCGGGATATCAAAGTCTACCACGAAGGAAGCTGTGATAATCGTGAGCAACTCAAAGTTCTTTCTTATGCCATTTTAATTTTTTTTTCTTTTTAAGTTTTCTGTTTGCACGTAAACTTTTTCTGTCCAGAAAAATATTATCAAACTTAGTTCTATTTTATTTTTTCAACTCTTAAAAAATAAGAATTTTTATTTGTTTATTGTTAATATCTTTAAATATCTTTCCAATTCTTTGTTTCATCATTTCTCATAAAAGAAAAAAAATGTTTAATTATTATTTCTCGTAGTTTAAAAAAAAAAATGTATATTTCTAATACTAAAAAAAAAAAAAAATAACAATAACCAATATCAATGATAGAAAATTATCATTTTATCAAAATATAAAATATTGGGAGTGAACAGTTTAAAATAATTAATTTCATCTCATTAATTTTTTTTATTTATTAAAAAAAATCCTAAAATAATAATTAAAAAGAAAAATTGCCCCTTCACTTTTGACCCATTTATTTTCTGTATGTTTTATCTGTGAAGGTATTTTCCATCGTATTTTTTAATAATTACAATTAGATTAAGAAATTTAAAAAAAAAAAAGGAAATTAGAATATATATATATAAAAAAAAAATCTCCCCCAAACGTGTTATTTTCCCGTTGTCCGACCCACATCATTTTCCTATTCCTACCCACCCCCCTACTCCTTCCAGTTTTGCTATCTGTTCAATTAGGTCCTTCTTGAAATATGTCTATAAATCTTTGATCGGTTCAACAAATGTCTATTTGAATACATAATGAATGTAGGAACAAATATATTTACGCAGCCAGAGTAAGGATTTGAACTCACTATCATAGAAAATCAACTTCGGCTTCACCCACTCCTCATGTTAATAAATATCCCCACCCACCCCGTATGAAAAATAAGATATTTTCAAAACACATCTATGTTTATTATTTTTCCTTTCTTCCTAAATTATTGAAATATTGGCTTAATCATCAAGAAAGTTAAAATACAATTCATTCTATTTTAAAATCCCCAAACAATAAAAAATGGATTTTAATTTTGTATTTACAGATAACCTATTACTGAAGCCTAAAAAAATAACAAAAACTTTTTTAAAAATTTAAAATGTCTTTTTAGAACCTAAATATTACAATTACGGTAATTAAGAACTTTTGTTTAGTAAATTAAGGTGTCCCAGAAAAAACAGAACCCACAAATTTTGTAATAAAATTGTTAATTTTAGTTAGGGGGTTTAGGGTTAGGATTAAGGTTAAGGGTTAGGGTTGGGGTTACAGTTAGGGTTAGGGTTTGCGTTCTGTTTTTCTGGGTGACCCTCTACAGGGTGACCCAGAAAAAACAGAACGCAAATTATTTATTTATTTTCCCATTAAACTAACACTAAAACCTAAACCCGAACCCTAACCCTAAAACCCCTAGTTAAAATTAACAGTTTTATTACAAAATTTGGGGGTTCTGTTTTTTCTGGGTCACTCTAATTTACTAAACAAAAGTTCATAATTACCTAATTAGTGATAGCTGTGTTACTAAAGGAACAATTTGGCTGAATAGAGTTGAATTAAATTCTAACCCTTTAAGAATTTGACTGAGACAAAAAATAAAATAAATTCATCATTGTGGATGACACTCATATTTCAGTTTTTTCTCAGAGAAAAAAAAAATGAAGCTTTTATTCATACAACATTCAACTAGTCGCACATTTTGGGAATTAAAAAAAATTGTTTTATACCTTAATTTAAAAAAAAGCTGCATTTTGTACGCTAGAAAATATAGACATTTGTCAAATATAAATTTATTATTTAAGATTTAGAGTGACATTTAAAAAACAATTTTTTTTTTTTTTTTTTTTTTTCAAAATATGACCCACTTATAACTTGAAAAACAAAACTTAACAAAAATCTATAATTCTAAAACAAAAAATTTATTGGAATAAATAATGAAAGACAGAGTTGATGAAAAAAAAAATGAATGTCAGTATAAATTATGAATAACTTAGCTTCATATTGTAGGTCAATGAGAATTGATGTAAAGAATATTCAGATCTACAAGAAATGAAATTGATTATTATTGGTAGTGTTAAAAATAAAAAGTAAGGATGTAAACAAAGAGTGTTGTAAATTGCCCTACAATTTTTATTACACCCTTTAAACGTAAAAATTCTAATTAACTAGTTCCTACTGCCTGAATAATTGGGTAATTTTCACCTTTAATTAACAATATTCCTAGCAAATAAGGTAATTAGAGTAACCTCCCTTGACTTTCACTTTGAACTAAGCTGGTAGCCATTTTTAAAGTCTCCATGTGAAATAAACAAATCTTAGAAACTTTTTTGAAAACAATACAACTGCATGCTTTAACACAAAAATATCATAAAATGTGTTCTTAATAACAATTAAGTTCATTTCAGATAATTTTATGCTAGGAATTTAGCCAACTGACTTTCACTTTGAAACAAGACGGTAGCCATTTTGACTGTGTCTGTGCGAAATATACAAATCTTAGAATCGTTTCGAAAACAATACAACTGCATGCTTTAACACAAAAATATCATAAAATGTGTTCTTAATAACAATTAAGTTCATTTTAACAACTAAAGGTGAAAATTACCAATAATTGATTCAGATATTAGCAGAAAATGAGTCAACCACTACAGGAAGTGGCTTTTCGGTTGTAGAATACCTACATATAATTATTTAAGTGAATTATTTAACTTTTTGTATTCTTTTTAGAATAGTATTGTAGAATGGATACTGGTTTTTATAGAATATTCAGCCAAACAAATTTAATATCAAAACATTTAGAAGACACGTTTAATTGTATTGAGGTGTTAAAACATTGAAAAATGTTATACAAAGATACCTATATGAAATATTTGTTGGACTAACTTAACTTTAGCTACAATCATAGTGAATATAGTGTGGTACAAAATCACTTTCAATGGCTTGCAAGATGATCACTTTCAACTATGTCCAATGGTTGGTCTTTATAAAAAAAAAGCCACAAGGTTCCTTGTTCGATACCGGTCCTCGCCAACTCAGCGTATGAGTAGCACAGGGATCTGTGCGGTAAAGTAAGAAGCTGATGATAGGTGTGGCACCGCTTCAGATGCAAAAACAATCTCCTTGTTCTAGTGCTAGGGAAAAGAGGATAGACTCCCTCGCTGTATGGCTCATATCGACATTAGGCCGCCCCAACGACTTTACTTACTTTTATTTGTTGGACTAAACCAACTTTAGTACCAATGACATACAGTAAGCAATAAACTTACTTTCAATGGCTTGTAAGACGTTCGTTATTAACTTTACACTATCATAGACATTTATAGGATTTTGAGTAGAGATATAATTAGTGGATTAATATTTTCTTACGAGAAGAAAACCAATAAAAAACAAAATCAATAGATTACTTATAAAATATTTACCTTCATTGACATAAATATGTACTTCTAATCTATATAACGAATTTGATATCTATAAACATAAGTAAAAGAAGAAAAATCTAATTATATATGAATCATTTATTATAATTGAATAATAAGACAAAAGCCTATGCAAACTATTTGTCATAAAAAAAATAGATTTATAAATAATTTTTCTCTAACTTTATCACACAATAACAATATCAAGATTTCCTTAATTAATAATCCAATTATGTTGCTAGAATAATGAAATGATTATTTAAGAAATGCTGTCTGTTGCAATAATAATAATTTGCCAGTAATATTTGTCATTCTACAATGTTCAAAGATGTGATCGAGATCATAGAGATATTAATACATCTTGATTAGAGATGTTCATGTCTTGTTAATAAAATATCAGTATGGCCAGTGGCATATTAAAGTATGGCAAGTAGGGCACATGTCCCCCTTGGGCACCACTTAAAGCAAATGCCACTAAGAAGTACTGACAGTCTTCCCCAATTTTTGTATTGCTATTTAGATAATGCTAACCATTGCTGTTTCTATCAGCAGCTATGAGGGATCTTTTAACAAGTTCAAACTAATACTTTTGTATTTGTTGAGAGCGTCCATGGATCAAGACAGACTTGGTGAAACCTTGCTCTGCTGGATGTAGAAAGAAAAGAAACAAACAAACAAAAAAGGCTTTGTCTACATTATAGACTAATTTGCATCAGTGCAAACAAAAAAGGTGCGGTAATTTATTAGGAAGTGCATCCCGGTCCCCTGCCTCCGAAATTGCTGCCCGGTGAATTTTAAAATAACGACCCCAAGCTTTGGCGCCACATCTGTGTTACTTGAAAGAAACCAACCAACTTAGGGCGTTAAATGTATTTTAGGGGGGGGTCTCTTTTTGTCTTAATTCTTGTTTATTTATAGAAATTTGTCGTAATTCTGGTTTATTTACCGTAATTTGTCATAATTCTTGTTTATTTATTGTAATTCTTGTTTATTTATCGTAATAAAAGAAAATCTTAGTATTTAATAGATAGATAGATAGATATATATGAAGATGGATAGTTTTGAATAGACTGAGATAGATAGATAGATAAACAATAGGTAACATCTATTTTACCCCGTGAAATTTACCTCCCCCCTATATTTAACACAATAAAACTTGCAGAAGCTTGGGGTCGTTATTTTAAAATTCACCAGGCAGCAATTTCGGAGGCAGGGGATCGGGACGCACTTCCTCATTAATTACCAAAGGTGCAATTGCAATTTTCAGTTGTGAAATAATTTCTTAATTAAAAGATTAACAAAATTAATTTGTATTTTTGAGCTGATTTTATGGTAAATTTATCTAAAAAGAAATGGCTGTCAGATGTTTAGATAGGGAAGCAATTACAGTGCTTGTTGCCATAGGTGCTGTTGGGTCAGTAAAATGGTTATTCCTGTCTATAGAGTGAGTGAGCGAGAGGCTTTGTGATTGGATATACCAATCATGTGATAGCCCCAAGTTTGGCGCAATATCCAAAAAAGCCTGGTCAGACAGATTCTACCAGTGGCACCAGAGGGCAGCGAATTCAGGGAGCTCAAAGAAAACACCCTAAGATATCTTCTCCAACGTGCCGGTAGGTCCCTTAAACTCAACTTTATATACAGGAAGGACTTTATATTTTGTTTGTTATTTCATGTGCTAGCCAATAAATTGTTTGAATTAGAGGAAATATTAATTCCTTTCTTGTTGTTGTTAGTCTTAGAATTGAATGCTATACTAAGACAATAGTGCTATTTTGCATAGATGCGGTACTGAGTGCAGCATACACATATATCTTTCAAAGGAATATAGACTCTTAACCATTGTGATTTAATAGACCAATAGGCACCATCACTTTATTGTTATTGCAACTACATGTTCTAAATCTTCCCAAATCTTTTCTGTAATATAAAATTCTACTGCAATAAGCATTTGGCACTTGTATCTCTACCAAATCAAAGAATTAACATTCTCTTCCCACAAGTCAGTTGCTGGAGATGGCTGTGTGAATGTCACCAGAGTTAAGCAACTAAAACACTCACTGGTTACAATTTTGGTTGATGAGTAAAGTTATCAGCTAAAATTGAGTTCACTCAGTGCTATATATGGTGATATTACCAAAATAGAAGTTATGATCATAAAAAATGAACCTGGCAACCCAAGTTCAAATCCTCAATGAGGCTGTTCAGCAAGTACTGAAAGCAATTTTTGTTTATCAAAATGACTTGATTCGGCATTGAATAAACTGAATAGGTTTGATATGCCTTTAAAAAACAACCAACCAATTCCTTATCATAATTAATAAAATATTATAATAAATATTAGGTTTTTGTCTGTCATTAAATAATCTTTATAATTGAAGTATACTTTAACTCTTAACATCCTGTTGAGAATTCCAGAATCCCATTCCTATAAGGATTTATTTAAAAAATGGCTAAAAATGATCCTTTTCATTTAAAGTTAACCTGAGATATTTCCCTTAAATCAAAGATATGTTTAACATTATATTTAAACAAAGGCTATAATTTGGGATGGATTAGAAAAACAAATGTGACTTCCAGCAGGGCGGAATAAGGTGGTATAGGACGTTAAGAGTTAAAAAAGAAAATTTAAAGTATTTGTTTTACAGTAATTTTCATACAGCTTTTCATAATAATGTCTCCGAGATTTTTTTTAATATAAAACTACAATAAGGACTGATCAGATAATAATATCACAACTCTTTATTTTTTTTTTTTTAGTTTTATCAGGGTTTCAAGACTTGAGAATCCTTAGGTTGCAGCCCATAGATTAGACATTAGGTAAATTGTTAAAAAAAACCCTCATATGAATAATAGATATCTCTTTAACAGGTGGTGTATTATAGTTATTTTTAACAACATAAATACTGGACGAGTCACTAAGTAAATATTTGTAATTATATAGAGCCAATCACAAAAGGGCAAATCAGTATGTGCAAAATCGAACCTAATCATTAACAAATAGTTTTTCTTTATCCAATTTCATACAACAGAACTCTATGAGACAACTTTCATTGCTTGTAAACATCTGCCTGTGGAGAAAGGGTCTAAATATTTTATCAGTCTGATGAATTAGAATAGATTGACTGGAATTGTAAAAGGAAGAAGAAGAAGAAAAAAGAAGCTGCTATTAAATGGATGCTGCTGATTTCATGGCCAAATTGGATTTTCTTGTCTGCTAGAAGAGTAAAAACCATGACTAAAAACAGCATGGCTGCTTATTGAAATGTCATCCAAGAAAGATAACTCTTTTTGGCTTAACTTTGTGCTTAGAATAGTCTATGAGGAAATTTTCAAACTCACCAAGTGATCGACTTTTCTTAAAAAGAGAAAATTGTAAAGAGGAAAAGATTGTTAAGTTCGTTGACAAAGTTGTATCAGATGGGTTAGCTTAGTCGGTAAAGCGTTTGGCTAGAAACCACAAGGTTCCTAGTTCGATACCGGCCCTCGCCAACTCAGTGTACGAATAGCACAAGAATCTGTGTGGTAAAGTGAGGAGATGATGGTAGGTGTGGCGCTCCACCTCAGGCACAAAAACAATCTCCTTGGTCTAACACTAGTGAAAAGGGGATAGACTCTTAGTTGTATCAGAATGAAGCATGGTTATTTAAGAATATATCTTAATAGGGCTGGGTTAGCTCAGTCAGTAAAGCGTTCGGCTAGAAACCACAAGTGAATATGGTGTAGGACAAAGTCACTTTCAATGGCTTGCAAGATGATCATTTCAACTATGTCCAATGGTTGGTGATTATAAAAAAAAAGCCACAAGGTTCCTAGTTCGATACCAGCCCTCGCCAACTCAGCGTATGAATAGCACAAGAATCTGTGTGGTAAAGTGAGGAGATGATGGTAGGTGTGGCGCTCCACCTCAGGCACAAAAACAATCTCCTTGGTCTAGCACTAGTGAAAAGGGGATAGACTCCCTTGCTGATTGGCTGCTACCGACTTTAGGCCATCCTGACGACTTTATATCTTTAAATCTTCTTGCAATGAAAGTTTTAAAAGTTGGAGTGAAAAAGGATCAAAAAGAAAAAATAAGAAGACAGCTGTGGCCAGAACTTGGAAGAGTCCAAAAGAATTCAAAATAAAGAATGACTTTCTATTCAAAAAGAAGGTTCCCGAGTCCGACAAGAGATACATTGGCCAAAACATTGTACAAATAACAATGAAGATGAGGACAATAGTCTGAATAATACAAGTAATACTAATTATTAAGCCTCATCTAAAAAAATTCAGAGAAATAGTGTAGATAACAATAAAGATGAGGTCAATAGTCCGAATAATTCAAATAATACTAATTATCAAGCCTCATCTAAAAAATTCAGAGAAATAGTGTAGATAACAATAAAGATGAGGACAATAGTCCAAATAATCCAAATAATTCAAATTATCAAGCCTCATCTCAAAAATTCAGAGAAATAGACTTTCTATTATTCTGAAAATGATGTTAATGTCCATTGAAAAATCGGCCGCATTTTTATCTTTCAATCAAATTTGGATTAATTGCGGAGGGGTTGGGAAAATACATATATAATCAGCTGAATCAATATAGAGTTGGTTGTGGAGTAATGATCATCATTGTATGAAATGGACACAGCAAACTGAGTTCAAATCCTGAATAAGGCTGTTTGCATTTCTCATAGCCCTAATACCCTTGTGAAAGGTAAGAATCCTTTTTTTTTCCTTCCAGCTATGGCTAAATAGTAGGGCAGACTGGGTTCTTTAGCCTTGGTATGGTCCTTGGTCAGCTGACCTCTGATTTAGGTCGGAAAATTAAAACGGAAAGTTTTTTGGTGGTATTCAATGACAGTTTAACTACAGTCTATGAATTAACATTTTGCGAATTGGGTTACGGTTTTAGGGGATTAAGGTTGTTTTTAATTACATATTGCTAAAAAAAAATAAACAGCAAAAAAAACAAATTACTATACATTTAATTTTGAAAAATATTTTTTTAAACTAAGTTTAATTGAAATTATACATTGCAATACTAACACAAACAACTGTGTCAATAATAGATTCAATAATTAATTTCAATGGTTAATTAAATGTATAGTAATTTGGGTTTTTTGTTGTTTATTTTTTTTAAGCAATACGTAATTAAAAACAACCTTAATCCCCTAAAACCGTAACTCAATTCACAAAATGTTAATTCATAGACTGTAGTTAAACTGTCATTGGGTACCACCAAAAAACTTTCCGTTTGAATTTTCCGACCTAAATCAGAAGTCAGTCCATTTGGTCTAGGAGGAGGAAAACTGAATTCAAACCTGTTAAACTTGGTTTAAAAAACGACCTTGTGTCACATCCTGCTCTTGCGGAGGGGTTGGGTAAATACATATATCATCGGCTGAAACGTTGCATGAAAGATAATTGTTTATAAAGATTATTACGGAACTAAACTGTAAATCTGCTAATAATAATTACTCTTGAGAGAAAGTTGAAAATTTATCTTAATTCTTTTGTCTTAAGTAAGTTTATTAAGTCTTTAATCTGCACAGCCCACTTTGAGATTTGAGAGATTTGGATAGAATTTCTCGTGTAATTGGAGACATCTTGCTGAAGGCCATGATATTGACTTTTAAAGTAAAAGAAGAAAAATCCAATGAAAATGTCTCCCAGAAGCGAGAGAGAGAGAGAGAGAGAGAAAGAGAGAGAGAGAGAAAAGATTTTAGCTATTTGAGTAGCCAAATGCATTTCTGAAAACTTGAGAACATGTTGATGTTTCTGCTAAAGGCAAAACTGCTGTTGCTGGTAGATATCCGAGTCTTGGAGGTTTCGTTGCTTTATGAAATGACCGTAAGTTGATAGGGGGGTTAATTTCGAAATGCTACAATTGTAGTTTGACTGATCATACAAAGGAATAAGAGGAATAATTTCATATATATATATATATGACTCCATGGCCATCGTGATTATGGAATGCTGGAGTCAGATTTTAGCCCTGAAGAGTTTTATGCGAAACTAATAGTAGGTTCGTCTGACTCAGTAGATTATCTTTATTACTTGGCTCTACTTAGGTATCAAGCACTTTTTACAAATTAGAGCCAAATGAATAGATTATACGAATATCAAAAATTTTTTCTTCCTGGTTGATGTTTGGTAGTATATTTTATAATTAAACTCTCTGCAGGGTATATATATGATTACAGGTTAACACACAACACCATTGTTACCTTATTATTTTTCTTTACACCTGCATTGTGATAGCCTTCAAAATCAACCAATATATATATATATATATATATATATATTTTCTGATAACCGTGTCTGAAGATAAAGTTTTGTTTTGAAATCAATAAGACAAAAATAACATCTTTTTGTTTTTATTTTTTATATGCATTGTAATTGCCTTCAAATCATTAATATATTATAATATATATATATATTATTGTCTATATATTTTGAAGGCAATTACAATGCGTATATTGTATCAAATTCAATAATTATTGAAAATAATCATGACAAGTTAACTCGGCAAATAACACGTGTGATGTGGAACACCGTACAGCTGATTCAACTTTATTAGTCTCATCGCATACTTAATACTGATGAAACTTAATAAAGTTGAAACAGCTATGTTCCACAACGAGTTTACTTGTCATGATTATTTTCAAGAATTATCGAATTTTATATGTAATATCCATTGCATTCAAAAAATATAAACAATAATATACTTTACTTAACAATGCTCCAAAAAGCAAATTTCAAATTATATATATATATATTATATATATATATATATATATATAATGGACTCTTCCGTCGATTTTCGACGTATAGGTTCGACAACCTCTTTCATTTAACCATTAATGTGACATTTCAGCCTGCCAATGATTTGATGGAACAAGAGTGTGGATTATTAGAATGTAACACTAGCCATACTCTAGTCTTTCTCTAGCTTGACGCAGCTTGGTGACCTCCGATGCTGCAAAATTCTTGATACCATTGTAACACAAAGTCCTCCACGTTTTACGATCGAGTGCTGTGCTCTCAAAGTAGCATGATCCATATTTGCAGCTGAGATTACTTTTCAACTTGTCCTTAAATGAGCTATTTACCACCGTCAAACTGACTATACATGAGAA
>CM042167.1:46723008-46728008 GCA_023376005.1 Doryteuthis pealeii
GAACATTAAGCTCAAGCCTTTATTCAAAAAAAGAAATAAAGGCTTGAGGAAGAGGAACAATTTCAGCGAAATATACTGCACATTTTTGTCTGAGTTTTGTTCTTTCATTCCTTATTTTACCTCATATATATATATATATATATAGCACTTTTTACTTATTAGCTTTAGTTTCCTGGCAGTTTTGTATGAATATATATATCTTATATATATATATACATATAAATTTTTTTTCTTTTGGCCAAATACTGTACCAATAGATTATTTTTGGTTAGTACAACTATCTTGGTCTTTTCTTTTTTCCAAAACTTTTTTTCTCACCGGGTAATGTTTGGTAGTATATTTTTACAATCAAACTATTTGCTGGGTTTTTTCTCACCGCAAAGATTTACCAACAAGTTTGGTATATCATATATATATATATATATATATATATATATATATATATATATATATATATATATATATATATATATATATATATATATATATATATATATATATATAATTATCCTGAAGATGCTTTTGGTGGAACCTAGGTAGTTAATTTCTGTTCCCTTAAACCAGCTCTACATATTCATATTGAACACTTTCCAATATGTATTATCTCGTCTCATTCATTTTTTTTTCTAACAGTCAAAATTGTGACAAGTTTGGTTTTTCTTTTTTTTTTTTTGCTCCATTGAGTTCCCTCTAAAATTGAAATTATATATATATATATATATATATATATATATATATATATATATATATATATATATATATATATATATATATATATATATAATCACAGATTTGATCAAACTTCTTCAGAATAGATTCAGCCATTTTTGTTTATATAGAAGTACATGAATTTATTATGTGATACAGGTATTTTTTGAATATCTAATCCAGGGTCCATTAAATATTATTCAATATGCCAGAAGGGTAAATTTTATATTAACAATGATATATTTGTAAGTAACAGAAACATGAGACATGTTTAAGTGAGTTCTATATAATGTATATATATATATATATATATATATATATGTATGTATATGTATATGTATATGTATATGTAATTTGATTGGCAAATTGTTATCATGTGATATTTTATCTTGTGATTCAATGCATTAGTAGCACTCTAAGTAAAACTAATGCTTATCTGATCTGGTAATTGATCTCTGTAAGTTTCCTGATAATAGCTAGACAAACCATTCTGAACTTATATCTTTCTTTATTTTATTTTCTTCTTTCTCTGTTAGAATAAGTTTCCTTACTTACTGATGTCTGCTTGTTTGAAAGCCAAGAAATCAAAGAATATAAAGATCACAAACACATTGAAAATGAAATACCAATTCTTACAATTTAAACTACAGGGTGATCCGAAAGTCTTGTCACACATACAAATTCTTTTAACTATTAATTATTGTTTCTCTGAATGTTTGAGATGAGGCTTGATGATTAGTATTATCTGCGTTATTCAATTGTCCTCATCTTCATTGTTATCTGTACAACGTTTCGGCCTATATGCCGTCTGGCAAGAAATACCTGATGAAGGCTGGAGAGCATATCGGCCGAAACATTGTACAGATAACAATGAAGATGAGGACAATAGTCCGAATAACGCAGATAATATCATTTATTGCTTTAATCATATAATATATACGTTATGTAATTTTAATTTTAAAAATTAAATTATTTTCTAGAATTTCTGGTTGTATTATGTTAATTATTACCTCTAAAAAATATGTAGAGGTGACAATACTATCAGACCATCCTGTATATTGCTGCAATATCTTTTGAGTATATTAACTCTATTGGTAAAATATTTGCTTAGATTTACTAAACTTGGATAATTGAAGGAGACTTTTAAAGTTTTCTATTCGTCACACTCAGGGAAACATCTTTTTTTTTTTCAATATTCTTTTACTAGTTTTGCTTTCATTTGAAACAGACTATATGTGTCTGATTAGCATTATTGCTAGGTGGTGACTGAGGATCTACATGTCCTGGGAATGACGTTAAACTCTATCTGATGGTGAGGTTCCAGTTCTGGAGGTTTGGGGAATGTGGAGCACCTGTTCATCACCATTGCTCCCTGGTCCACTCTGACCCAGAGTGGTAGTACCTATTAGGGTTCCATCTATGGGTTAAATAGAAAAACATGAGTTGATAAACAAAATTGTATTATCCATTAAGAATTGATTTACTTCAAAACTTTATCGGCATTAAATAACCCACTGAGGTTGATATGCTGTAAA
The DNA here is from genome assembly GCA_023376005.1 of Doryteuthis pealeii. Taxonomy (NCBI): domain Eukaryota; kingdom Metazoa; phylum Mollusca; class Cephalopoda; order Myopsida; family Loliginidae; genus Doryteuthis; species Doryteuthis pealeii. Next base: position 46,725,252 of record CM042167.1, read on the forward strand.
ACAAAACAAACCAAACAAACAAACAGAATACACTGACAAGTGGATTCATATCTTTCATCCAACAGAATTATTATCAAGTGAACAGACATCTCCGTATTTTTCTAATTTCATTTCCCTCACCAATTCCACTCTACACACCTTAATAATTAATTGGCAATATATTCAAAAAGGTTATTTACAAAATATTCTACTTTGTCCGTCATTAGTTTTCTAAAAGTTTAAGATTTTCTTATCTGAATGATTTTTAATTATAATTATTTTTACCAAACCCAAAAGACGTTCAATCTTATCAAAGGATAAAATAACCGAATTACTCTCTACTTGTAAATTTTCCCTTCTTACTTCAAGTAAAGAAAAGTCTATGTGTATTTGCACCCATATAAGTTATATAAAATCCCCCACTCCGCACTGTGTATTCCTCCTATCACCCCCCGCCTCTACTGAGATAGAGATACCAATTATTCCTAATGACGTTGCTTTACTGTAAACTACCTTAGCATCAAATATAAGCAGTGCTTTATGCAACATTTCTAATTATTGGTATAAGAAATTTTCAACAAGTCTCGTCTAGACGCATTCAAACTGGATATCCATTGCTGATAAGTTTATTTAATAAGACTTCCACTTATTGAGTTTTTAAATCAAATCATTTCAACTGACATTAATTTACTTAAATAAATAAAAAAATAAAATAAAAAAAATTAGTTTTCATTTCATTTCAAATATTTCTGTTTGACAAGAAATTTTGTCAAAAATTAGTTTTTCCAACTTGTCATTTTTATCTACTTTTTTTCTTTTTCCTTCCTGCTTAACAAAAAAACAAAACAAAAAATAATTTCTTTTGGTAATCGATTATTTAATGCTTTTCGACCAAAAGGATATTTTTTTTTGTTTTTAAATTTTTTGTTTTATTCATCCTGTCCCAAGGCAGCACATTAGTGTGCACTACAGCAAATAATTGCCAACTAAATTAGACCTTATTAAATCAGATTATAATATATATAAGTGTTTTCGTTGATGTAAGTATGAAGAGTATAATTTAGAAGACCTGACCAATAGTGACAGTTAAATTTAGGATTGAGAAAATGATTCTGTTTACCGAAAGGGAAATGAGATGAATAATAAGAGTTTATTATTTGCTCGGTCACAAAAAGAAATGTAATCATACACATAAATTAAAGTCCATCAATTTGATTTCAAGAAACTATTATATTTACTATTATTATTTTGTCTGTAAGAATGAATGTTTATTCAACTGGGTGTATATGATCATGTGACAGAATAATGCCTATAAAAGAAATTTATACTATAAAAATGCATTGGAAATGATTTTTATTATAAAAATGCATTGGAAATGATTTTTACTATAAAAATGCATTGGAAATGATTTTTACTATAAAACTGCATTGGAATGATTTTTACTATAAAAATGCATTGGAAATGATTTTTACTATAAAAATGCATTGGAAATGATTTTTACTATGAAAATACATTGGAAATGATTTTTATTATAAAAATGCATTGGAAATTATTTTTACTATAAAAATGCATTGGAAAGGATTTTTACTATAAAAATTCATTGGACAATGATTTCTAATATAAAAATGCATTGGACAATGATTTTTACTATAAAAATACTTTGGCAATGATTTTTACTATAAAAATGCATTGGAAATGATTTTTACTATAAAAATGCATTAGACAATGATTTTTACTATAAAAATGCATTGGAAATGATTTTTGATATAAAAATGCATTGGAAATGATTTTTACTATAAAAATGCATTGGAAATGATTTTTGATATAAAAATGCATTGGAAATGATTTTTACTATAAAAATGCATTGGAAATGATTTTTGATATAAAATGCATTGGACAATGATTTTTATTATAAAAATGCATTGGAAATGATTTTTGATATAAAAATGCACTGGAAATGAAAAAATGCTTTGAAATGATTTTACTATAAAAATGCTGGAAATGAAATAAGGCTCAAACTAAAAACAATTCTTGTATTAAAAAATTTCTGATAAATTCTCTGAAATAATGTCTAAATGTGTCAAAGATTTTTTAGAATTATTGCTGATAACGTTCAGTTTTGTATTGAACAAGAAGAAGAAGAGCATTATTTTGAACATGTTAAATAGTTCATCATAATAAATCCTGTTGTTTTCATGGAATAAGTCTTATTGATTTCTGTTTAATAAATAAAAAAAAGGGATGGTACTTTAGCTGCACCCTTTATATCTAAAAAAAAAAATTAAAAAAGACTTTGAATGAATCTGATATGACCACATAGCCATATTATATAAAGAGTCATTCTTACAGAAAAATAATAGCGAATATTACATTTGCCATACCCTGTATTTTAATTAGTTCACAAGGGCTTCAATTAGCAACACTCTTTATTTTGCGACAAAAATATCCCAATTACCATATAACACACAGCTCAATGTTTTTACAGAAATCATTAACTGGTGTTATAATGGGTATTTTCTTGAGAATCGAAAGAGGTGAGCGATTGTTTGGTCATTAGTGGTCAGAAGAGTAATGCTCTGCCTTGTTATCAATGGCTAATAGTGCAATTATTCATAGGGACATTCTCCATTGGACATCTACACATGGACACACCAGAGTTGGCTGACCAGTAAAGACTTTCCATTGCTCAGATCTCTGAAAGATACTGGGTGCCATGAGGAGGATCTTTCAGAGGAATGATCGATAGGGATGGGGTGGCAAGAGAGAGTCATAGGAATC
>CM042167.1:46733008-46783008 GCA_023376005.1 Doryteuthis pealeii
AATCAAAGTTAAAATCTTACGACAGTAGAATTCATTCTTTGCTCAAAATATCTTTAAGATAATCTCTTGAAATGATTTTCATTTTAATTGAAATTGGAGCAGATCTTTTACTCTTTGCTGTAATTAAAATTATTATCAGGAATTCAATCAATTTTATTTATTCCAAGAAAGAAAATAAACTATGTTAGCTATCATAATTAAAATATCAAAAAACGAAGTAACTACAGATTTCTCCTGTGTAGAATATATATATATATATATATATATATATATATATATATATATATATATATATATATATATATCCATTCCCCAGGCAGGAAATGTGTGTAATTAGAGTTGGAAGTTGGATGATATTTATATATATAACCATATAGACAAAATTGTCAATTATCAAGTGCCATTGACTTTATGTCTCTACTACTCTAACTTTGATATATATATATATATATATATATAATATATATATATATATATGCCTATAAAGAGGAAATGTCTAAAATTGTTGAGCAGAAGTAATTCTCAAAACGTGTTTCTGGTTTATCATTATTTGATTAGGAACAAGTCATTTTTATATCAAATAATGAAAAATCATTGAAATATCAAATGATCTTCAAAGTTAATGAAATATATCTCTATCTATATCTATATATATATATATATATATATATATATATATATACATAAGTGTATTTTGGCAGCAATTTTTCTTTTATACAGGGTTTTGTTGAATTGAACAGACAATTCCTGTCTGACAAGTCTTTCATTGATCCTTTCCAATCTTCGGGCCATCCTTCTGGATGTCAGGGTGGAACTGGTATAACAGTCCACTGAAGGTTTCAGCACTAGCGCTTTCAGCAATACACTTTGCCATCCTCAGGTGGGAAACGATGGAATAGTTTTCATGTCTCGTTTTTAACGAGAACGAGTAGTAACAAGGAATTAGTGAGAGGTAATATCAATTGGTAGTGGGAGGTTTTTGGAATGGTAGTAGTTTGAACAAAGCTTTGTTCAAACTACTACTATTATACTGTTATACCAGTTCCACCCTGACACCAGAAGGATGGCCCGAAGATTGGAAAGGATCAATGAAAGACTTGTCAGACAGGAATTGTCTGTTTAATTCAACAAAACCTGTATATATATATATATATATATATATATATATATATATATATATATATACCCCAGATCCTCGTTTCAACACTTTGTATCTCTTAGTACATCTCACTTTAACAAAGAATATTTGAATCAAGTTTGTTGATATGGCAACCAGTCAAGAAAGAAAATTATGGATTAAAACCTATTAAACTCTGTTTTAAAATTGACCTTGTGTCACAACCTACTTGTGCAGAGGGGTTGGGTAAATACAAAAGTGATACTTTAAATCTAAAGAAATATTGAATTACTCTTCAGAATGTATTATGGATAAATAACGATTACCAAAGATAAAGTCTGAGAGTGAAAATGAATTTCAGTGGACAGTATTTAAAAAGAAAAAAAATCTTTGTTAACCAGATTAACTATTAGTCTCACACAAACACTTCAGCATCGTAATTTGATTAGAAGTAAAGAAAATTTCTTTGATATGTATTTCCCGTTCATAAAAAAAGTTCACATTTTAATCTTGTATAAGATAAATATTGTGAGGTGAGTCAAAAGTTTTACAATATTAAGTAACGACAAAAGCTGCCTAGCATTCAAAATAAAGGCTATTGTGTTGCTCCGTCTGAAGCCACCTTTCTGTCAGTTCTTTGATCCCATTCTGATAACCAATTCAATGAGTTTTACTATAAAAATGCATTGGACATGATTTTTACTATAAAAATGCATTGGAAATGATTTTTACTATAAAAATGCATTGGAAATGATTTTTACTGTGAAAATGCATTGGACAATGATTTTTACTATAAAAATGCATTGGAAATGATTTTTACTATAAAAATGCATTGGAAATGATTTTTACAATATAAATGCATTGGAAATGATTTTTACTATGAAGATGCATTGGAAATGATTTTTACTATATAAATACATTGGAAATGATTTTACTATGAAGATGCATTGGAAATGATTTTTACTTTAAAAATGCATTGGAAATGATTTTTACTATAAAAATGAATTGGAAATGATTTTTACTATAAATGCATTGGAAATGATTTTTACTATAAAAATGCATTGGAAATGATTTTTACTATAAAAATGCATTGGACAATGATTTTTACTATAAAAATGAATTGGAAATGATTTTTAATATAAAGATGCATTGGAAATGATTTTTACTATAAAAATGCATTGGCAACCAGTCTAGGAAAAGTAAAACTCTGAATTCAAGCCTGTTAAACTCCACTTAAGAAATTAACCTCATTCAGAGAGGTTAGTATATATATACTTAATTGAACCTACCGCCTCGTCTTTGTTATTGAAGTGTTACGAGTGCAGGAAGTGAGAGCTGTGGGTCAGACCAGTGAATAATCCAAGGGAGCTACGTCCGGACATTATGCTGAGTATGGCATCAATTCGATTCCCTCAAGTTCCTGGAGTTTATTCCAGCTCGTTCGAGCGGTATGAGGTCTTGCTACATAACAGCTCGCTTTCTGTTAACCAATACTGAGTATTTTTGCCGCACAATGGCATACATCCACTCCAGCTGTTTGGACGTATAGGTTGGCATCGATGGTTCAGCCATCCGGAATGAACTCGTTGTGAATTACCCCCTCATAATTCCACCAGACACACAGCATCACCTTGTGTTTGAAACGCTCATATGAAAATAGTTTTTATTTTGGTTCACTAACCAACTCACAAAAAGTCACTATGCAGTTTCTTTCAAGAATCTGTATTTATCGGTAATTATGAACTTTTGTTTAGTAAATAAGGGTGTCCCAGAAAAAACAGAACCCACAAATTTTGTAATAAAACTGTTAATTTTAACTAGGGGGGTTTAGGGTTAGGGTTTAGGGTTAGGGTTTAGGGTTAGGGTATGGGTTGGGGTTAGGGTTAGGGTTTGGGTTTGGGTTCTGTTTTTTCTGGGTCACCCTGTACAATAAACCCTAAACCCCAACTCTAACCCTAACCCTAAATCCTAACCCTACACCACCCTAGTTAAAATTAAAAGTTTTATTGCAACATTTGTGGGTTCTGTTTTTTCTGAGACACCCTAATTTACTAAACAAAAGTTCATAATTACCTATTTATCTAGCTTCTTACAAGGCCAGATTAAGTAGGGAGCTCTGCAGGAAGCCTACCCCTCAGGAGAGAATTTCTGTTGCCTTGATGGTCTGTTATTAAATGTATCAGAAGACAGTGTTCACAACACATGGACAAGACGTCATAAAATGTATACATTGAGACTGAAAGGCAAGAGAGAATCATTCCTGGTTAAGATGAAAATAATATGCATTTATTGAACTTTATGTAGGGTAGTAAGTTAGAAATCTACAATGAATTGGAAATATTTTATTTTTTATATTCAATAATCAAGCATTATAACTTTAGTCTATATATATATATATATATATATATATATATATATATATATATATATATATATATATATATACTCCCTCTACATAATTTATTTTTTATATTCAATAATTAAGCATTATTACTTTGGTCTAGGTAGGCATATATATATATATTATATATGTATATATATATATATATATATAATATATATATATATATATATGTATATATATATATATATATATATATGTATATATATATATATATAGTGTGTCCTGTTTATTTATTCGCTTTGCTATTTCCCTTTTCCCTAATCTCAATTATCTACCCAGAGCTGAATGGGTGACCCAATGTGTCACGTTTTTGCTAGTATATTATTAAATGTATACAGTATCATTTCTCTCGTCTTTTCATCCTATTCTCTACTACTTCATGATTCTTTTACACCTAACTAGACGTTACAACTACCAGATAAAGAAACCTTGTAAAACTCATGGTTGAAGATTTTTAAAATCCTTTACCGTATTGCAATCAGATTTTTTTTCTTTCAAATCAATTTTTAATAATCAAGAATAAGTGGAGTTTAACAGTTCGCTGCAAAAGTTACGATAGGGATTTTATTGCAAAAAAATTCTTGACAGAAATTTTCATTTCTTTTTTTTTTTTTTTTTAGCATTTTAAGCAAAAATTATTCTTTTCGTATTTACTTAAAATGATAAGAGACCATTCTTGATTATTAAAAATTGATTTGAAAGAAAAAAAATCTGATTGCAATTTGGAGAAGGTAAGAATGAAACTATAGACATTCAGCATACATAAAAGCCAGTGTTTATTTTGGTATACTAACATTTAGGTGGGTTAGGAATTAAAAAGAAAAAGTTTTTTGGAAGCAGTGGCTATTTTATATCATTTACTTCTTCTTCTTCTGAAAAGGTAAGATGGCTGAAGAATGAACAATACATTAAGCATTAGCTCAGTTGGTAGAGCGTTCGGCTAGAAACCAAAAGGTTCCTAGTTCGATACCGGCCCTCGCCAACTCAGCGTATGAGTAGCACAGGGATCTGTGCAGTAAAGTAAGGAGCTGATGGTAGGTGTGGCGTTCTACCTCAGTGCTTAAATAATCTCTTTGATCTAGTGCTAGTGAAAAGGGGATAGACTCCCTCGCATTAGGCCACCCCAACGACTTTACTTTACTTACATAAAAGCCAGTGTTATTTTGCTATACTAACATTTAAGTGGGTTAGGAATTAAAAAGGAAAAAGTTTTTTTTGAAGCAGTGACTCTTTTATGCCATTTACTTAGTTTAGCTTAGTCTGGCACAGGGTCAAATATATGGAGCACCTATTTAGAATTGAACTCACTGATAATAGTCCACTATCCTAGTTTGCACTTACATTATAGTGCATAGGTGCCAAAGGCATTTAATGTATGTCTTAAATGCTGCTTAGCTCAGTTGGTAGAGCGTTCGGCTAGAAACCACAAGGTTCCTAGTTCGATACCGGCCCTCGCCAACTCAGTGTATGAGTAGCACAGGGATCTGTGCGGTAAAGTAAGGAGCTGATGGTAGGTGCATCCACCTCAGATGCTTAAATAATCTCTTTGGTCTAGCACTAGTGAAAAGGGGATAGACTCCCTCAGTGATTGGCTGATACCGACTTTAGGCCACCCCGACGACTTTACTTTACTTACATAAAAGCCAGTGTTATTTTTGATTTGCTGACATTTAGGTGGGTCAAGAGTTAAAAAGAAAAAAAGTTTTTTTAAAGCAGTGACTCTTTTATGCCATTTACTTAGTTTAACTTAGTCTGGCTCAAGGTCAAATATATGGAGCACCTATTTAGAATTGAACTTACTGATAATAGTCTGCTATCCTCGCTTGCACTTACATTATAGTGCATAGGTGCCCAAATTCTTTTATGTATGTCTTAAATGAATGATTTATTACATACACAATGAGAAAGATGTGGTGAGACGAAATCATATAGGTCACCATCCAAAATGACAATACTCCATTTGGTTGATAATAACTGTTTTTTCCCAATAAAAGGCAATAAATTACACATTGTGAAGACAAGTGGTGGAAAAGGTTTTATATATATATATATATATATAATATATATATATATATATATATGGAAAAAGTGACTTACCGGTGAAAATGGTCACAGTGGTTAGTTGATTCGAGTTTCACAATGATAAGACAGCGATATAACAAATATAAAGTGCTCAATACATTAGTAGAGTAAATTTGTTATCATAAAAGTACATGGTAATAACCTAGTCGAGTTTCACCATAAGGATCTTCAGGGTTAAATCAACTGGATTAATCAAGACATTGATTAATTGCAGTTGATTTCATGTGTGTGTTTTTTCGCGATAAATGGTCGATTATTGGACCTATAATCAACCGTCTATTGCAAAAATCACACATGTGAAATCAACTGCATTTAATCAATATCTTGATTAATCTGGTGGATTTAACCCTGAAGATCCTTATGGTGAAACTCGAGTAGGTTATTACTGTGTATACGATAATAATATATATATATATATATATATATATCAAATCAATTAGTCTGAGTGTCCCACATTGTGGTGTAATGGTTAGCATGGTAGTCTCGTAGATCCGTTACAACTAAATAGCAAGTTCAAGTGCATGTTGTGATTTGATGTTAGACTGAAAAGTTAGCGCAGGATAGACTCTCTTTCTATTACATTCAATCCTCTTGTGTCACATCCTACCCATGTTGCCTTTTATCATGATTTGTTCCAAATAACAAAATTAGCGCTAGTGAAAAAGGATAGACTCTTTTCTATTACATTCAATCCTCTTGTGTCACATCCTACCCATGTTGCCTTTTTATCATAATTTGTTCCAAATAACAAAATGTGGCCTGTTTAGCTCAGTCCATAGAGTATCTGCCTAGGAGTCAAAAGGTTCCAGGTTCACTTGAGTAGGACAGCTTGGGTAATCTGAAAGCTGACGGTAGTTGTAGCACTCCAACTCAGCAAAGTCAATCACCCTAGTCTAGCGCTAGCAAAAAGTGGATAGACTCCTTTGCTTGTGCTAATAGAATTGGTGACAGGAACAAGGCAGCAAACACAATCTCCCTGGTCTAGCGCTAATGAAAAGAGGATAGACTCCCTCACTATTTGGCTGATACCAACAATAGGCCACTCTGCATGAACAGGTAAAAGACTGAAGATTAGTGCTAATAGAATTGGTGACTGCAGATGAAGAGAAGAGAAATTTCTACTGCCAACAAAATCTATTCTAAAATAGTTTCTTGATGATGAGAAGAACAAGTTCCTTTTTTATATATATACCTCCCCTTTCAATCCAGAGAAAATCAGAAAAGGAAACAAAATGGCTGACTAGAGAATATTTGGGAAGACGCAGAGTAAAAAAAAGATATTTATGCATCGTACTTCTTTTTCTTTTTTTTTTTAAAGGAAGTGGGGGGGGGTAGATGAGTAAAATTTAATGTGATCTGTCAGAGAAAGCATCGAGGCAGAACAAGAGAAAGTTCGGGAGATAAGAATAAAAAGAAAGTATTTATCAATAAGCGTAACAATGTAGATAATTTAGTATGTATTAAAAAAGTGAGTCGGTTCCAGGAATTGTATTTAATGCTGTAGATTACATTGGTAAAAGTATGTAATCTCAAAAGAAAAAGTATCAAAAATGCTTAGAACATTTATAAATTATTATCCATTTCAAATCTGATATTATAAATAATAGCATGAATTTAAAATATGACACATAAAATAATGTATAAAATATATATTTGTGTTTTTAAAGGTATATGTATATACATATATCTCTCTATATATATCTGTAATGGAGGCGCATGGGCTAGTAGTTAGAGTCGTGGAAAATGGACTCGTCAATTCGAGTTCAATTCCTAGATGAAGCAGTTGGCATTTCACATAGTGCTAATACCTTGGGAAAGGTATGAATCCATATATTCTCCCTCCAGCATCAGATATTATTTATTTTCATTTCAAATTCCAAATTCTGTGAACAACTTTGATGTTTAGTTTAAAATGATGCCTCAACATTACCAGAATATCAATTCTTCTTTCTGTTATTATGACATCTGAAATAAAAGGTGTAGATGAATAGCATTGATAATAATAATAATAATAATAATAATAATAATAATAATAATAATGATAAAGGAAAATGACAAAGATGGATAAATTCCTTGCCAGTGAACTGAAAAAGCTGTGGAATATGAGAGTGCAAGTGATACCAATTGTAGTTGGTGCACTTGGAACGGTCCCAATAAACTTGTAAAAGAAACTGGAGGATCTGGAAATCAGAGGAAGAATTGAGACCATCCAGACTGCTGCAATTGGCTAGAATACTCAGAAGAATCCTGGAGACTTGAGGAGACTTGTTGTCACTCAGCCTCCTGTGAAATACCATCAGCTAACGCTGATGTGAAAAACTCAAAAGGAGTGATGATAATAATAATAATAATGTAGTTTAGTGATTGATAATCTTTAGGTGTGTCCATAAAATCAGTTTTGAAGTTAAGATCTGTCAAAAAAGAAAATATTTTTGATACACTCTAATATTATTCCCCCATATTTGATATGTGCAATATTGAAAATGAAATCTAGATAATAAATATGTCAAATTCTGTAAATTGAATAAAATACGTAAATCATTTTGATAATTCCCAAAAATAAATTATCAAAAAAAGAAAGAAAAAAAGAAAGATAGATAAATGTTTATCTCTGTTTATATTTCTGATGATCCATTACGATCTGATTTAAATGTGCTAAAATCTTTTAATAGTTTGAAAAATGTCTTTAAAAATAGAAATAGAATTTTTTTTTTACTTTTGAAATTTCTATCATAAATATCTTTGCAGTTTTTGAATTGATAGGACAACTTGTTAAATTCTCTGTTATTTAATATTTTGGGTTCATTTTGAAAATATTGCGAAAAAGCAAGACTAGAAAATTCAATTTGGAAAATTGTTTAACAAACCAAAATTCTTAATAATCAGAATTAACACTTCTTTCTTTTCACTTTAAATAATTACAAGATTTTCTGTTGTTTTACTTAAACAATCAAACTAATTATAATTAATTTGGAGGTTAATTTTGAAGGCTATCACAATGCAGGTGTAAAGAAAAAATAATAAGGTAACAATGGTGTTGTTTGTTAACCTGTTAATTATTCTTGATATTTTGAGATAAAATCTCTTTTTCAGAAGAAACTACTGAAGTAGTTTTTCTTCTGAAAAAGAGATTTTATCTCGAAATATCAAGAATAAATCACAGGTTAACAAACAACACCATTGTTACCGTATTATTTTTTTCTTTACACCTGCATTGTGATAGACTTCAAAATCAACCACCAAACCAATCTATACACAATACTTCAAGATAATTATAAAACCCTTTAATTATAATTAAAAAAGATGATCAGATTTTGACATCAACTCACCAACAATGTTTATTGTTAGTCTTATAACTTAAAAAATCAACTCAATATACATTAACAAATATTTATATACATACCTGACGTTGCCTGGGTAGAGGGGGTATAATAAAAAGTTAGTCTCACAGATCCATTCATTGTTTTGGTCTTACATAATTGATTTATGTTTTAATCACGAATGCAACCAATGACTTTCCCTTTTTCTTAAAATCCTAATTTTTAAATATCTTCCCAGATACAAATAAAATCTTCATTATTTTTGCACAAAAAGCAAACTCTCATGATAGTTTAATGTATATATATATTTACATTGTCGGTAATTGTTTTATTTTTAAAATTTTCCTCCAGACATACAAACACACAATTGCCCTTTATATATGCATAGATAATTCAAGGGTCATTCAATAAATTAGGTGAATATTGCCGGAGACAAGTGGGCTTCATGTGGTATAGTGGTTAACATGCTTAACTGTAGTAAGAGAGTTTGGACGTAAATACACTGTATAATAAATACATCATGTAAGCCGTGGTGTAATGGTTAAAGTCATGGGAAATGGACTCGTCACCCAAGTTCAAATCCTGGACGTGGTAATTGCATTTCACTTAGCGCTAATACCCTTGGAAAAGGTATGAATCCTACTCTCCCTCCAGATATGGGTAAATAGCAGGGCAGACTGGGTTCTTTAACCATGGCTAGGTAACCAGTTTAGGAGAAGGAAAACTCTGAATTCAAACTCCGCTTAAGAAATTGACCTTGTGTCACATCCTGCTCGTGCGGAGGGGTTGGTAAATATATATAATACATCATGTATCAATTGACTTTATGAGACCTAGATCTAGTGGAGATTGAACTCACAACCTCCTGATCATTAGTGGTGGGATTGCTGTCACCTCTGTTAGCTGAAGTGGTTCGACCACTGAGAGAAATAAATGCTGAGGTGAATTATCTCAGGTAGAACGTATTTTACATTGGTGATATCCGGCTGCACGGGCTTCATGCTTGTTATACTAAGATTTTTGGATGTTTGTTTATTTTTAGAAACGTTGCTGAATAAAGTATATATTAAATTTTTACTTGAAGGCACTTACAACGCATGTATCGCATAAAATTCGATACTTTTTCTTATAGAAAATGAACTTGACAAGTGTAATCCCAGCAAAGGATCGCTCGGTGTGTAGAATATTGTACAGACTGTTTCGACTTTATTAAGTCTGATGAGACTTAAGGATGAGACTTAATAAAGTCGAAACAGTCGAAACAGTCTGTACGATATTCTACACACCGAGCGATCCTTTGCTGGGATTACACTTGTCAAGTTCATTTTCTATAAGAAAAAGTATCGAATTTTATGCGATACATGCGTTGTAAGTGCCTTCAAGTAAAAATTTAATATATTGTTATACTAAATTTTAGCCTAATATTATGTGATATATAAGCTTTGTATATGTAAATAGTTGATCTAAGCCAACTGGTATGCCTACAATTTTCAGCTGCCAAACTTAACAATAAACCCCAGAAAATATCGGATGATACTTAAGTATATATGGTATATGATAACTTTATTAAAGGCCCTGAGAATTCTTTTTCTTTTTCCTTTTTGTATCAGCCATTTTCTATTTTTCTTATTTTCTCATTAATCAAAATAATCTGTATTTTTCTTTCTTTCTAAGAGAAAAAAAAAGCACCATGATTAAATACCAATTCTTCTAAATTAAATCTCTTTAGCAAGAGTCATTTAACAAAAGACTAATCAACTTTGGTAGAAAGCAGTTCCAAGGTTTTTTCAATTTATCATATTTACTTGTGTAATCACTGACTTTCTAAGACCAATTTTTCATCTCAAAAACAAGGGTGAAAAAAAAAAAAAACCTTTTTGTGACTGAAGGTTAGGGGTCATTTATTACATGAGTATATACAGTAAGTCCTTTAAGAGAGTTTTTTTTATTAGCATTTCAGTCTCGGAAGACTATTATATAGTTTTTGTGCCCCTGAAGTTACAGTGCCTCCTGTGACTGTGAAGTCTAATGTTTGAAAAACATTCTCGACCACAGATGTTGCAAGTGAAGGCTGTCCTGAAGATGTTGATGTGCCAGTGCCTTGTTTCCGCTGCCTTCTTCTGTACCCCTTGGCTTCATCGTGTTGAGCCAGGTGTCTATGATTATCCCAGCCGTATTCTTTAAATTGCTCTTAGGAAAAAACACCAACCCCTTTTTATCCTATAGGTGCTAGAAGCGGTGGCTGAGGGTCAACCACCAGTAATTATACACATGAAGATAATGAAATAATTCTATTCGCATTTTAATCTCAGAAGACTATAATAACTTTTTTTGTGCCCCTTAAGTTACAGCACCTCCTGTGACTGTGAAGTTCAATGTTTGAAAAAACATTATCAACCATAGATGTCACATTTGAAGACTGTCCCTGAAGATGTGCTTTGTTGCCGCTGCTTTTTTCTAGACCTCTTAGCTTCATGGTGTTGCACCAGGGTGACTTCAGACATGAACAGTCCTGAGACAGATATATCCTCATTGTTTAAAATTGTGTAAGTTAAAAAAAGAAAGATATGACTAAATCTTTAGCAAAGAATATCTCTCATGATGAAAATCAGATTATAGACCTTACTGCTTCCAGGCTAGTACTCTGTCCATTTATCCATATATATACTACTACTTGCTGTCCATCGTATCCGATGATGATACCATGCCGAATCATTTTCCTCCAGTTTAATCGGTCCCTGGTTGCGTCTTGCCAACTGTCTATGGGGATATTCAAATCCTTCAGGTTTCTCTTGATGTTGTCTTTGTACCTGAACTTTGGGTCTACTAATTCCATGTGATCCCTCTCTCAGTTGAGAGTACAGAATCTGATTTGGTAGTCTGTTATCCCTAAGTCTGTTTAAGTAGCCAGCCCATCTCAGGTTGTGTTGGACAAGTATTTCGTGCATGCCAGGGAGTCCAGTTCTCTTCAGGATGGTCCTGTTTGAAACATCTTGATAGATAGATAGATAGATTACTTGCTATTCATCATATCCGATGATGTCAACATGCAAATCATTTTCCTCCAATTGATTTGATCTCTGGTTGCGTTTTGCCAACTGCCTATTGGGATGTTCAAGTCCTTCAGGTTTCTCTTGATGTTGTCTTTGTACCGATTCTACGTGATCCCTCTCTATGTTGAGAGTACAGAATCTGCTTTGGTAGTCTGTCATCTTCAAGTCAGTTTAAGTGGCCAGACCATCTCAGGTTGTGTTGGACGAGTATATCCATATATATATTGTGCTAATATATATTTAAAATCAGACAAAAAGCCTCATTAATCTGCATTTATAGATTTTGTTTTTCAAATGACAGGTTTTGAGAGAAAACAATGATGTGTATTTGAGCAGACAATAAAGTTGTGATTTATTTCTTGTGCCAAATAACTAGGTAGATATATGTGCGTATATGATGTGTAAATATTCTGTTCCGTTTAATCTGACCACATAAGCCAATTATCAATTGGATGTGGAAGAATACCATTCGTTCACTTAGCAGTGATCTGGATGTTTTCTTTGTGAAAAATATTCCCCAAAGATGTGGAAATAGAAAGATGGATAACAATTCAACAACAAACTGTCGGTTTCGTCTCTTATTTTGAATTTCTCTCCTTTTCTCTCTTTCTTTCTCTCTTCAATTTCTTTTCTTTTTCTTCATCTCTCTTTTTCTCTATTTTCTCTTTAATTCCCTCCCCCTCTCTCTCTCTCTCTCTCTCTCTCTCACTCTTTCTCTTCTCTTCAATTTCATTTCGCCTTCATTGTAGATTTTCTTCTTTTTCTTTTTCTTTTTCCTCATCTTTTTTCTCTCTCTCTGTTTTTCTTTCTGTCTTCCTCTCCCTTCTCTCTCTCTCTCTCTCTTTCAACAAGTTTATTAAAGGAATTAACTTAATTGAGTGTCTTATGATAAAACTCTTTGGTCGCCATAAATTTGTGTTTTCTTCTATTCCAATAATACTTGTCGGATTTTCCCAGTTGTGGAAAGATGTGATGAATCCGGCCATTTTGTTTTATATGCCACAAAAGATACCAGATTTTATTCCATCTGCAATACTTATTATATTCCTATGGTGGATAGGCATACGATTGTAGCAAAAACATGTTTAGAGGTTGAGTGCTATTGTTGGTAATCTGTGGTAATCTCTCACAGAGTTGGTGCCAAAATTCCTGCAGGTTTTGAGAATATTGGCAAACTGACTTGGTTGGCTTTAATCCTAATGGCTATGTTCCTTGTAATCTGCTTATCTTCATGTCATTAGATGAGAAGTGTTTGGGGGGAAAAGAGAGTAAGGAAGACAGAGTGAAAGAGACAAGGGGGGAATGAAAAGAGAGGGACAAGTGAGAGAGAGAGAGAGAGAGAGAGGGAGAGAGGGAGAGGAAAGTTGCGTGTTTTGGGAAAAAGAGAGTAAGGAAGACAGAGTGAAAGAGACAAGGGAGGAATGAAAGAGAGGGACAAGTGAATGAGTGTGAGGGAGAGAGAGAGAGAGAGGGAGAGAGAGAGAGAGAGAGAGAGAGACAGGAAAGGGCAGTGTTTGGGGGGAAAAGAGAGTAAGGAAGACAGAGTGAAAGAGACAAGGGGGAATGAAAAAGAGGGACAAGTGAGAGAGAGAGAGAGAAGAGAGAGAGAGAAAGGAAAGGGTTGTGTTTGGGGAAAAAGAGAGTAAGGAAGATAGAGTGAAAGAGACAAGGGGGGAATGAAAAAGAGGGACAAGTGAGTGAGTGAGAGAGAGAGAGAGAGAGGAAAGTGCAGTGTTTGGGAAAAAGAGAGTAAGGAAGTGAAGAGAGGGTGGAAAGAGAGGTGTTTTGGGAAAAAGAGAGTAAGGAAGACAGAGTGAAAGAAACAAGAGAGGAATGAAAGAGAGGGACAAGTGAGTGAGTGAGAGAGAAGAGAAGAGAGAGAGGGGGAAAGGGCAGTGTTTTGGAAAAAGAGATTAAGGAAGTGAGAGAGAGGGGTGGAAAGAGAGGTGTTTGGGGGAAAAGAGAGTAAGGAAGACATAGTGAAAGAAACAAGAGAGGAATGAAAAAGAGGGACAAGTGAGAGAGAGAGAGAGAGAGAAAGAGAGAGAGAGGGGAGAAAGGGCGGTGTTTGGGAAAAGAGAGTAAGGAAGTGAGAGAGGGGTGAAAGAGAGGTGTTTGGGAAAAAGAGAGTAAGTAAGACAGAGTGAAAGAAACAAGGGAGGAATGAAAAAGAGGGACAAGTGAGAGAGAGAGAGAGAGAGAGAGAGAGAGAGGGAGAGAGAGAGAGAGAGAGAAAGGAAAGGCAGTGTTTGAGAAAAGAGAGTAAGGAAGTGAGAGAGAGGGGTGGAAAGATTGGTGTTTGGGGGAAAAAGAGAGTAAGGAAGACAGAGTGAAAGAGACAAGAGAGGAAAAAAAAGAGGACAAACAAGTGAGTGAGAGAGAGAAGAGAGAGAGAGAGAGAGAGAGGAAAGTGTGGTGTTTGGGAAAAAGAGTAAGGAAGTGAGAGAGAGGGGTGGAAAGAGAGGTGTTTTGGAAAAAGAGAGCTGGAAGTAAGGAAGACAGTGAAAGATTCAAGAAAGAGAGGAATAGAAAAAAAGAAGTGTTTGGAGAGAGAGAGAGAGAGAGAGAGAGAGAGAGAGAGAGAGAAGAGGATTGGAAGAGGAGGGAAATTGAGAGAGAAGAGAGAAAGAATAACTATATCTATCTGCCAATAAGATAGATGTTTCATAGCAACTTATTCTGACCTTCAAGGTGTGCAACTCAATACTTTCAGTAATCAGCTTCCTATTCATAATACCAGCACATTGGATGTAGAGTATTATAAGAATTTGACCTTTGACCTTTTATTTTATGGGTAAATAAGTGCATCTCACAGGCTAGCCAAACATTGAATATCAAAACAAAAAAAACAACATATCCATTTATTTTCTCTACCTGATCTACAGGGTGTTTCAAAAAATTTGATATCATTTTTTTTAAAAACTGATATAATTTGGTTGGTTTCTTTATTCAATGGCATATCAATCTTTGTGAGTTATTTTGACCAGTTTTTGCCTGCTTAGCATGTCAGTTACCATCGTTTTTCATTTGAATGGTCCGAGATGGTCATACTCCCTTGTAATTGTCTCCCTAGAAGATATAAAACATTTGTTCTCTCTCTCTCTCTCTCTCTTTCTCTCTCTCTCTCTCTCCCCCTTGTTTTCTAGATCATTCTCATAAGTTCTATTATCCATTAATCTCTTTCTTCATTTATCTATCTATCTATCTATCTATCTGTCTGTCTCTCTGTCTGTCTATTGGTGTCTGTCACATGTACATAGTGTCATTAAACCATCCTTGTAGAAGTGTTTGGTTTCTTTATTCAATGGGATATCAATCTTTGTGACTTATTTAATATCAAAACCTTCCTTGTAGAAGTGTTCGGGATACGACTGACTAATCAGCACAGGGCAGCATCTTCAGTTATGTTAGTAACTGGTTTCATAGGGGGTTTCAGGTTCCAACATAATACCCACCTCCGGCAGTTAGACCCTGTTAGAGTTGATCAAACTCGCTGCCTTTTTTGTTCAACGCTAACAGAAAAATGGCTTTAAAATTGATATCATTTTTTTTTTTAAATTGATTTAATTTGGTTGGTTTCTTATTCAATGGGATATCAATCTTTGTGAGTTATTTAATATCAAAACCTTCCTTGTAGAAGTGTTCGGGATACGACTGACTAATCAGCACAGGGCAGCATCTTCAGTTATGTTAGTAACTGGTTTCATAGGGGGGTTTCAGGTCTTCCAACATAATACCCACCTCTGGCAGTTAGACCCTGTTAGAGTTGATCAAACTCTAACTCACTGCCTTTTTGTTCAACGCCAACAGAAAAATAGCTTTAAAATTTGATATCATTTTTTTTTTTAAATTGATTTAATTTGGTTCGTTTCTTTATTCAATGGGATATCAATCTTTGGGTGTTATTTTGACCAGTTTTTGCCCGCTTAGCGTGTCAGTTACCGTCGTTTTCCATTATATCAAGTTGAATGGTCTGAGATGGTCACTCTCCCTTTTAATTGTCAGACCCTGTTAGAGTTGATCAAACTCTAACTCACTGCCTTTTTGTTCTACGCCAACAGAAAAATGGCTTTAAATAGAGTATGCCAACGCAGTCCTCGGCCTCTTTACATCTGGTTGGCTAATTCTACAGCCAATCATCATTCAGAGTAGTTTTTATAATCAGGATCACGTGGCTCAAACATTTAAATAATAATTGTAAATAGAAAACAGTGGTACTATTCAACCCATAGTTGGGGGATGTCATTTGAGATGTAAATATCTGAATAACTACAGAGTCAAAATGAAAACTAGACAGGCTTAATAAAAATTTATATCATTTTTTATGGAACACCCTGTATATTAAAGAGATGCCTTTATTTTAAGTTTCTATCCTTGCGTTTTCAGATCATCTGAAATAAAAGATTTTATGAATTAGCTCAGTCGGTAGAGCGTTTGGCTAAAAACCACAAGGTTCCTAGTTCAATACCGGCCCTCGCCAACTCACCAGTAGCACAGGAATCTGTGCGGTAAAGTAAGGAGCTGATGGTAGGTGTTGCATTCCATGTCAGACACAAAAACAATCTACTTGGTCTAGCGCTAGTGAAAAGGGGATAGACTCCTTCGC
Source organism: Doryteuthis pealeii (assembly GCA_023376005.1). Taxonomy (NCBI): domain Eukaryota; kingdom Metazoa; phylum Mollusca; class Cephalopoda; order Myopsida; family Loliginidae; genus Doryteuthis; species Doryteuthis pealeii. Next base: position 46,749,591 of record CM042167.1, read on the forward strand.
TGAATGGCTCATACCGACATTAGGCCGCCCCAACGACTTTACTTTTTACTTTTTAACTCAGATAAACAAAATTTTAATGCTTATAACAGAATAAGAACAATCTGCTCTAATGGATTACAAGAAACACCTGGTGAAGGTAGGAGAGCACATCAGACAAAACATTGTGTACATAATAATAAAGATTAGGAGAACAGTCTGAAAAATCTAAATAATAGAAATTATCAAGCCTCATCTGAAAAATTCGGACAAATACTTTTGTGTAAATAATAATAAAGATGAGGACAACAGTCTGAAAATCTAAATAATAGAAATTATCAAGCCTCATCTGAAAAATTCGGACAAATACTTTTCTGCTGTTCATGACAAAAAGAATTTTTTTTTTTTCACTCAGCTATTGTTGGCGGCACTTGAATTTTCTTTCTTGGTAACAACTTACAATAAGATTTTTAATTTTGAACATTTTTTTTTTTTCATTCACCTTGATAAAATAAAAATAAAAAATAAAAAAAATAAAAAAACAGAATCAGAAAATCCATGCAAGGATTTGTCGTCAATTCTTCTACCCTTCCCCACCTTATTCTTGCTTCACTGCATTTTGCCATCGAAATTCGGGAATTTTTTAATTCTTTTTTTTTTTTTTTTTACTTTTATAATATATTTTTTTTCTCTTCCTTTGTCTTTTATTGATCTTCAAGTATTCCCAAAAGGAGGATTTATTCTTCCTAGTTTATCAAAGTTTTTTTTTTTTTTTTTTCATTTCTAACAACTTTTGATATTTTTGTTTTTCTATAAATCCCCAAGATTTTTACTTTTTCATTGAATTTCTCAAATCTCTATTGAGGTTTTGTGATAGATCGTTTCTTGCGTAGAAAACTGAAATCTTTTTTCTATCACAATCACCTGATTTATTATTCTATCACACCTTTTGCTTTCATCTTGTCGCTTTTTGTTTGCTTCCTTTTCAATACGGCAAATAAATTCGCCAGTTTTCTAGAACTGATATTGAATATCAGCCATTTTTCTTTCTTTCTAGCATAAAGGTCTTTGCTCGTGTACTTAGACAAGTATCCTCATTTTGGTTGTTTTTATTATAGTCACAATGTTTTCTCCATTGTATTGTCTAGATTTCTTTTGGTGTCTGTTGTAGTCGATAACTTTTTGGAAAATTTTGAACTAAATCATTTATTCCATCCATGTGGGTAGACTGTTCTCTTTCTTCCTTTAAAGGATATGTCAGTTTTCTTTCTTGAAATGATAATCATTTTCTACCAGTTTATAAAACCAAACCAAAATATTTACCAATGCAACAGAAAATATTTTAGGTATTTTTTAGTAAGTGTAATAAGATAACTCTGCTATCAGTGCGACTTGATGATGATGATGATGAGGAGGAGGAGGATGATGATGATGAGGATGATGATGATGAGGAGGATGAAGATGAGGATGATGAGGATCAGGAGGATGACGATGAGAGAGGATGAGGATGAGGAGGATGATGATGAGGATGATGAGATGAGGATGATGAGATGATGATATGATGATGAGGATGATGAGGATGAGGATGATGATGATGATGAGGATGAGGAGGAGGATGAGGATGATGATGATGATGATGATGAGGATGATGAGATAATGAGGAGGAGGATGATGATGAGGAGGATGATGATGAGGAGGATGAGGAGGATGAGGATGATGAGGATGATGAGGATGAGGATGAGATGATGATGAGGATGATGATGATGAGATGATGATGATGATGATGATGATGATGAGGATGAGGATGATGATGATGAGGAGGAGGATGATGAGGATGAGGAGGGGAGGATGATGATGAGGATGATGAGGAGGATGAGGAAGATGAGGATGATGATGAGGATGAGGATGATGATGAGGATGAGGAGGATGAGATGATGATGATGAGGATGAGGAGGATGAGGAGGATGAGGATGATGAGGATGATGATGATGAGGATGATGATGATGATGATGAGATGATGATGATGATGATGATGAGATGATGATGATGATGATGATGAGATGATGATGGATGATGAGATGAGATAATGAGGATGATGATGATGAGGATGATGATGATGAGGAGGAGGAGGATAATGAGGATGAGGATGATGATGATGATGAGGAGGATAATGAGGATGGAAAACGTTTACATATATCATAATAAAAATATATCTATTACTAGCAAATATATGCACCCCCCGGGTGCAAGTAATAAGTATTAATGTAATTAAATATTGTATCATATATAGCAATATCTTTCAAAAATTAATTTTTACATCGCCCGGGGTTTTTTTTATTTTGCTAGTTTTCTTAATTAATTCTTTTTTCTTTAAAAATTTGTATTCCATAAATTTCTTCTTCTCTTCACATTCAGTGAAAAGTTTTTTCTTCTTCTTTCTTATTTCCTTCTTTGACCTTTCAAAGTCGCCAGTGATTGTACAAACATAATCTTTTCCAGTCGTTCCCTTGTCTCTTTATTTACATCTCTCTTCATTCACCTGTCAGTGAATATTTTCTCATAACTTAGATACACTTACTGTCATTGCACACGTAATAATGCCAGAAAATTTACAGGCCGCAACAAAAACAACTTCTATTGTCATATTTTCTTTCAATTCTGTTTGTAGTTTTTTTTTGTTTTTTTTTCTCTCTTGAGTTGTAAGTTAAAATTCTTTGTTACAAACTTACAATCCTATTTCATTACAATTGAAAGAAATCTATTCATCACAAGAAAGTCAATGACAGTTCCCTTCTTCGTCTTTTTTTTCTTTTCTTTCTTTTTGATTTTATCATTTAGAATCTTTCATTAATCTACCGATTCCATTGTTCTCATTCATCTCTTTCAAAACTGTTGCAAGAATTTCTTTTAAGGAATGTTTTAATCCCACTCTTTTAAATTCTTCCAGTGACAAGAGACTCTTTTTAAGCATAAAATAAAAAAAAGTCTTCTAATCTAAAACCTCTCCATTGTTATCTTTCCAAACAAGAATTCCTCTCCCCCACACACCTTTGCGGTTTTTGTAATTATTTGATGAAGAACAGATATTAATGGTTCTTTGGTCTATACCTTAAATAGACTTTTTTTTATCTACCCGTCTTAAGACCACCAAACAGTTTTCACTTGAAGGAAACTGTTTACAATATGCTGTTTAATCAAAATTCTATGACCAATAGATTAAAGCTCTCAATTCTGTTATGTCTGAACATTAAAACAATTAAAGACAATACTTTTAACAATATTCTGAAAGTGGTATTTTGTTACTGAAGAATCTTAACAACAAAAAACTGATAGGGGAATGTTTACTGATTGAATCTTTCAATTGCAGTTACTTATTTGTATTGGATGCAGAATAAATCTAAGAACAATTTGCTCAAGAAAACTTAACAGAAGAGAATACAGACATGACAAGAGATACAAGGAAGAGCTTATACATGTTGTATAAGAGAAATGTCCTAATAGGAAATAGTCTTTTAGCTGTTGGTTGAAGAGAATAAAGACATGACTAGAGGTACAAAGAAGAGCTTATACATAGTTGTATAAGAGAAATGTCCTAATAGGAAATAGTCTTTTACCTGTTGGTTGAAGAGAATACAGACATGACAAGAGATACAAAGAAGAGCTTATACATAGTTGTATAAAGAAATGTCCTAATAGGAAATAGTCTTTTACCTGTTGGTTGAAGAGAATACAGACATAACAGGAGATTCAAGGAAGAGCTTATACATAGTTGTATAAGAGAAATGTCCTAATAGGAAATAGTCTTTTAGCTGTTTTAAAGAGAATACAGACATAACAAGAGATCAAGAAGAGCTTATACATAGTTGTATAAGAGAAATGTCCTAATAGGAAATAGTCTTTTACCTGTTGTTGAAGAGAATACAGACATAACAGGAGATACAAGGAAGAGCTTATACATAGTTGTATAAGAGAAATGTCCTAATAGGAATAGGATTTTAGTAGATAAAGTTTTGAGGTTACAACTAAAAGACGAAAGTAAAAACATTTACATGTTGAGCATCTTCTCGTGTTCTATGTGACACGAAATGCTTGGAGCTCAAAGACATCTTTGTCCGTAGACAGGAAATGAAACTGGTCCATGTTTTTATCTCAAGGATAGAAGCTAAAAATAGGTTTTAACTTTGCCGCTTCCACTGTTATATTGCTACTCGCCATGCCACCTAGTGCCTACTGGCAGACACAGGAAATAATTACCTTTTGTTTCTGTTGGAATTTTTGTTGTATATAAGGCATGAGGTGAGTAGTCACTTCTACTTAAGACTCGTTGACTAGCACGTGACCTGAGAAAGATTCCTATTATCCAATCACTGGCAGTGCTGCTGCTGCTGCTGTTGGTATATTTATAGAGGCCTGATTCTAATTTTAATTCATTCACACTCGGACATCGGACCTAAAGGACACTATCCTGCAAGGACGTATTGATTTACTTACTTGTTTACTTTAAGTTCTTTTACAACTGGAACCAAGGATGGCGGCCAGTTACTCAACAGTTTCCCCTATTATTCGCGAGATATAATTCCAAGAGCGGTATTGAGAGCTATCAAAGATTAGAAAATGCAGTGGCAAAAGGTTTAAGTTTATCTTAGTTTGGTATAAATGACCGAACTCTAAATATAAAATTTGAGTTTGAATAGCACTGCATTCTCATTTTTGCTGATTATTTAAAATGTTTCAATCAATGTATTCTTTAACTTTGCTCGGATTTATAATTCATGCAGTCCAGTTGACTTCTCTTATCAGTGGTTCCAGATTTGTGTATCAAAGATTCTTACAGACGGTGATGAATCCAATAGCCAGTATGAAGAATTAAAATAGAATAATGACCTGGGTAATAATTATGGATAATATATATTGGTATTATCTTAGACGCTTCTTATTTTGGCCAAGTCCTCATTCCTGATATTTGAGAATATACAATATTCTAATCCTGTAAGAGACATGGCTCTTCTCAGAGGAATTGATTTTACAGAAAACAATTTGTTATATTATGATTGCAAAATGGTTTATATATTTTCTATTATATATCATCATCATCATCATGTCGCGCTTGCAGCACGGATATCCATGACCATCTCTCGCCAACCTTCCCTATCATTTATCGCCCCAGGGAGTTCTTCCTCGCTGCAGCCAGCATCTTTACATAGCTGGTCAATGTAGGTCCTTGCTGGGCGGTCCACACCTGCATGTCTATGTGTTAGCTTCCACAGGAGAATGTCGCTTATGAGTTCGTCCTTGCTTCTCCAGCAGTGTCCTGCATGCCTTGTCTGTCTCACTCAGATAGTTTGTGAGATGGGAGGCAAGTGACCATACAGCTGCCTCCTCATGGGGTGCTGCTTCCACAGCTTGTTCAAGACTGCATGTAGCATTCTTATGCAGCTTCCTTCTAGCTTTTCTCAAGATGCTTTGTTAGGGTCCAATAACAATGCAAAGGCATGGTCGGCCACAAACAAATTATCAGTCATATGGAGGTCCGATCTCCCTGACAAGCTGAAGCGACAGTTCTTCCAGGCTGTGGTTGTATCAGTGCTGCTATATGGCTGCACCACTTGGACCACTTGGGTGACCACACTTTACATCAGACCCCACAATCAAAACTAATAAACTCTGTTACAAAATACCAAATGAAAAGTTAATATTTCAACTGAAACAGTTTGAGGAAACAAAACATCAAAATGGAGGATAATATGTTCAAAATATTTAACAAAAACTTCAATATTTTCTGCTACTATTGAGTAAGACTTGTAACTGAGTCTCAAAGTTTGGTTAGTATCATAGAGAAGAACATACGAGAGATTCTCTGGAATAATTAGGAGAGAATTTCTAGGAATGAGGTAAAAGAAAATTGGATATATGATTTCAAATAGGGGAGATATAAGTAAGTCTGTTCAGTACAAGAGGCTTTTATCATTAATGATGCTATCCAGCTTCAACTAAAAAAAAAAAATTAAAAAAATATATGAAAGCCCATAATTACCAGAATTTTTAAAAGGTATTGAAATTCTGATTAAATAAGGAGGGAATTTTAAATTAAATAAGCAAAATGGAAAAAAAAAACCCTCAAAATTAAGTTAGAATATGTTTGTGCGCTTCTCAGAGTAAGATGAGAATGATGCAGTAAGTATTATTACATTAGGAACCAAAAAAGTTGGATAACTTCTTCGAGGAATAGAAGCCGTTTTCAGAATGACAACATGCAAAACATTTTAAGTTGAACATTTTATTTGGAACTTCGGATATAGTTATTTTTTCTTTATATATTAACATAAGAATAATTTTTTTTTTAACATATATTTTCATTTAAAGAAGACTTAGTAAACATACACTTCGTACAGACATTTGAGATTAAATTTTGATATTAAAATAACTGTATAAGACTAAATAGTAAATAACAGCTAATATCACTTTTTGTATCTATTTCTAGGTATAATATTAAACAGGAATATTCACAAATTACCTCAGATAAGATAGGGATAGACCTTGTAAAAAGAAACTATTTCTCCTAATAATATATTAGGAGAAATAGTTTTTTTTACGAGGTCTATCCCTATCTACGAGGTCTATCCCTATTTAGGAAAAAACTATTTCAGATATATTTACATCCAAAGGTAAACATTTATGGAAATTTTTGTGAAAATCAGACTATTAATTGATTTTTCATAGAATTTTTTAAAAATCCTCTTATTGTAACTTGTTTTTAGCTACGTTAAATTTCATTTGATTTAACAGTGCAAAAATGAAAACATTGCTTTTCAATCATAATTTTCATTATTTCCGTAAGCTGAAAATTTTTTTTTTAAATCATCAGAAGTTTGTTTAATGTTTTTTCTTTCGAATGGAAAAAAAATTTTCAAGAAAATATTAATTTTTCTGCAAGTTTCATTCTGTTAAATATAGGCGGGGGGGTAAATTTCACAGGGTAAAATTGGTGGTACCTAATGTCCTAATATTGACATTTATTAGCAGAATTCAGATTTCATTACTTGAAACAAATGTGAATTATTCCTCCAAGTCTTTAAACATAAGCAAGTTTTAGTTCCTGTACCGAGAGGAGAAACTACCTATCTCATTGAGTGAAGTGGGCATACACATGTCTGGGAGAGGAAACAGAGTTGCTCCCAGAGTCACAATTGATAATACGAACTTGTGATATATGCAGATTTTGGCTCCTCCTGCTAATCCATAAAAAGAGGAGTTTATTTCATAGTTGTGTTACATGATATTACAGGGTAACCAAAAAAAAACAGACACCAAATTATTTATTTTCCCATTAAACCAACTTTCCGACTGTGACATAAAATTGAACCTCTGTAAACCAACTTTCTGATTGTGGCATAAAATTCCAGTAGATGGCCAACATTATTTGGAGAGAAAACTTTGGATTGATTTTCAGAAACGATTTTGATTAAATTAATCAAATAACAGGCGTGTATTTTTCCCCTGTCCCATTTGAATAATGCTTAGTCACCATTAGCATTAAATGATTGTAAAATTCCAATAATTTTATCATATAAGGAACATTTTGCTCCACAAAAACAACAAGAAGAAACGATAGTAAATACTGTGTATTGCATAGGTAATGTTTCAGCCGGCAATAAATTGATAGTTATTAACTTATTGATTGATTAATATTGATCTTTCCTTCTAATTCGAATTTTCATAAAAGATGTAAAAAAAAAAAAAAAAAGAGAAAGAGTCATGAAATTACTTAATGAACATCAATCAGATATTAGAATCCACTTGTTAAATCTCTAGAAAAGGAAAATTTAAATTCTAGTTTGTAATTTTCCATTTGAGAAAACTTAACTGCTATTTGTAAAGGTAATTGGGAAACAAATTGAAAACAAAACTTTAAAAAAAGATAAAAAGAAAACAGACTTAAAAAAAAAGAAAAACTGACTAAAAAAAAGTAAAAAACTGACTTTAAAAAAAACAAAACAAAGAAAATCACCAACAAATCCTTTTTATTGAAATCTAAAGGAAAACAGTGTTAAATTTTAACCCTTTTACAGAGCAACATTTTTCCTCTTTTTTTTGGTAGCTTAATGTAAGGCATTTTCCATTCAGTGTTAATGTATAGAAACAGTGCTAGAAGTCCCAACTGCATTGTGACAGTAGCACTATAAAATACAATTGCTGATGGGGAGTCCCTATATCATAGTGATTAAAGTGCTGGACTGCAACATTATAGTGAATTTGAAGTTAAGCTATTATGTTCACTTTTAGGCCAATACTTTTGGGAAAGGTATGGACCCACTCATTTCTCCAGCTAAATAAATTTTTAAAAAAAGAAAAGAAACTTTAAAAAAAAAGAAAACAAAGAATATCACGAACAAATCCTTTTTATTGAAATCTAAAGGAAAACAATGTTAAATTTTAACCCTTTTACAGAGCAACATTTTTCTCTTTTTACTGGTAGCTTAATGTAAGGCATTTTTTCCAATTCAGTGTTAATGTATAGAAACAGCGCTAGAAATCCCAACTGCATGCATTATGATAGTATTGTACTATGAAATACAATTGCAACCAACTTGATATATTGATAAGAATAAACAAATGGGTCCAACAGATAAGCAGCTATGGTTTTATAGTACCACTAAACAGCTCACATGACTTTCGGAAACATTTTTCCACGCTCAGAGTTGCCAAGGCATGGAATAAACTGCCTGCATCTGTTGTAGACTGCCAAAACACTGCATCTTTCAAAGCCTCCATGCTTCCTGTAATCCGCCAACACTATACCTGATACCCACCTCTACACACATATGCACACACGCGCATACATACATGTATATTATTACTGTGCTATTCATATTCCTGACACTAATACATTATTCTATGTACTAGACATGAGGTTTTGATGAGTTGTGGTGCACCTGAGCACTGTACACATACATGTATATTATACTGTACGTTATTCATGTTCCTGACACTAATACATTATTCTATGTACTAGACATGAGACTTTGATGAGTTGTGGTGCACCTGAGCACTGTACACATACATGTATATTATTACTGTACTATTCATGTTCCTGACACTAATACATTATTCTATGTACTAGACATGAGACTTTGATGAGTTGTGGTGCACTGAGACTGTACACATACATGTATATTATTACTGTATGTTATTCATGTTACCTGACACAATACATTATTCTATGTACTAGACATGAGACTTTGATGAGTTGTGGTGCACCTGAGCTCTGTATACATACATATATATTATTGCTGTATGTTATTCATGTTCCTGACACTAATACATTATTCTATGTACTAAACATGAGACTTTGATGAGTTATGGTGCACCTGAGAACTGTACACATATATTTATATTATTACTGTATGCTATTCATGTTCCTGACACTCATACATTATTATATATACTAAAATGTGAGACTGCAACATTATAGTGAGTTTGAAGTTAGGCTATTATGTCCACTTTTAGACCAATACTTTTGGGAAAGGTATGAACCCACTCATTTCTCCAGCTATGGCTTGAATTGTACCACTACTGTTCTTCTGCAAGAATGGCTCTGGCATTAAATAACCCACAAAGGCTGATATGTCATTAAACAAAGAAATTAAAATAAGTGGATTAATTTTATATTTATCCTTGTCTAGTTTCATTAGTCTTTCTAATTTGATATAATACTTTATTACATTAAAACTTAAATACTTGCACCCTACGGAGGGTGTATATTTTGACTAGTAATGATAATAATGATTTATCTTCAGCTTTTCAACAAAATAAAGAAGATTAAAAATGGCATCAGTTGACACATAGAGATAAAAACAAGAAGAATAAGAATATTCATCTGAATGTGAAAAAAAAAATCTGAATTGAGGATAAGAAATTAGATATAGGATTTAAATATTTGTGAATCAATTATTTGTATAGACAAGATGTCAGTAGGGAATAATGGTTGTCAAGGTGTTGTCTGCAGAAAAAAAAAAAACATCATGGCTACGGTGCCAAAAGATCTAGGTCTTATGATAGAATCTCTTCTTTAACATGTGTCCCCATTCTCAATGTTAAATACATCGTTCCAGCCAACCATGAGACACAAACTATCAAATAGTTCTACAGATGTACAAACAGAAGAAAAAAAAAAAAAAAAAAAAAAATAGAGAACAAAAGAAACTGTGTTTATCTCAATACAATAGGTTTCTTCTCTCTCTCTCTCTCTCTCTCTCTCTCTCTCTCTCTCTCTCTCTCTCTCTTCTCTTTCTTTTCTTTCTTTTTTCTTCTTTTTTTTTTTCTTTTTTGGTTCCATCTGCTTGCGCCTTGATATTCATCTGATGGGAAAGAATTTTCCGCTCACTTTCAGAGCAAACTATAAACTCTTCTTTATCTATCCAATGATGCAAATGAGAAAACAAGAAAGAAGCCCAACAAAACCTTTCTTTACTTACTCTTCCATCTTTCTTTACGTTAGCCACTGGCATTGGAAAAGTCCAGCGTTGTGCATGGTCTGTTAGACCAATAGTCAGTCCATTTAATTGTTTTCATCTTTTATGAATTAATAATTTCTACTCTTCTGGCTGCTCTCTCTTTTTTTAGTTTTTCTTTTTCTTACACCGAAAATATATGTATATATATTATTCCATGAACAAGCAGTATGTGGAAAGGGTACAAAAATGGAAAAAGTCTTACTTGATGAGGGGGAAGTAAAATAGCCATGTGGCTTTAACATTCCCTAGCAAGGGTCTAAGACACATTTACAAGCTTCATAAAATCATTTTAGTAGAATTATATACATATTTTTCCATAGACAAGCAGTATGTGGAAGGGGTACAAAAATGGAAAAAGTCTTATTTGATGAGTTAAGAAAATATTGCCATACTTTCTTGTCATAGTCGGGAACCTTCTTGTCATAATCGGGAGCCATCACGGAACTTTGAACCTAACCCTTTATTTAGTCCACACGGGTATCTAACACAACTCCTACCCCAGCTATGGTTAGCGGAATGAGAACAGGAAACCCCCGTGGACTGAATAAAGGGTTAGGTTAAAAGTTCTGTGATGGCTCCAGATTATGACAAGAAGGTTCCCGACTACGACAAGAAAGTTCCTGAGTTCGAAAAGAAAGTTCCCGAGTCTGACAAGGTTCCTGAGTCTGACAAGAAATACCTGAAGAAGGCCGGAGGGCATATTGGCCAAAACATTGTACAAATAACAATAAAAATGGGGACAATAGTCCGAATAACACAGATAATACTAATCATCAAGTCTCATCTCAAACATTCAGAGAAATCCTAGAAATAATTATACAAATAAATATAAATATGAATGTACAATGAACATGATTTCCTTTTATAAGCATAAAATAACCCTAGACAGGTTGATATGCCAGTAAAATCAATCAATTTGATTATAATTTGAATAAAATTATAAACAAATTTAACATCAACTCTTGTTTGTTCATCAAATATTGTTTACCTGCAAACAATATTTGTTTCTATCATCCTCATCTTTTGTCCTAAAATTGTCTGAGAAACAATTATATATTTGCATGAGACGAAGAAAACAATATGGAAAATTCAATTGACATGTTTCACTTTAAGAATAGATTCACCTCTCGTCTCTTCTTAAATTTCTTCTTTCCTGCTTGTCACGTATAGATATTGTTTTTGCAATATAAAACTTCAGTTCTGATTATAGCAAAAAATATCTAGGTAATTTATGAGGAAGTGCATCCCGGTCTCCTGCCTCAAAAACTGCTACCCGGTGACTATTAAAATAATGACCCAGCCCAGTCTACTCAAAACTATTCATCTTCATATCTATCTATCTATCTCAATTTGTTCATATTTATCTATATTACTTTAAATAATAAGATTTTCTTTTATTCATGTTTGTTTAATGTCTTGTTTTTAGTTTAAATAAACAAGAATTACGACAAAATGCGACCCCCCCACCAAATACATTTACTTGTCGAAAATATATCTATCTCCATTTGTTCATATCTATCTATATTATTTTGTTTGTTTATTTATCTATCTATCTCAGTCTATTCCAAACTATATATCCATCTTCATATCTAAACAAGAATTACGACAAATTACTATAAATAAACAAGAATTACGACAAGCTAGGGTCGTTATTTTAATAGTCACCGGGTAGAAACTTTTGAGGCAGGAGCCTGGGACGCACTTCCTCTTAAATTACCAATATCTATCTAACATTCCATATTGTCTTCTTTTTCTTATATGCAGGTATATATCAGTTAAGAGTAAGGAAAAGAAATCTTCAAGGTAGTAAGAAAAAAGAAATAACAAAAAATGTTTATTTACTAATCGCGTTGGCAACCTTTTGATTTAAGTCATATATTTGAAACCTACTAAATACATTGAATGAGGCACACACACACACATGCCAATGTCAACATTCATTTATTTTCAGAGGAAGAAAAGAACAATTAAATTCTAAATAGAATCAGTTTGACAATAATCTGAAGTAGAAACCATGCTACGAGAGAGAAACAGAATTGATAGATTAATAGATATGAATAAATTGATATACAGGTAACGATCACAGGTTTAATCAGAATCAGTATCTTTCTACTCTCGACAAAATATTTTGTTCAAAAAAAAAAGAAAAATACCGGTTTAGCTCAGTCGGTAGAGCGTTCGGCTAGGAATCACAAGATTCCTGGTTCGATACCAGCCCTCGCCAACTCAGTGTATCAGTAGCACAGGGATATGTGCGGTAAAGTTAGGAGTTGATACAGTTTTATGAGATTATAAATAAAAGTAATTTCAAAATGTTTAAAAAAATAATCAAAGATTTATTCTATTGTTCTTAGAATATTAAAAAAGGATATTCTGAGGTTGATAGGAATAAAGATAAAAAAAAATTTTTTCGTTGCTTTATTCAAACCGTTTTCCTCATCTTTGTTGTTTTTATCATGATCAGTGCACCTTCCAATCTGTCATCTTCAGTAACCTTCTGAATATTGTTCTTTTTTTTTTTCTATCAAATCTTAATCTCCTTCAAACATGTTCAAAATGTGTCTGATAGAATTTAATATGCATAAAGTTTGGCAATCATTTTCATTTCAGATGAATTTATATTTTTAAGAAAATGACTTTTTTTAGAGAGTGAATAACTAGGGAAAATCTTTATTATAAATGAATCTTGCTTGTCTTACTCTCTTACCCACCCTATCTTATATAATATAATCACACACACACACACATATATATATATATATATATATATATATATATATATATTTATAAAGTAAAAGTTGACTTTGGTCACGATGGTTAGTAAGTGTGGAATTCAGAGGGTAAGTCAGCGATATAACAAATACAAAGTGCTCAATACTAAGTAGAGCAAATTTATTATAAAATGGGTACAAGAGACAACCTACTCGAGTTTCACCATAAGGATCTTCAAGGTTAAATCCACTGAATTAATCAAGACACTGATTAATAGCAGTCGATTTCATGTGTCTCAATTAATTCAGTGGATTAAACTGGTGAAACTCGAGTAGTTATAATATTTATATATATATATATATATATATATATATATGTATATATATGTATATATATATATATATTATATATATATATATATATATATGTATGTAATATAGAGAAAAATTTGAAAAAACACAGGTTCATAAAATGAGTGATGTATGTTTATTATGAACCTGTGTTTTTTCAAATTTTTCACTATATTACATACCGTCAGATTCACTTCAATTTTTCTCTTCACATATATATATATATATATATATATATATATATATAGATATAGATATAGATATATATGTTGAAAAAATGAATAAAGGAAAGAAAGTATAGAATGGATAATATAGGATATTTTAATCAATTTTACTTACACGTGTTTCGGTCAGGAGTTTATCCATGTGTACATTATTCAATCTATTATTATTTTTAAATAACCAAATGAAATGAAATGATAATAATAGAAAAAATGTAGAAATGTTCCACACACAAGAAAATTCGACCTTCATCAGAGTAAATCCTTATTTGAAATCAAATTCGTAGGAAAAAGCGGAGAATTTTTGAAATGTTCGAAAAATAACTTTTTAAAAAAATTCACGTTCAGATTCGACCGAGAAAGACAGTTAATGACGTCATATCGCATGCGAACAGATTTTGATGCGGAGAGCAGTTTTGTGGAATTCTAAATTATCAAACCATGAGGGATTTTATTTATTATTTATTTATATATATATATATATACATGTGTGTGTGTGTGTGTGTGTGTGTGTGTGTGTGTGTGAAAGAAAAAGGGTGAAAAAGTAAGATAAATAGTTTAAGATAATAGCAAATATATTAATAATGATTTTTTTTGTAGTGGATGAACACATTGTTTTCAAAATTATCCAATAGAAAATGACAGTAACTTTAAATGTCAGTGCAAGAGAAAACTTTCTGTCGGTGAATCTCTAGTTTATAAATGAGGCAATCAATATATAAAACATTTATTTTAATTTTGATAGAGTAAAAGAAAAAAAAGGCGGGGAAGAAAGATAAAAACAAAAAGAAGCTTTTAAGTCATTGTAATATGAGCGAATAAGATATTAGATACATTAGAAAAAGAAAAAATTGATAAAAATTAAAGTTGTGGGGTTTGTTATCAGGGGTGTGTAAGCAACCACATAATTCTTTTTTAAACAAAAGAAAACATACAAAAGAAAGTTTAATCAAAAGTAAAATAAATTTAACTAAACAAAATGGCCTAATGCAACCAGATAGCTGTAATATAAGGTTGACATGTCTTCCGTTTAGTTTTTACTTTTTTTTTTTTTTTTTTCTAAAATGTAATTTTTTTTCCCCCTCTTCCCGATCCACAACCCGTCACCACAACTAAAAATCGTTTTCCTTTTCCTTCAATCTTTCTTTCCTTCACACTTCGAATCTTTTGTTTGTTTTCTTAATTTTTTTTCTTTTTTTTCTTTTTTTTTTATTAAACTTCCAAACTTTTTTTTCTTTGACTTTTTTGTGTAATCATCTTTGGATAATACTTCACGAAGTTTATCAGTGATTTTTTTCAGTTCCATGTTGTTTTTTTTTGTATTAGTATACTTTACATTGTAGTACTGATGGCATTGGATGAGATCGTGTACATTTGGTCTTGGTCAAGTGCACTTGGGACATGAGAATATTGAATGATTTAGTATTTCAGAGATCGATCCCTCCGCCATAATATTGTAAAATGATAGGTATTTAGTGTATAAAATACTGTCAAGATCATTCTCTGAAAACAATCAGTGATTCATCTATCACGAACTGACAAACTACGCACAGACAATAGATGCCATCAGTGCAGAGAGCATAATGTATATAAACACTAAATACAAAAAATGGCTGAAATCACGTTGATAACTTGTCGAGTGTTTACCAATTCTACTTATGAATTACACAAAAAAGTCAAAGAAACAAGATGCTTTGTGATACTTGTTTTATTGAAAATTATTTTTTTATATATAATTAATACGCTTAATAGAATAAAACAAGAAAAAGATAAATTCGCAATAGAGAAATACATAACTCACTTTACGTAGTTTCTGTTCTAGTTGTTTGATTCGGTCAAAGAAGATTGAAGAAGGACGACGTCTTGCGGATAGCCCACCACACTGTGGTCGACGGATTGTCCGTGTCCTCCGGGGTATAGAGTGGGGTAAAAAAATTACTACATTTTAGAAAAAAAAAAAAAAAAGTAAACTAAACGGAAGACATGTCAACCCTCTTCAATTACAGCTATCTGGTTGCGAAATACTAGGCCATTTTGGTTTAGTTAATTTATTTTAACTTTTGATTAAACTTCTTTTGCTCACTGTTCTTCTTTAGTTGTTTAAAGAGTATATGTGGATGCTTACACGACTCCTGGTAACATAACCCCGACGACTGTTTAGATTGATTTATCGAATGTGTATATATTCTTTTGTCACATTATGATATCTAGGATACTTTATTTCGTCCTCAATTGATTCCACTGACATTTTAAATAGGCTTCTTTCATTTTGTTTTTATCTTTCTATCCCTCACCTTTTTTTTTTCTTTTTTTTTGAATGCAGTTGTATCAAAGTGTATTAAATAAATGGTGTAATTCAATTATTGATGTGGATTCTGGGCTCATTTTATATGTCTCTTATGTGATTCTATCGCCTTACGGGATAAGTCTTTCTCTTGTCGACTTGACATTTCAAATAGTTTACTTGGGTGGCATGTTGTGGTTTCTTTATTGAAATGCATTATACCAATGGTGTCCTCTATCCACCTACAAAAATCATTATTAATTAATTTGGCTATTAAATTCTTAACTTTATTCTTACTTTTTCACCCTTTTTTCTTTCACACACACACACACACACCTAATTCCCAACACACACACCCATATTTTCTATTTTGGTATTTAATATCTATTCTTAACACTGTTATTATATTATAATTCCCTAATATCCCTAATAATCATTCCAATTTCATCAATGTTCGATGTCTGTCAATTCTTCGAGCATCCATATAACTTTCCTTAATATTTAACCTGTTTTGGTTCCGTCCATTTCCTCGTATTCTGTTCTCCCTTCGGATCTCTTTGAATGACGTGTATATTTGTCTATATTGCTAAAAAAGAGCTTATGTCTCCATCCGATTTCAATTCTACTTTTTGTCTCAACGGAATTTGGAATTTCCTACTAAAATATTGGAATTTTTATCTCCAAGAGCTGGAAAGGTCGAAAAATTTCTATTTTCATGTCTATAGTTGTTGGGAAATTTTTGTTCTAAAAATTGTTCGTTATATGATTATCATTTATATTTCATTTGTTAATTATAATTGGATTGTATTTTGATGTACATTGTATGATTCTCATAGACAGACAATACCATCGTTCGTCGAATATAAGGGAATGGGAGTTTGAAAGGAGTTATACATTAATAAAATGTTTTGATCAGCAATTTCTAAAATTTTCTTTCCATTTGTTTTTTCTCATTTGTATTGGCCACGCATATAATTTTCATTAATATTCATTAGTTAGTGTTATATTTAATACTATATTTAATTAATTGAATATTAATAACCAATAATAATTTTATGTATGTAAAAGAAAATATTTGTAAGATGAATCTAGAGACAGGTATATTGAATAATTTATGTAGGAAAATAATAAATTAGATAAATAATACTAACAGGGATTGGTCTCATAAATCTAACACGATATCATCTACACATTTAATAATGACAGCCTGTGTTATCTTTTATCAAATTTATTCATAGCTTACTATTACATACATATAATATAGTAATGCAATAATAATCTATAATGATTATAATTATTATATATAACATTGAATACTTATTCTAATTTATTTTACATATAAAATCTAGTACGATAATAATTAGTAAAAATATTTACAGGTAATATTGTATACCATTATTAAATATAACTCTTTATAGGTACAATATCTGCAGGTAACTTCTCGGACAGTCAGTTCTACCTAGCCTTTTAAATCGCGGGTGAAAGAATGGTTAAAATTCTGAGATACACATGACAATATCGATCTCTGTCTTTGAATAAACTCAAGTTGTAGTCAGAGTGTTAATTTTCAGTTCGGAATTTCAGACGGCGTTAAATGAAAGTATTCTTTTATTGGTTGTAAACTTTTCGAAGGAGTTTTTGATCTCTCTTTTACGGAATCCTCGTGAATAGGTGATAGTGATAGATAGTGTTTGTCTCTTTCATCTGTACGCCATTATTGTGTTGAGCCACTTGGTGGTGTAGGGTGTAGTGTATTTATTTTCTACGATAGAAGTTGACATATTACCCCTCTGAATCCCACTCATATACTTGTTTAAGGCATCGGTGAATAGCAAAGTTTTCAATCATCATATATTTCCTAACTCATTGCATGTTAATACATATATATATATATATATATATATATATATATAATATATGTGCCACTTCGGTGTGTCTGTGAGTGGGGGGATGTTATATATTTATCAGAAGTAGGCCTGGGGCCATAGGGAAAGTCTCAAAGACCTAGAATAAGACTCCTGAAAGTCTCAGAAGGAGTGCATCTTTCTATTTTCTATGCTATTCAAAAAAGAGTCTATAATCCCAACCCTAGTTTGTTCCACCATTAGATCTATAGGAAACCATGAGAAAAGTCAATTAATAAATTTGGTATTTTAGAAATAAACTATAAATTCATCTAGAAAATGAAATGATTGCCAAACTTGTTCAACTATATTTAACATTTCTACTCAAAAGTAACCCCAACATTTATTGACTGGTAAAACATGTTATTATAGAGGGACGAGTATAAAAGGGGTTGCATATTAGAAAAAAAATTTGAGGGCAACATATTTCCTTGATGGTGTACTAGGGGCCCACCAAGGATTGAACAGACTTGTGACGTCCCCGTCAGCACTGATTCATGTAACCGCAATCAAGAAAATATCAAACCAAAGATGAACGCGAATAAAACCTGTTGTTTATGATTATAAATGCAATCGTGATAGAAATAATACTTACTTATCAATTTTATTTCATCTTTTATTCTTCAGTCAAACACTCTCATAAATATTCCTTTATTTTATTATTTTATGAAGGACATTAGGAATATAATCTTTGATTTATTTAATTTTTGCATTGAAACATTTTGGCTGGCAATAATTTTCACACCTTTTATCCATACAATCTCATTCTCATACACAGGACTGGTGTCATTTCCTAAACTTTAGACGCCGGGCCACATCAATAACTCTTTGGTGCTTTAACTGGAACTAACTGGGTTAGCGAGCTGTATCGACAGTCTTTGTGGATTCCTAGCCTGTAACACGTCTAAAGATGGTTCCGACAGGGATATTTTTTTCAGCACTTTTTTGATAATTTTGGTTCTGGATGTTCGATGATCCCTGATTTCTGGATTAACGTGGTATTTGTCAATGGTATCAATTATTCCATACCTAGACAATCTAATTATAATTTTATATTATTCTCGGGTAGGCATTGGCTTTCTCACTTGAGTCAGCTAGTATTGTCTAAAGACTTGGAATTCTTATTATGATAGATCTTAATGTTATAGACTTTACTTTCTATCATTTGATATAATGGGATATGTTGTAGTCATTTCGAGACTGTGTTGTGGCTCGAGGTTTTGGCAACTCTGATTAATGTTTAGTGCGAATTATACAGAAATATATAAGATTTAAAAATTAGGTTTGTCCAAGACCGATTAACATAAAATAAAACAGATTTTATTATGTATATTATCTTCTTTTTTAGTAAGCACAATATTTCTTACTTTTGTGGAAGATTACAATTATTTCCGTCTAACGGCTGTGCTGAGTCTAGTGGTTCTTATCCTATGCAGCCATTTTGCAAAGAGAATTAGAGGGAAACCATAATGTAAATGAGACATTTTATTTTAGTGAATAGAATATATTTGGGGTGAAATTTAAATTGAAGGAACTGTTGCGTTACCAGGCTCCTGGTCACTCAAGTTGAACAACAGTGATATTTCAAAATAACAACATAGCGTTTGTTCCGATAAATCTTGTTTATATTGTAAATTTAAGTCTATTAAATTCTAGTTTATGATAAGAAGGTAGTATTAATTGTGATAGACTGGTATGATATATAGATAAAGATTTTCAGACTAAACAACTCAAAAATAAAATATAGGGATAGATACGAATCCAACAAATGGGAGATGTATTATTTTTGATAAAGTAAAATCTGATATTTGGAAGGGGTTTAGTCTTAGAATTTTGTTGTTCACGTAAATTCTTAGTAGTGTAATATATAAACCTAGGCGAATTGTACATTAAAAAACAAGGGGGTGAAAGAAGTCTAGGGAGTGCATTCTTTAATAAAAAGTTAATCTTTAGATATACATGCAAAGTTGAATTGTGAATGGGCATAAGATTTAGGAATTAATCGTAGGATTTGAGATGGAATAGTTTTGGATACGACGTAAGCTTGGGGATCAATGAATAGACTATAACTTAAAACACTAAATGGTCGACACGGAATGTGTAATCAGTTTTCATTGGAGGTGCTAGGAAAACGACTCTGGGGAGATAAACTATATTCTCATAAAAATTCACCTAGATATTTATTTGCTATAAGTACAGAAACCTTGGGAAGTTTTTGAACATATTGCAAAAAACTATATTTATATCATGTAGCGAAGCGGTAGTGGAAAGAAGTCACCTGCCTTTAAAGACAGAGACGAAAAGTGATCTTTATTTATCTTATGAAGAGTGATGAAGAAGGCATGTTCTATTATTGAAATTTATTCCATTATTGTTGTTTTTCTTCCGCTGTCTCATTGGACAATGTATATAGATTTGTTGTCAACTAATGATTTAAGAACAACAAGAAGGGAGGGAGTAGATAGAAATATAAATGGTATCTGTGTGTTTTGCGAGGTAAATGACATTTGATTTTATGAATACAAACAAGGAGTTGACATTTCTTAAATCTTGGTTTCAGTAATATTTTTTATCTCAAGATAATCAAATTTTGCATCCTCTGGATTTTGTACTGGCATTTCCATATACCTGCTAGGGTTTAATTTATGCTTATAAAAGGGAATCATGATCATTGTACATTCATATTTATATTTATTTCGATGGATAATTATTCTAGGACTCTCTCTCTTGAAACTGTTGTTGTAGATGAGGATTTAGTGTGCATTTAAAGATTATCTTGCGTTATGTCGGACTATTGTCCATCTTTAATTGTTATATGTACAGTATGTTTTCAGCCGATATTGCCAGCCTCGGCCTTTCTTTCAGGAAATTATTTGCTCGGTGGAATCTACGGGAACATGTCTCAGACTCGGGACTCGGTTTCCTTTTGGATTCAAAGCTTTCGTTGGGAATGTGTTTCTGGTGTTGAAGAGTATGGGAACGTCTTTCCTGTGTCATAATCTGAGAGCACATCACAGGACCTTTTAACCTATCCTTATTTGCAATTCCACGCGCGGGTTTCCTGTGTCTCATTCCTTTTTCCGCTAACCATAGCTGGGGGTAGGAAGTTGTGTGTAGTACCCCGTTGGTAGAACTAAGATATAATAGGGTTGATGATTTCAAGAAGTTCCAGTGAATGGCCATCCGATTACGACAAAGTCAGGTTATCCCGCTCTTATTGTAGCGCAAGAAGTTACTGGCATACTCACTTTTTTCGGTGTATTAGTATCCTCACTCTCGATAAAGAGAGATCGATTTATAATTACGCATTTGTTTGTAACTTCCTTGCGCATGCCAACTAGCCTTGCTCTATGTGTAAAACTATGTATATAGTTATGATTATACTCAATATATCATTATTCTAGCTGAAGCTTGTATGTGTCTTAGACCGCTTGGCTAGGGATGTTAAGCCCACCACTGGTCATATGCGGTCATTAGTACGATCGATTCACCATCTTTCCATTGTATGGAATATTTCCAGATACATCTATTTATACTCCCACATCTTTTTTTTCGATACCCCCAGTCCTAAACATATTGAGAATGGTATTACATAGGATAATATACATCTTACTCAATCTTAATATTGTTCAAATGTCACTAGGTATGTATGAAAGTAAGAAAGAGAAATAAACTTACATAGAAAATAAGAGAAGACGACGTGTCCACCAAGCATAGAAGTAAGAATAGCACTTGGTATTAACTAGAAGCATAAAGAGAAAATCACAATTAAATTGGACTGACAATTGGTTCTTAAGCACAAGACTGATGTAACGCGCATCGAATCGCAATGGACTTTTTCCAAATGCTCATAGTATGTGGGCTGTGAAACGCTCACATAATAAGCAGACTACAGTCAGGAGATAACGTAGTAGTAAAGAGATAGAGGCATATTGTTGGGATCTTTGACATTTCTTCTGTGTGTTATTTTTCAATCTAAATGACTCTTCAGTTAGTTCCGTACATCTGGATTTAGATAAATAATAGGACTGAAGAGATAGTGGTTTTATGAAGTTTTAGCTCGCTGCGAGACACGGAAAACAACAAACAATTATCTTTTCCCTATATTGTGAAGGTTGGAAACTACACCAGGCGATGGCGATGCGCTACAGCAGAGTAACTCAAGTAGAAGCAAAAAAGAATAGAAAATATGGAAGTGATAATTAGAGTAGGCGAAGAAATAGAATTGTGGATTTAGGGAACAGGTATGAAAGGAGGTGAGGAGAGAGCTGAAAGAAGAGGGAGAGAGATGAATGAAGAGGAGGATGGCCACCCTATTTGAGTATATCTTAGAAGACAATATCACAGGTCCATTATTTTAGTTTTCGTCATAAATTTGGTATTTTTTTGTATTTCTTTATATTTTCCATTTTGTTACATTGTACCATCCTAGTTTTACTGATTATTTGGTGATAGTCTCTGGGCTGGGTCACATATCGGGATTGGTGCGTAGCTTTATACTTGGTAGAACTTGGAGGGAAACATCGCATGAGTATTGATGTAAAGAAGATCTCTTAATTTCAATAAGCACCATAAGCATCTTTATCGGGATCAGCCACTTCTCAAGTTTCGAGTTAGAACACGAATAGATGTTTTTTTTTTTTATTTTTATATTCACTGGCATGACACACACCCTTGAAACCATTATTTCCGATAACCTGTACACTGTTCTTGGTTCCTATATGCAGATACATCATAATGAATCACTAAATTTATTAGTTCATAAAAAATATTCCACGTAACTACTTCTCGATTTCTTATCCTTCACAATTGTTACATATTTGTTGGTTCTATTTGCACTATGGTGAATTTATAGGGGAGTAGTATTTTCTCTTCTCTCGCTGTCTGGCTGATACTGCTGATACCGACATTAGGCCTTCACTAGGGCCGGGTTAGCTCAGTCGGTCGAGCGTTCAGCTAGAACCACATAGTTCCTAGTTCGATACTGGCCCTCACCAACTCAACGTATGAGTAGCACAGGGATCTGTGTGGTAAAGTAAGGAGCTGATGGTAGGTCTGGCGCTCCACCCCAGATGCCAAAAACAATCTGCTTGGTCTAGCACTAGTGAAAAGGGGATAGACTCCCTCGCTGATTGGCTGATATTGACTTTAGGCCACCCCGACGACTTTACTTTTTTTATTAATAGATTATTGTGTATAAAATTTATCCTGTGATAGTTTTACAAGTTTATTTTTTGAAAGTGTATACTGCTTTATAAAAATAACTTTTTTGTTTTTGAAATTGCTTATCCGCAAAATCTTGGGACTATTTATTTTTTTTCATCTTTGTTGGGGGTCGGGTTGAAGACAGTGCTAAAAGATAATCCCTGATTATTGTTATGCTGTTTCTAATCTGTAGATCAATGTTTCTCAAACTTTTTATCCTTGTGGACATCTTGAAATAGTTTTCATGTCTTAGGGAATTCCTGCTTAAGAATTATTATATACCATTATTAACATCTATCTATTTTATATTTTTATTGTAGTTTACATGGCAACTTAATATTTTTTTAAATAAGAATTTTCCAACAGTATGTGTATAGTATAATTATGAATATGAAATTAGACCAAAATTATTCAAGAATACATTAGCCAATTCCTTACTGTTTCTTGAAGAACCCCTCGTAACCTTTTGTAAAATCCTCGGGTTCCAGAGAATACCATTTGAGAAATACTGAAACTGCTGGAGTAATTTACAATGAAAATTTTAATCGAATCAAAATGTGTGCGTATTTTGATTCTCTTAAAACCTCAAACAATTTCTTAAAAATTATAACAAAAATCAAAATTATTTTGATACATTACTTAATTTTAGAATAATGATGAACTCGTTAGATTTTGAAAAAGAGCTTTATTTCCAATTCATTCATGTTCGGGTTTTTTTTTTATAGCCTGAAGTGGCAACTTTATTTTTGTTTTAAATTTTTATCTTTGTGTGGAAAACATTCCTAAAACCAACAAGTTATTCTTTCCCCTAAATGTCAATTGTAGAAAGAAATATCTTTCCTATTGTTCTCTTAAATATCAAAGAAGGAAGTTCAATATGTTCCAGTATTATTATCAAAATATAAAGATGTTTTTTTTACATGGAAGAATTAAAGAGAAAATCGTTATTTTATTTTATGCCTTCATACATTTAGAAGTAAAAGATCGATTGAATAAAAACAGAAAATACAGAAACTACTTGAAGTTGGGTAACCTTTTTCTGTTTGGTTGGAAGTTAAAAGAAAATATCATAGCTGTTCATCTTAGGATTTTTATTATTAATAATATATTTATAATCAATTGTAATAAATCCCTTTATAACTAATCACACTCATATACATACTTGTATAACACTGCATCGAAAAATACTTATTACTGCGATTAAAATAAAACCATTTAACAAGAATATTTTTGAAGAAACATTTTTTTTGCTCTTACTCGTGAGAACATTTTCTAACTCACCAAAGAATATTTTCTGAAATATATACAAATGACTTTAAAGCAGAACTTTATGTAAAAAGAAATAATATATATTATATATATTATATATATATATATATATATATATATGCCCATATTCTTTTTCATATAAAATTGTTTATTAAATTTTTTTTCAGTGGCTTCTTTTTTCTCCTCTTCCTGTTCCTCTTCCAAACCACCACCCCTACTCAACCCCTTTCCATTTCCACCTTAAAGTTTTTTTTTTTTTGATTGACTATTTTTTTTTTATTATTATTATTTTCCTGGCCTGCCTAAAAGAATTGTAACCCTGTAGTCTACAGTTATTGTCTGGCTTTATACTAAGAATGGATAGCATGTATGAAATTATATGTGCATCTTGTAGCTATTTGTCCGCCTTGCATGGAGTTCAACAGATTGTCCAAAAAAAACAAACAGAAAAAAAAAACACCCCAAGTAATATGTATATATTATATATATATTATATATATATATATATATATATATATGATACATTTGAACAGATGGAATGCCATCTTTCAAAGTAGAAATTGAAAACATGTCCATCACTTAAAACAACAAACAAACAAAAAAAAAAAAAAACAATTAAGATGTCTATCATGAGTTACTTTAGATTCCTGGTAGGAACTATGATTAAAAAAAAAAAAAGAAAAAAGTCCTGAATTATTTCACAGTTAAAAATTGAGTCAGCTGTACACATATTTAAAAATGTTCTTTCCAACGGTTAAATTTGTGGACTGTCAATGCTAAAATTGTTTTTTATGAGACATTGAATCAGCACCAGGAGAAATTCTGAGACTAAAAACAAAAGGAACAAATATTCCTTTTTATTCTTCTTTTTTTTTTTACATTGTAAATGAGTTGACAATATTATTCAAAATAGATAACTTGTTAATATCACTTTTCACAAAGAAGGTGACAAAATAAATCTCATATTTTAAACTGCAAATTCATTAGTATGAATTTTCATAACATCTGGCTATTGTACAAGCAGTAATTAATCTAATTCCTAGAATAAATGAGTGCATTATATATATATATATATATATATATATAATATATATTATATATAAAACAATTTTTTTTGTGATGAAACAAAGAAAATACAGTGCTCAATCACACATTGTGAGAGCTAATATTTATTTAATTTGTTGAGTTTTTAAAAATAAATGCTTATTATAGACAGCTACCCAGGTTGACTTGCTAAGTCGCAATCATCAGGCTGTCAAATTAGATCTTATGGTGTTTATTTGAAGATCTTTATTAAATGATAACATTAAGAAAAGATCTTCAAATAAACACCATAAGATCTAATTTGACAACCTGATGATTGCGAATTAGCAAGACAACCTGGGTCTATAATAAGCATTTATTTTTAAAAACTCAACAAATTAAATATATATATATATATTATATATATATATATATATATATATATATATGAAAATTTGTATTATTTAGATTTTTCATACTGTTGTCTTCATCTTTACTGCTATATACCCATCATTTTGGCCAACGTATCTTCCGGATTTCTTTAGGTGTTTCTTATTGAACTCGCGGGCTTTCATATTAACGAGAAGGTTCCTGAGTTCAGTAAAAATTGTCTGAAGAAAGCTGGAGGGCACATTACCCAAAACATGGGTTATATCACAATAAACTTAAAGAGAACTGTCCAAAAAGTCTAAATAATTCAAATTATCAAACCTCATCTTAAAATTTCAGACAAATGATTTTTTAAATATTTAAAAAAAGGAAAAAGATCTACAGGAGGGTCAAGAGTAACAAGAATGGTCTTCTTAATTTTTTTATCTGTTCACAAAAGTTAATTAAAGATTTAACATTAAAGCAACAAGTTATTTCCAACTAAAAAAAAAAATGCTTATTTGGACAAATCCTATAATTAGTTGAAGTTATTTGGACACAGAGAATGAAAAGATTTTTTTTTTTAAAGCAGTTATATTATTAATTTTTTTTCTTTTCACTATGAAAATGGGTAAAATTAAATTAAGGATTTCACAATAAAAACAGAATTAACTTTTTTTTTCATTTAAAGAAATAATTAATAAGAAAATGTTAACTTTGTCAAAAATCTTACTGAAAGGTTAATAAGTGCTAAAGTGACTTGAGAAGAAGGAAACAATTCAATAAAAATTAATAAAAGATTTAAAGATGAAATATCAAATAAATGTTTAAAACGTGAATTTAAAAATAAAAAATAAATGTTAAAACGTGAATTTAAAAATAAAAAATAAATGTTTAAAACGTGAATTTAAAAATATAAAAGAAGAAAAAAAAAGAAAAGCTTTAAATATGTGCTAAATATATAAATGAAAACACTGATATCATTAAAGGGTGATTTTAGCATATCAATATCTTTATAAATGTTTTCAAAACAAAATTTTTTTTCAAATTAAAAAAAAAAAAAAATTTCAAATTTTTTTTTAATTTGAAAAAACTTTATTTCTAAAATTGCAAAAAAAAACAAAAAAAAAAGACAGAAATAAAAAACTTTAAATTAAGAAAAAAAAATTTCAAATTTTTTTTAATTTTGAAAAACTTTATTCCTAAAATTGCAAAAAAAAAAAAAAGCGACGAAAATAAAAAACTTTAAATTAAAAAAAAAAAATTTAGGAGAAAAAAAAAAAACCAACAAAAATCAGTCCATTCTTTGTATATAGTCCTATCAAATACGAATAATCTTTAAATAGGTCAAAGAGATTTGACCTATACATTGGACCCCTATAGGTACTTCCACTGTGGGTCAGAGTGGACCTGGGAGTAATGGCAATGAAGGTGACTACACATTCCACAAATCACCAGAACTGGAGCCTCACCATCAGATACAGTTTAGTGTCATACCCAGAAACCATTTATTGGGAAATGAATTAGAAACAAGAATCTCATCTGAACAGAGACCTTTAAGAAACAAAAAAAGGGCAGGAATTTCATAGATAAAATTTTAGGGGCTTTTCAAATCCTAAACAAACAAATTTCAATTATTTCACCGTCTAATTTCACTTTTCACACCCACTGGTCATGGAGATTATTAGTTGGAGTCAAAAGAAGAGAAGAAAATTTGAATTTTTCTTGCTTTCACTGCTCACCCTGACACACCTCACAATGACTCTCATACATTTTCACTGTTTGTACACGTATATGCCACTTCACTAAATGTATTGAATTCTCGACTGCGAAACTCAACAGACTCGGATTTGAGTGGAAGAGATTTACAAAAAAAGAAAGAAATGTTGGTAACTTTTTTTTGTTTTCAATTTAATCAGTCTAATCTGTATAAAGAGTTTTCTAGTATTATTCAATCAATCACCTTCTTGAAAATCAATCATTAGTTTGGCAATGGAAATCAATATATTTATAATGGGTTGATATTATTAAAATCAGCATTAACCGAAAGACTGAAATTCTTGAGAAATTCAATAGAAGATTTAGTCTTACACAGCAGTCGAGCATCTAGTAATGATTAAACTTACTAACAATGGCCTGCAAGATTAATTTGCCAACAACCACTTTACAAATGCTCTACCAAAGAAAGAGACATATTCAAGGCTAGCGGACAAAATCATGCTTCCTGATAATCAAAATGTTTGCAGATAATTACTAATACTACCACAAGAATTAAGATGCCTTTAACAAATTTAATTATACAATAATCCATCTTATGCATGGGAGTATATTTTTCAAGATATCCCCCCAGGTCATGCTTGAAACCACTGATAACACTGAAACCTATATATATATATGTATATATATGTATATATATGGTATTTGTGGAAAAGGTGACTTACCAGTGAAACAGGTCACAATGGTTAGTTGATGCAAGATTCACAATGATAAGGCAGCAATATAACAAATATAAATGCTCAATACGTTGGTAGAGCAAATTTGTTATGATAAAGGTAATAACCTACTCGAGTTTCACCATAAGGATCTTCAGGGTTAAATCCACTGGATTAATCAAGATATTGATTAATTGCAGTTGATTGCACATGTATGTATATATATATATATATATATATATACATATATATATATATATAATCATGGCTTGGCTTTGAGCACAAAAATTAAGTGAGTGGTCCATGTTGACTGCAGGAATGTTCATGGTTGATATGCAGGATAGGCAAACACAGTCACAGTGAACCATCGGCAATGGATGATGTGACAGGCACTAAGGGATTTTAACAAGCTGTCCTTGTATTGCTCCATTTCTCTGTCACAATGGCCAGTAGAGAGTTTTCCTATATACATATATATATATATATATATATATATATATATATATATATATGTGTGGATGTGTGTTTGGAAATACTTTTCTGAACAGGCTAATACTTCTTTGCCAATGTCAGGGGAGTGGCTTGTTGATAATTGTTTATATATATATATATATATATATATATATATATATATATATATATATATATATGTATGTATGTAATATATATATAAATTTAATTTAGAATTAGACTCAATGAGAGATTAACACCAATCACTAATAATAGAATATAGCAATTATAACAATTTACTGCAATTTATGTGACAGAAGATTTGTACTTATTGAAGATTGTAGCAATCGAGTGAACATTTTTTTTTTTTTTTTGCTTTCTTTATTTAATCAATAACTTTCACTTAAAGGAAACACTCTATGATTTCCGATTGGCATGTCTGAAATTTCCAATGAATTTATATTCTTGGTGTTCAGTGTATCCTTGGGAAAGTGTTTTAAAACTGACCTACATTACTCACATCATTGACTTGAAATTATTTTGAAAATGTTTTCAGTTTTTAGTATACAATATTTTTCAAAGGCTACGGGAAATTTTGGACAGAAAATTATCAAAATCGTTGAAAGAATTTAGAGGTTAATGGGTCATATTCATCAGAACCCTATTTATCCTCCCAGCTACGGGTTAGATAGTACCATTATTGTTCTTCTCTACAAGGATGGCTTTGGCATTAAATAACCCATGAAAGTTAATATGCCATTAAACAAAAAAACAAAGAAAATCTTGGACAGAGAATTATCAAAATCCTTGAAAGAATTTAGAGGTTAACGGGTCATATTCATCAGAACCCCATTCATCCTCCTTAAATAGTACCATTATTGTTCTTCTACAAGGATGGCTTTGGCATTAAATAACCCATGAAAGTTGATATGCCATTAAACAAAGAAACAAAACCAGAATCATCAAAGGAATTCTCTGTGAATCTTTGTTACCAATTCTGGTTGAATTTGTGCAATGGAGAAACAATCCATCCTATGTATGTTTGATGGATGGCTTAATGGTAAATTCTTGTATATCTTGAATATTTTGTATTTACAAAATCTGTTAAGCAATTGTCTAAAAGAATGATTCATAGAGTAGCAAATCATAAGAATTGTACTACTTTATTTTAAGCCAGTTGATCAAGTAATAAACAGGATGTCATCTAAAATTATCTCCCTTGGACATGAAAAGAAGAATTATTTCAGGTTGAATTGGGATGGATTCCAAGACATTTAAACTTCTTTCTTTTTTTTTAAATTCTAAACTGTATCATTAATCAGAAGAAATCATGACTGAAAACTAGTTCTTCAAAAAAAAAAAAATGAAGAGTTTCAGAAGATATTTTTTATGTAGATTCCATAATAACCGAAAAAAAATGGTGTATTTATTTCATCAGTCTTTGAGTGACAGATTCCAACTCATTTTCAACTTATTCTAGAAATTTTCTGAAACTTTTCTTAACTATATATATATATATATATATATATATATATATATATATATAATGAATAGTAATGGTATTATGGATGATTTGGACTCATAACTTTAAGTTTCATGGTTATGCAATCCTCAGAGTCAAATGGTTGAGATCTTAAAAACCAGTAGTTTTTTAGCGTTTATATAAACGTGAAGATTATAAATCTGCTCTGCTTTATTAGCATTGAGCACCTTTTTATGCCAATACTTTTCTCATTTATTCTCTATTCATCTACATACTATACTATATATATATATATATATATATATATATATATATATATATATATATGTATGTATGTAAAATGAAAATGGAAGTGAATCCAACAGTATGTTGAAAAGAGAAATAAGTATGGAATGGATAAAATGGGATATTTTAATCAATTTTACTTACACGTGTTTCAATCAAGAGTTTATCCATGTGTACATTATTCAATCTATTATTATTTGCATTTCATTTTGTTATTTAAAAATAATAATAGATTGAATAATGTACACATGGACTAACTCCTGACCGAAACATGTGTAAGTAAAATTAATTAAAATATCCTATTTTATCCATTCAATACTTTCTTTCCTTTATTTCTCTTTTCAACATATATATATATATAATATATTATATATATATATATATATATATATATATTTGGGAGAATATGTGTTTTAAATGAAGTCGAACCTAAATTTTATGAAAGTTAATTAATTAATAATTAATTAATTAATTAGGCGGGCTTACCTATTAAATTTAAGGCTAAACAAATCGAGAAAAATCAATCTCTGTATGTACATTTTTCTCGATTTGTTTAGCTTAAATTTAATAGGTAATCCCGCCTAATAATTAGTTAATTATTAATTAATTAACTTTCATAAAATTAGGTTCGACTTCATTTAAAAACACATATTCTCCAAATACTGTCGGCTGAAAATAGCCATATCACAAACATCGTCTGTTTGTTTACTTCTCAATATATATATATATATATATATATATATATATATATAATATATATATAATATATAATAAGACTGTCAGACTGCCTTTACTGAAATATGAACCATTAAAATTCAGATTGAAAATAAGAGATTGTGTCAGGTGCTCCGCCCTCTCTATAACAACAACAAAAACAACAGAAACTACTTTATTTAGCTTTTTCCATGACCTGTGGATTATATTTGAGAGACAAACAAATTTTTCTCAATTTTCTGTGAAAAGATATTAAAATATACAGTTCAAATGATTGGAGACGTTTTTAGAAGTTGCCAGAATATTAACATTTTTAATAAGTTTTAAAATGATCTTTTAGGTTTTATCAGTGAAAGTAATAGTTTTAAAGAAATAGATGATTTAAACATAAAATTGCACAGGAAATAACACTTTATAAAAAGATGCTGGCAAATGAGTTAACAAAAGGAAATTTATATTAGAAAAAAAAAGGCCTATTAAAGTCCCTATGAAAATGTGTTTGAAATTCATTAAAAATAATAATTTTCTAAAATATAAAATATAAATTTTTCACTATATAAAAAGAACCCATTACAATTAATATACAAGGTAGTCTGAAAGTCTTGTCACCCCCTTACCAAAAAATAATGAGAACGATAAAAATAAAACAATTGAAAGTAATGAAAATCTTGCAGTGAAATAATATTTCCCATCCTCCATGTTCTTGTGAGAATACACACAATCATGTGTTCATAGATTTGCAAGCAGCCTCTCTTTCAAATTATAGTAGCTTGTGTTAGCCATCTGAAAGAGAAAATTATATTATTATTACTAAATATTATAATCAATGATATTATTTATCCTTAAAACAAAAAATAATGAAAGTTAAAACAATATTTCAGGTGACATGACTTTTGGACGACCCTATATATTATATTATTAAAATAAAAATTAATGAAAGTTAAAATGATATATAGGGTGATATGACTTTTGGACGACCCTGTATATTATATCATTGAAACAAAAATAATGAAAGTTAAAAACAATATATAAGGTGATATAACTTTTGGACCACCTTGGACAATAAAAAATGTCCTTTATAAACCATATTGCCAGTAAATAATAACTGAAAGACTCATTAAAAAAATAATAATAAATTCTGTACATAAATGACGATGACCACAAAATTCTATAACCTATTCCCAATTAATTCTAAAATAAATAAACCATTCTTGGAATTATAAACTTTAAGAATATCATCAAAATAAGACTACACAATGGCAACACATAAAAATTAACAGCAAATTTTAATAATGAAATTCATCCAATTGCCCATTTTTTATTAAACTATTTAACTAAAGGATAATTTAAAACTTTAAATTACTCTATTCTTTTTAAGAAATGAAAATGTTAGATAATGTTGTAGGTTATTGGAAATGAATTATTTTTAGTATTTATTGAAAAAAAGTTTTATTGAAATATTCCCAATGACGTTGGTTGATAGTCACCACTCATCAACAAGTTAAAATGATTAGAAATATAAAAGAAAAATTAAAAATTATTTGTAGTTACATGAGAAAAAAAATTCTTCGCCTTTTCACATTTTCTTTGTTATAACTTTTGCAAATTATATAATGATATTATTTTTACATTTTTAACTTGGCTCAATTTAGACAAAAAGACTTTCTTATAGAAATTTAGTAGAAAAATACATTTCCAAGGATTTTTTTATTGTAAAAAATACATAGCTAATGATTTTTACTATAGAAATGCATTGGCTAACAATATTTACAGTGGAACTGCATTGCAATTGATTTTATTAAAAACATTAGCCAAGGACTTTTTGAATACCAAAATGCATTTGCTGGTGATGTTTCTTTTTGACTCTGGAATTGGCTAAATATTTATGATGGAAATACAGTGACCAAATATATTTACTGTGGAACTGCATTGGTCAAATATATTTATAGTGGAAATGCATTGGCCAAATATATTTACAGTTAAAATGCATTGACCAAAGATATTTATGATAGAACTGTATTGGCCAAAGATATTTAATGTGGAAATGCTGTGGGCAAAGATATCTATGATGGAAATGGCCAAAGATATTTATGATGGAAATGCTGTGGCCAAAGATATTTAAGGTGAAATTCTGTGGCCAAAGATATTATGATGGAAATGGAATGCTGTGCCAAGATATTTAAGATGGAAATGCATTGGCAAGGAATTTTAAAGAAATAAATTGCCA
>CM042167.1:46788008-46860508 GCA_023376005.1 Doryteuthis pealeii
TGCTTACAGTACCTGTGGTTGCTTACATTGTCACCCAATAAAGCATTGAACAGGCTCATCACTGCTTAACTTTGGTGATCTAGCAGGAACCGATTCTTTCAGCGTAACTTGGTTGGTTGTATATCAACCATTTTCAGGTCATTTAATGCTGAATTAAGTCATTTTGATAAAGGACTCAAGATGCTTACAGTACATGCTGTTGCTCAAATGGTCACCGCCCCCCCCAATAAAGTACTAAACAGTTAATCACTGTTTAAATTTCTGTGAAATTTCAAAGTCATCTGTAAAAACATTAAGGTAAACTGCTGATTCCCAGCTAAAGGTTTTTACTGCAACCATATCTAACAACAACGAAACAACAAAAGTTTGTATATATTTGGAAATATAGTGTAATGGTTAGAATCCCTGCCTGTCAGCCTGGCAGTTAGGGTTCGAATCACACACAGATTAATTTAGCACATATTTGGAAATACAAAGCCAACTTTTCTTTTCTCAATGCTACAAGTTGACATAATAAAAATGTTGCGGAAGAAGATTCAGACTCACTAAATAAGTTTTGTGTTAGATTCATTTCCAGGTCCGGTTTAGCTCAGTCGGTAGAGCCTCAGACTGGGGACCATGAGGTTCCAAGTACAATACTGGCCCTCGCCAACTCAGTGTATAAGTAGCACAGTGAGAGGCTGATGGTAGATGTGGCACTCCACCTCAGACGTATAAACAATCTCCTTGGTCTAGCACTAGTGAAAAGGTGATAGATTCCCTTGCTGTCTGGCTGATACCGACTTTAGGCCGCCCCGTCGACTTTACTTTTTACTTATATATACCCAGCCAGCTATTGATGTGACCTTAAAACCTTGAAATGAATAATAGAAATATTACTAAACTTGGCTGATGGAAATTGGATTTGATTATTGAGATCAGATCAGAACCAAATCATTGGATATACCTGTATGACCATTAATCTGAACAGAGAGTTACTATGCGGCATTGACTTTATGTCTACGGCACCCTAACTTATGTATACATATTTAAATATATAGCAGTCAATAAATATGATGAATTTTGCCTAAGGTGTTAGCAATCGGAAACTCTGGGAAAAGTTGCACTCTGTTCGAGGAAATCAACAATTATAAGTCTTTTCATGTCCCAGGAGACTGTCAGCATGTCCTTCTTTACTGACAACAGCGCCCGAAACATTTTTTCTAGCAGAGTGTTAACCTGTTTACTTTATGAACTGTTACTCACCTTATTTATTGAATGACCCACGTATATAATACAACGTAGGTTATTTCAGTCACAGTTGAAGTTCCACGCAGCTTCGAGATATGTATATTGTAAATATCAAGATATTCAATTCTGAGTTTCGAAAATTCCCTTTTGAATATAAACATCCCTGTTTACATAATGTCACCTATGACTTTTGCATTCTTCCCTGCCGTTTCAATTTGGAATGATTACAAAACATGGCTTCTCCATTTTATTATTGAGGAATTTTCGAAACTCGAAATTGAATGTTGCCAAAAACATTAAAGTTTGAGTTTCGAAAATTCCCTTTCAAATACAAACATCCCTGTTTACATAATGTCACCTATTACCTTTGCATTCTTCCTTGCCGTTTCAATTTGGAATGTTTACATAATGAACAGAAATTTAAATCTCTCTTGGTAACCAAACCATTTTTATCAGCTGGTTGCTTCAAAATATTAAATATTCTCTTAGCTTTTTTTATTTTTAAATATGAATCACTATGAATTAATTGAGACCAATAAACCATCAAACAGATGAGCTGATCTGATTTAAGAGACATTTCATTTTTGTTTTGTGGACCAATTGTGTCAATCAGATTAGGCTAACCATTTGGTTGCAGTGCATTTCCACATCAATACACATCAAACTTTTTTTTTTTTTTTTTTAACTCAAGAAAAAATAAAAATAAAAATAAAAAAAACCTAGGACTTAACCCTTGATCAAATTAATCTGCCTTTTTCCAAAATTCCGATTATCAATTTCATAAAGAAAATGATCGGAACTGATCCATGTTTTATCATTTTACAAACCATAATCTTTAATTTTCAATTAAGATTAAAAATTTTAACAAAGACTTAAAGAGAAAAACAAACAAACAAACATTTTAATCTTAAGGAAATTCTTTGTTTGGTCTTTGTTCTTTTTCTATCTTTGCTCCTTCTATCTCTGTTTTGTCTCCTTAAAATGTAAAACTATCTTCAAATAAATAGGACTTCTCTATCTATCTTTTTATATTTAGTGTGTTGATATCTTTTTCACAACGTCTCTATTTTCATATCTATTCACACTTATATTTTATTCGTTTTTGAGATGTATTTTTTCTATCTGATTTATATATTGTGACTTGAGAAATATATATATATTACAGTTTTTAATGTATAAACAGATTTTGGAGAAGTATTCTTGCATAGAAAAAAAAATAGATGTTCCCACTAGAATTTTAAATATCTAAAAAAACAAAAAACAAAAAAAAACCTAACAGAGACTTTTATATTTTTAATACAACTAATTTTTGTGTACAGTATGGTACAAAGGAAAAAACTGGAACAAGAAAAGATAGACGCTATCTTTCCATTTTTTTTCTTTTTGAAAAATGATTCATCCCATTCACTGTCAAACACAAACAGAAACACACACACAGAAAGAAAGAAAAAAGTTTTTTTTCTCTCAATAAAGAAATGAATTAATGTGAGGATTTGTCTAGGTTAAAATTCCTCACAACAAAAGTTACCTGTCACTTTTTATTTACACAATCAGAAAGTTCTATTCAAAAAATAATGTCTCTTTTTTGTATCATACTGTATATATACACATATATGCATACATATATACACGTCCCTAAGTATGTATGGGTGTATAACTTTCTATATATGCATATGAATCTTCAGATGCACATGCATGCATATGTAAGTATATTTATACATATGTACACATACATACAGGTATTATTAGAATCATTAACATACATATATGCAGACGTTCATATATATATATATATATGTATATGTATATATATATGAATGTATTCATCTATGTATCTATGCCCCTATTTACGTCCTTGAGGCAAATAGATATCTTTATTGCCAATGTTTATTCTATATTTTTATCTCACTTAATGAATCCAAACCATTTTAGAAAAAACATTTTGAGGAAATTTTCCTTTTATTTATTTTTATAACAAACAAAAGGTCCCTTATGACAAACTCCTCATTCTGAAAAAATACTTCTTCCAATGCCTGTTGCAGTTGAAAAACAAAAAACGTAATTTTGTCAGTTTTTAAAAAGACGTAAAGGAAATTTCCTAACAATCAGACCATCACATTTGGTAAATTTTAAAATATTTTTGATTGATTTTGAAAAGTAATTCAAGTTTCTTACTGTTTACTGATTCATTTGTTGTTTTTGTTGTTATTGTCAGTCTTTTTCTTTTTTTTTCTTTTTTTTGTTAATTATATAATTGGTATTTTTAATATCTATATTTTTTTAATTTTTATATACATATATATTTTTTTTACAGTTTTATTTTATTATTTTCATGATAAGAATAAGATTTTTATTATATGAACATGTAATTTAGATCAACTATAAATAATGATATAAATAAATAAGTTTATTTAAATTGTTATACATTTTTTATTTTTTCTTATTTTGTTTCTTTTATTTTATTTTACCTAAAAATCAATAACAAAATTTAGCTTAAGTTGATTTAATATTGAACATTTTATTTGATGATAAAATTCAGTTATCGCTTAAAAAATTAAATTTGATCTAAACTGATAAGCAAATATATTCAATTTGATAAATAATAATTTGGTTTTCATAAGTTTGAGTTACAAATATATTATATTCTTAGTATTTTAACTATAAAAAACATAGATAAAAATACAAATAAGACATTGTTAGGAAAGTTAAAGACTGTACACTCATTTTAGTGAAGTTTATAATTGTGATCCTCAAACTCAATACTGGTAATAATTATTTTTTTTTAGTAAATTAGGGTGTCCCAGAAAAAACAGAACCCACAAATTTTGTAATAAAACTGTTAATTTTAACTAGGGGGTTTAGGGTTAGGGTTTAGGGTTAGGGTTGGTGTTAGTGTTGGAGTTAGGGTTAGGGTTTGGGTTCTGTTTTTTTCTGTACAGGCTGACCCAGAAAAAACAGAACCCAAATTATTTATTTATTTTCCCATTAAACTAACCCTAAACCCCAACCTAACCCTAAACCCTGACCCTAACGCTAACCCTAAACCCTAACTCTAAACCCCCCTAGTTAAAATTAACAGTTTTATTAAAATTTGTGGGTTCTGTTTTTTCTGTGGACACCCTAATAAAAGTTCATAATTACCCAATACTTTGCTTACAATAGTTGGGGTAGTATATAAAGGATGAAAAGATTTAATACAAATTGCTAATAAATCCAATGATCCTTAGAAGTAATATACTTAAATCAAATTGATCTTCATATTGTATATATCATATTTGATGGCATATAAGACTGCCTCCATTTTTCCTAAAAAAAAGGGGATTTAAAAAAAATGTCTACCAGGTTTTATATCCAAAGTTGATGCATTTGGTAGGCTGACGTTTACCTCTATGCTGCACACTGCCAATAATTGTAGCTAACTTAACTCCATAATATACTGATATTAAATGTAAATTGTGTGTGGGTGGGGGTGGGCGGTCTTATATGATATCTAATGTATAAACGATGGGGTCTTATATGCCATCAGATATAGTAATCCTATCAAAATGGCCTTACTATTTTTTTCTTTTTCTTCATCTGTCAATCAATTTAGTTATTCTTCACCATCAAAACTTAATCAGGTCTGATGATCACATACTTCACATCAAGATGTGTGTACAGTCGAGATAAAATCGAAGCTTTTTTTTTCATATTGCATAAAGAGAAAAGTATATTTATTAATAGTTATTAATCTCATAAAACTTTATAAAAAAAAATGCATAATATATATATATATATATTTTTTTTAATTGATGTGCAGGAAGTTGCTAAAAGTTCTGGAACGTCTTTGATATTCGATGGAAAATTAATATTACTTTAATATATTCTAAACAAAAAAAATTTAAAAGCAATATTTCTTTAGTCAAATTTTGTTATTTTAATTTCTATCTCCAAAATTCTTTCTTTT
This sequence comes from Doryteuthis pealeii, assembly GCA_023376005.1. Classification (NCBI taxonomy): domain Eukaryota; kingdom Metazoa; phylum Mollusca; class Cephalopoda; order Myopsida; family Loliginidae; genus Doryteuthis; species Doryteuthis pealeii. Next base: position 46,793,185 of record CM042167.1, read on the forward strand.
TGGTCAGAAATTCTTTATTTTCTTTTGAATATTCATAAGAAAAAAAAAAAAAAAAGAGTAAAAATATTTTATTCTAAATTCAATAAGTTATGAATTTTTCACAACCTATTATCTATCAAATGTCAAAAACAAAAAAACAAAAATTGTAATTTGACTGAGAAAGATAGAGAAAACCCTTTCATGCTTTCATACTGAAAGATTTTCAATAAATTGAAATAAATCTTTTTTTTTTGTCTTATAAAATGATATTGATTACCGTTACCCATTGCCTGTCAGACTGTATAATTAATTCAAATGACTTTCACATTAAACATTTTTATTTTCCTTACTTAGACATGCATATATATGGGTGCATAATATATATATATATATATATTATATATATATATATATATATAAAGTAATCCACAGACATATGTTTCGAGGTATCACCTCTCATCAGTGTGGTTATACCATTTAACAGCTACCTCTGTCGGGTTCGAGACCTGAATGAATTTTCGTTCGCCAATCCTCTTACCCGTACGGCCACAGGCAGCTGTCAAATATAGGAGACTATTTAATCACTACATTTCTAAGCGGAAATGAATTCACTAGAGGCCTCAAACTTGTGTAAACAAAGCGAGGCTTAGTTGTGCGCCAAATACGGTAAATTTTGCAATTAAATCCCTTCTAATTAAAGTGCTCAAGCAAATTGGGAGCATATATATATATATATATATATATATATATATATATAATATGTAAAATGAAACTGGAAGTGAATCCGACGTATGTTGAAAAAATGAATAAAGGAAAGAAAGTATAGAATGGATGATATAGGATATTTTAATCAATTTTACTTACACGTGTTTCGGTCAGGAGTTTATCCATTTGTACATTATTCAAACTATTATTATCTTTAAATAACCAAATGAAATGAAATAATAATAATAGAAAAAATGTAGAAATATTCCGCACACAAAGAAAATTCGACCTTCATCAGAGTAAATCCATATTTGAAAAGAAATTCGTTGGAAAAAAGCGGAGAATTTTTGAAATGTTTGAAAAAGAACTTTTTAAAAAAAAATTCATGTTCAGACGCGACCGATATATATATATATATATATATATATATCTCAATGTGTATGGTGGTACTATTATACTTGAAGAAGCGTTAGTAATCCAATGTACAGTGTTATTAGAAGAGTGCTCAATATCTGTGATAGAGCATTAATAGATGAATAAATGAATAAATAAAAGATTTAACTTTTATTTATTTGCATCATTTCCAAAAGCAATTTCGTTTTACCTGAGGAATGCCATAGCAAGAAACCAAACGGTTGTAATGATTGTTCAATAAATAAATTTTAAAAAGCTAAACCTTTTATTTATTCATTTATTTATGTATATGTATGTGTATATATATATATATATATATATAAATTGAATGATAATTAATATAGTTTGGTATGATGATGATTTACTGTATTCTGTCAATGTAGAAATTTGAAACATCCTACAGCAGCCTTCAGTTGTTCTTCATTTGAAGCCATTGTCCTTTCCTTTGTGAAGGTCTTTAGCTCCATCAGTCACTTGCAAGGTCTTAGGGCTCCCATTCCTGTATTTTGGAGGTCTGCTCACAGCGTACTGGGCAAGTGCAGTGCAGCTCCTTTGAGACTGGTATTTATTTAATCCTATTATTTATAAATTAAGTGTTTAATATCAGGTCTTAGATTAGTATAATATAGACCAGTCATGGGCAAATTGTGGCTTGGGGTTCCCATGTGGTTCACAATGCTTTCTGAAATGCCTGTCTAACCCTTTAAATTTTTATCCTAATCATTTACAGGCAGAAGTTATAGGGATGCCAATTAATAGTATAATAATACTGGCTGCTCTCTTACTTTTGCCCCATGCTGTATATCAATCTTAATTTATTAAGTAGATACTGAGTTTATGTTTGAACAGGCAAAGGGTAACATTTTTGCATGTATTTTTCAAGGTATTTCCAGACTATTTACATTTCCTGCATTTATTTTTTTAATATAAACTAAAAAGAAAATATCTATTAATTATTTATTTTTGATTAGAAATGATAATTCTAATTTATTTTTTTTTATAAACAAGATTGTTAAAATTTCTTAGAGATATCAATCTATTTTCATAATATATATCTCTCTCTATATATATATATATGGTGGAGATCTCTTTCCACACACACACACACATATATATATATATATATATATATATATATATATATATATAATAAATAAAAACAGTTATTTTTTAACCCCAGAATATTTCTTCTTGGTGATCAAGTGCTTACATTCAAGCCTTCTTGTCATTTTCTTATATTGGGGTTCAGATGGTAGAGAAGCTGTCCATATTTTTTTCCCAAGCACTTTCAACCACATCCATGGTCGTCTTCAGGACAATTATTTGTTGTAAATGTTGTTTCTTGATATAAGAAAAATGACAAGAAGACTTGAATGTAAGCACTTTAAGATTATCAAGAGAAAATAAATATGTTTTTTTAACAAAACCTGTTTAAATAATAACTTGTTATATATATATATATATATATATATATATATATATATATATATATATATAATCCAAAAGTCCAGAGAAGAAATCTTCCTTACGACATAGGAGTTTTTTTTTTAAACCTGTCGCAGTTTGAGAGCTCAATGTGTTCTCTTAATGTTAGAGTCACAGAGCAAATATATAAGTAAAGAAATAACAAAAGACTTAGAGATTTAGCATTATAGTCTAAATGCCTTAAAAGTAATAAAGAATTCATCATTCGCATCTGATGAGTTGGGAGAGTTAGACACTTTGTCTAAGCTCCCTGAAATAGACTATAATGCTAAATCTCTAAGTCTTTTGTTATTTCTTTACTTATATATATATATAAGTAAATATATTTATGGACACTATAAGTCTGTTACTTATGTGTTTCATATATATCACACAATCTTCAGATGGAAATGTGAAAAAAGTGGCTAATCAATTTCATATATATATATATATATATATATATATATATATATATATATATATAAGTAAGTAAACAAACAATGTGTTTAATTGAAATCATACCTAATTTTGAAAATTAATTAGTTAATAATTAATGAATTTAGGCGGGCATATATGTTCAAATGTAAGGCTAAACGATTGACATTTTCTTGATTTGTTTAGCCTTACATTTGAACATATATGCCCGCCTAAATTCATCAATTATTAACTAATTAATTTTCAAAATTAGGTATGACTTCAATTAAGCACATATCCTCAAAAAAAAAAAATAATATATATATATATATAATCCAAAAGTCCAGAGAAGAAATATTCCTTACGACACAAGAGTTTTATTTCAAAAACCTGTCGCAGTTTGAGAGCTCAATGTGTGCTCTTAATGTTAGAGTCACAGAGCAAATATATAAGTAAAGAAATAACAAAAGACTTAGAGATTTAGATTTATAGTCTATTTCAGGGATTTACCTCCCTGAAATAGACTATAAAGCTAAATCTCTAAGTCTTTTGTTATTTCTTTACTTATATATATATATATATATATATATATATATATATATATGTATGTATGTATATGTAAAATAATAACTTTTTAAAGGAAGAAAAGAATATTGTGTAGAAGCAAAACAGAAATATGAAATATGGATTTTTATTATCTGTAATTTGAGTCTCTTAACCAAATCCATTGGTTCCAAATTGGATGCAATAACCAAATGAATCTCTGGTTTCAAAAGACGCTCATATTTCCGATTCCAATACATACTGGAACATTTCTATAACTAATGATAATGATTCAAACATGGTTATTTATTTACAGAAATTGTACAATTCCTTATCAGAAAAGAAAGATTTCAACAAATTTCTCTAATTTAAAGATTATAATTCAATTCAATATTTTTATATGATTTGTTCTTAAAACTAAAATGATGATAGCCACAAAAAAAAAAAATTAATAAATAAAAAAAATAAAAATAACATAAATATTTGATAGATTTATTAAACAATACTTAAATTTTTATCTGTAGAATTTAGAACATATCAATTTTTCTCAATATTCTTAAAATATCAAATTTAATTACGTCTTTGTTAAGACAAATGTTTTACTCTTCCAATTTCATAAACTAGACACATTTAATCTGCTTAATTCTAGTTTCATATTTTGTCTTAGACAATCATTTTATTTTAATGCAAATTATCATAACATTTATATATATATAAATTAGCATATTTTTTATTTTCATTTCTATTATGTTGAAATTAATTTTTATATATTTATACATATTTTTTATTATTTTTATACTAAATCTTTCATTTGAATGAAATTCATTATTAACATTATTTTCTTAAATATTATCATTATTTCATATATACATTTATATATCTACATATATATACGAACTGTCCTTATTTTTATTTTTAATAAATATTATTATTATTATTATTATTATTATTATTATTATTATCCAATATTTATTGTGATTATTATCGTGTTCATTTTGAGTGAAATATAGATTTTCTTGGCATTATTATTATTATTATTATTATTATTATTATTATTATTATTATTATTATTATCATTATTATTATTATTATTATTATTATTATTATTAGTTTTAGAATTGATTTAGCTCTAGTTGATTTTTTAATGGCAAATCTTTGAAACTGGCCCTTCTGACTTCATAGCACCTCCTGGATTGATCCGCGTGACTGGTATAAACAAACAGAATAATCTGCTGTCAAACTTACTGCTTCACGTACATTTCTCTCGCACCAATCGATAGCTACTCTCTCTCTCTCTCTCTCTCACAAACTTTGGCACACATTCTTTCTCTCTATCTCTCTCTCTTTCTATCTCTCTCTCTCCATATATATATATGTATATATTTTATATATATATATGTATATATGTGTGTGTGCAAATATATATATATATATGTATGTATATGTATATATATATATATATATATCTGTCAGTATCACCTCTCTTCTTCACTAAGAGTTGTTTGTTATCAAAATGGTTCCAATCCGTGACACTGCTGCCGCCTCATTACTTTTTCACCACCTCCCTCCACCACCACCACCACTTACCACCACCCCTTCCACTTATTGTGTATGTCTGTGTTTTTGGTTTTATTTTTTTTTTTTTTTTTTTGTTAACGAGAAAATTTAAAAAAAAAAAAAAAAAGAACTTTCTCCAATTATTGGTTGTCGTTGTCATTTGTCGTCACATTTTTTTTTTTTTTTTAATTTAGTTTTGTTATCATTATTATTATTATTATTATTATTATTATTATTATAGACATTGTGGTCATCATCGTTGTGGTCAGTGTTGTAAATTGCAGCTTTGTTTTCTCCAACGTCACTTGCAAAAATTTGAAAAATGGAAAAATAAAAATCAAAAAAAAAAAAAAATCTAAAAAAAAAAAAAAAAAAAAACCTTCTTCACACATTGCTTGCTTTTAACTTTGCATGACAGCATATGTACAAAACGTGCACTTGCATACATACATACCTACTGACATATACATCAATCACGTGTATATAGGTAGGTATGAATGTATACACCTGTACACACCTGTGTTTTTATCATGTGTTTTTGTATATATACATATCGCCTGGCTAGTTTTTTATATATGATTATTATCATTATAATTATTATATACACATGTATATATTCTCACACATACACATACATACACATATATATATGTGTATATATATATATATAATGACATGTTGATATTTAGTATCTATAATGCAAAATAATTCAAGATACATCTGTGCATGTTAATTTATTTATATTTAATTATTTTTTAATTACCATTAATTATAAATATAAATCATCTTTATTATTAATTACACATATATATACATACATACATACATATATATATACATATACATATATATATGTATATATATATATATATACCTACTTAATTTAATTCTATGTATTTATTCTTTTTTAAAAATCGTTATTGTTTTTTTTTAATTGTTTTTGGTCTATGTCTGTGTTATATATATATATATATATATATATATATATATATATATATATATATGTAGTTTGATGCATTTGAAGTAATTTTTTTTTTTTTCATATTCTTTTTACCAAAAAATGCAAAACCACAAAAAAACATTAGTTATTAGTACTTGTAATAAAATAATGCTAGTTAAAATATGTTATTTTTTTTTTTTAACCGTATTCTCTGAAAAAATCATGCGTAACTCTCTTCTTCGATATGATTTTTTCTGGCTTGATTCTTTATTGATGTGAATTTAAATACTAATTAAAAAAAAGAAAATTAAAAAAAAAAAAAAGCGAGTGTCTGCTTAACTAGAGAAAAAAAAAAAAGACTAGATATTTATTCAGCTTTAAAAAAAATTAATATTAGTTTCCTATGCTTTTAAAATTAAAATATTTAAAAAAAAAAAATGCAGAAAAAAATTGGCTATTTTAAGATAAAGACCACAAAGATTTCACCTATATTTAAAAGAAATTGCTTGTTTAAAATGAAAAAAAAAAAAATTCAATTCTTTCGTCTGTCGTTGTGCCTTTCTACACTTTAAATCAGAAATAGCTTGAGATATTCACAAACTTAAAAAAAAAAAAAAAAAGAATAAAAATCAATGTCCACTGCATTTCACGTTTATTCTTTCACTTCAAACTAACACCCGTCCCACAATGTAGGGCATGAATACACAAATAAACTCATTAGAGTAGAAAGAAACTGGGCTACGAATATACTGTTAAATATATTCAGTCACGTACTAGTACGTCTAATGTGCTCCTTGTAGTATTGCAGTAGGGGTAACCAGAAGACAAGCTTTTTTAGACTCTTATTTTTCTGATGCAGGTATCATTGGGGAATGAGAAGCCTGAATCCTTTAAACCCCTTCCCCCCCATGATATCTGCATGATAAATATAATATCTAAAAAATGTTTGCCTTCAAAGGTTACCCTTTCTGTGCATTTGAACCTGGATGAATGCTTTTTATACTCGAGCATTAAAGAAGAAAAGAAAGAAAAAAATAGTTTGACCGAAGCAGATTTGATTGATTCTATAATTTCTTCGCAAATAGGGAGTTAGGTTTTAGGGATGAAGAGAGATCTCTCATTTAAAAAATGAAATTGGCAATTATTATACCATATTTTTGTATGTAACCTTTAACCCCTTCCCACTCCAACCAAAAATGATCTGTTTTGAAGATTACTTATGATATTTACAGAGATTTCTGATGAAACTTTGAATTACCCAGCTATGGGTTGAAGAGTACAACTACTGTTCTTCTGCAAGGATGGCTTTGGCATTAAATAACCCATGAAAGTTTATATGCCAAAGAATCTAAACCAAACTGAACCTAATACTTGGGAAAAACACATAAAAGATATAAACTCGAAGGATGTAATGCCTAATGTGCTGCACTGTGACATCGTAGTAAACAAGTTTGAACTCAGTCTCATGATTATGTTCATTTCAGACTAATACCCTTGGGAAGGTATGGAGCCCGTCATCCTCCTTCCATCTATTGGCTAATAGTACTATTACTGTTCTTCTCTGAGGATGCCTTTGGTATTAAATGACCCACAAAGGTTGATATGCCATTGAACAAAGAAATCATACCAAATTATGTTCAATTTCAGACTAATACCCTTGGGAAAGGTATGGAGCCCGTCATCCTCCTTCTATTACTGTTCTTCTCTGAGGATGCCTTTGGTATTAAATGACCCACAAAGGTTAATATGCCATTGAACAAAGAAACCATACCAAATTGTGAAAGAAATTCTTCTATCCTTGCTCATCTGAGAAGTAGGTCATGGCCAAAAATCCTTCTGACACGATAATCCATTCAGCAATTTAAAATTTAAGTAAAAGAAGAGAGATTAAAAAAAAGAAAAGAATCCCCCTTTATGGATTGAGATGAGTGGAGAATAGTTTTGTCGAAATATTTAATTGAGATGAGGATGTTGATTTTAATGATGAAAACAAACAAACAAAAAAACTTATAAAGAAATTGTTTGTCTTGAAATTTCAATGATGGATTTGCAAAAGAAAATGAAAGTGTTGAAGTGAAGCAGCTGATTCATCAAAATGTCAGAGAACGCAAAAAAAGAGTCTGTCATTTGAATTGTTTATCATCCTCATCATCATCAATCCTATGATTAATCAATTTGTTTTTAATGACAGAAAGAGAGAAAAAAAAAAAAAAATAACCCCTGATTAATGTAGTTTCAATTAGTGTATTTTTGATTAAGGTGCTAAAAAAACAACAAATAGTTCACCCCAAAATTTGATTAACCCAGTAATTAATGGCTAATTCAAAATAATTTAGTTTTCAGCCGTATTTGCCATAATAATATGGGAGCAGCTGTGCATCTATATTATAAGATGTACAAAAAGAAAAAAAATGAGTCGAAAGAAAACAAAATATAGTAAATTTTTATGAAAAAGATAACATTTTTGTTTTTCCTTTCAATAGAATTATTATATTGACACTTTTTTTTATTGCCATTTGTTATTTTCTGTTAAGAATTTGTCATCAAATAATTTTAATTTTTTTCTTAAATTTGAAAATATCAAGATTAATTTCATTATTTCCTTTGATTAACAAAATACTTTTTAGAGAATATATTAACCCTTTTAGTTAGGAATTACTATGGGCTGGGTTAGCTCAGTCGGTAGAGCGTTCGGCTAGAAACTACAAGGTTCTAGTTCGATACCGGTCCCGCCAACTCAGCGTATCAGTAGCACAGGGATCTGTGCGGTAAAGTAAGGAGCTGATGGTAGGTGTGGCGCTCCACCTCAGATGCTAAATACAATCTTTTTGGTCTAGCGCTAGTGAAAAGGGGATAGGCCGCCTCGTCGACTTTACTTATAGTTATGTGTTTTTTTTCCCATTTCATTTCCTATCTTATTGTTATGAAGAATTATTGTTAGTTATTGGTAATTATTATTTCAATTATTATTGAATGTTTGACTTAAATTTTTGTGGACCCCCCACAAAAAACAAAACAAAAAAAAACAGAATTTAAAACCAATCAAAAAGCCTTGACCGTAGGAATTTAAGTTTCTGAGACCAAATTTGTAAGAATTAAACTATCTCAGCACCAATAAAGCCTTTCCTATGCATATATTGACATCGCTCTCAGTAGGTGATATATTTCTACTTTATGACTGATGGAAATAGGGTACTTTTGTCTCGATGACATAATAGTCCTTTGAGTCTTGAGTTTAAGACCCGGTGGGCTAAACGATATATTTGTGGGATTAAAATAAAAATAAAATAAGATTAGAATGAAAAACAAAGCAACTCCCATGGGCCTTCACCGGAAGAACCCTCCGCAATGTGCGACAAAAAGGACCGACTCCCAACCCCCAAAAGAATCTCTCGGCTATTTTGAGTTTAGAACTTAACTGAGTGTAGTCGCTTCTTTGGCCAGGGGGATACTCCCTTGTCACGGTCGACTATGACCCGGTCATATGCATGGGAAAAATAAGTGACACTGGTGTAATGGGCTTCAAAAGGTTAAAACTTATGAAATTCATCTCTCAAATCATCATCACTAAAATATAAAAACTATTTTAAATATTTGCTAATTCACTAGTTTTATTTCTAAAGAACGGAATAAATAAAACTAAACAGAAGAATAGTTCTAGATAGTTTTGTTTTTTTTTATATAAAACTAAAAGATTAATTCACAAATTATTCAAAATCCTTGCTTTAAATTTAATATACTTTTTTGACAGATGATAAAATAATTATATTTCTTAAATGTTCTATTCCTTTTTTAAAATAGTTAATTAAAGTGATTAATAATTAATGATTTATAAATTGTTTTTTTCTTCTTAAAGAAATAAACATTCATCAACAGAGAAGATTCCTTTCCACTAGAAATTCTTTCAATATTGATGGCGGATAATGCCAGAATATGAAATTACAAAACTGAATTCTAATTCCACTTAAAGCTAATAGTTTTCACTTTAATGCTCTTGATAAAGGCATGAATCCATTTCTCCCTGTATTCTGTTCCATCACCAGATATTTTAACAAAAGTCTTTGATACTGGCAAACCATGATGGTTAACAGAAAAGAGTTGAGAAGAGAGCACTTGGACAAACCAGTTTCTCGAAGAGCCAATTATAAATACAATTCTGGTCAGTATTATTGGCACCCATGAAATTTCAGTAGATAATGTAGAATATCTCTTGAAAAACAAAAGAACAAAATCTAGTGAAATAATTTTGGTCTATTGTTGATAAAGAGAATAAATGATAGAACAAATAACTTTACTTATTTCCAGGAAGTTCTTAAGATAAGGCCAAAAAAAAAGATGAAAGGAATTACCAATAATGGTATCCAATACTAGGTAGTTTTCTAATAGCATTGTTTATAGTTAAAATAGAGGGGCCGGGTTAGCTCAGTCGGTAGAGCGTTTAGCTAGAAACCACAAGGTTCCTCGTTCGATACCGGTCCCCGCCAACTCAGCGTATGAGTAGCACAGGGATCTGTGCAGTAAAGTAAGGAGCTGATGGTAGGTGTGGCACTCCACCTCAGATGCTAAAACAATCTGCTTGGTCTAGCGCTATTGAAAGGGGATAGACTCCCTGCTGACTGGCTGATACCGACTTTAGGCCGCCCCGTCGACTTTACTTTACTTTATAGTTAAAATGACTAAGTTTAGATTTAGTAGTTAAATCAATTCTTTCGTTAAGATTTCAACCAATTTAATAAGTTTGATTAGAAATACATCCATTGTAAAAAAAAAAAAAAAATGATATGAGACTAAAAATTTTCAAAGTCGATATTCCTTTCCCTCCTTTAAACCCTGTGATCCTGAAAATTTTCTTCACAAACCATTTCTTCTTTTTTTTTTTTTTCTTGTTCACTGATAATTTAATTCATTTAAAACTTGACCAAACTACACAAATGATAAAGCGAGTTCTTGAATGCCAATCCTGATGACAAATCAAGAAGGAAATATTCCATTTTGAGATGAAGATCAATTCTTTATCTCTGTTTCTCCAAGAAATGAACATTTTCTTGCCTCTCATAAAAGACTGGGTCCATCATGGCAAATAGATTTCCAAAAGAAGGTTCCATTATATAGTTCTTATACCAGACTAGATATCGTGCTGGGAGGAGACTATTTTAGATCTATGGAATTTAAATACACAACTACTCACAGTTCATATTTTAGTGGGGGTCTAAGTAGGTGGGGGTATTTATGATGTGGACCAAAGTCTTCTTGGCAAATATTGATTAAATAAATTGAGATTTCTCAAGATAGATTAGAAGGACAATGGTTTAATGAGGAGCTGTGGTTTAATCTCTAAAATTAAACAAATTTTCTATTAAGGGTTAATGAGTATTATTTCTGCTAGGAATCATTATAAAATTGTAGAATTTTAAAATACTTTTTGAAATATCGGATATTAACTTTAACCAATGATTGATGAAGATTTTATTCATATAAAACCATTTAACAATCTGCTATTCTTTTTAAAGAGGAAGATTCTGAATTTCCAGTTTTAAAGAATGAAAAAAAAAACATCTAATTAAATAAATTTTCATAAGTTGATATTCTTTTAACCAGTTAATGGTATCCTTTAAGATTTTGTTTTCACTTTTGAAAATTAGGACTTTTTTATCAGTTAAATATAAGATAATACCCAATTATTGTTTTTCCCATATTTGTTATATAATCAATGATCACAATCTCAAAAAATTCCCGTAGAAATATGGTCATACCAACATTTAATATTGACCCATTCAGTAATCTTAGAATTGTTTATGAATAAAGCTAAAATTAAAATAGATAATTATGAAGATGAAACATATCTGTAGTGTGATATATTTTGAGATTATGATAATCTAAATATAACAGATATATCCACTAAATAAATCTATCTTTATCAAAAATACAAATTGTCATTATTCTTCTCTAAATCATTTTTTTTTTTGTTTCTATCTTGTAAACAAATTCCTAGATTCCCTTATTGAATGGCAATCAGGTAGAAGATGGAATTAAAATTCAGTTTAAAAAGAAAATTTCTTGGCTACAAATTTTAAGCCAAAATCTTTTGTGGGAATAATGTTCTAATTTCTACTTATTTATAGGATGTATTTTTCTTTATCATTTTCTGACTTGTCCTTAAACTCTATAATTTAAATGAATGACATACCATATTTGATGGCACATAAGACCCTCCCCAATGCTATTTGATGACATCTAAAACCTTCTCCAACCAATATTTGAGGTCATACAAGACCTCCACTAAACAACCATATTTTATGGCAAATAATACTCCCTCAACCGACCAACCAACCATATTTTATGGACTATAAGACACTTGAACCAGCTGCAGTTGATGACATATAAGACCCACCCTCCAAAATTAACTATACAAGCAGGGAATATTAATTTTCTACAAATTTTAGATCAAATTTTACTGGCACTTTCCGTATTTATTTCAGTCAAAAACAAGTTTCTTTTCCTGAATTTATTTCACATTTATGAAATCAAATATGTGCAAGGAAAGTTGGGTCTTGAATCCCATTAAATATTGTTAAGGGGTCTTATATGCCATTAAATATAATTAGGAGGTCTTATATACCATTAAATATAATTAGGAGGTCTTAATGCATTAAATATAATTAGGAGGTCTTATATACCATTAAATATAATTAGGAGGTCTCATATACCATTAAATATGAAAAGGAGGTCTTATATGCCATTAAATATAATTAGGAGGTCTTATATACCATTAAATATAATTAGGAGGTCTTATATACCATTAAATATAATTAGGAAGTTTTATATACCATTAAATATAATTAGGAGGTCTTATATACCATTAAATATAATTAGGAATATACCATTAAATATAATTAGGAGGTCTTATATACCATTAAATATAATTAGGAGTTTTATATACCATTAAATATAATTAGGAGGTCTTATATACCATTAAATATAATTAGGAAGTTTTATATACCATTAAATATAGTATATAATAATTGAGAAAGATATAGATTTTAAAAGTAAATCAAATGAGTCCAAATCCAAATGAATAGATTGGCTTATTTATATTAGCATATTTTTAGAAACGTTTAATAGATTCCAAAAGCAACAAATTGGCAACATAACAACAGTCTAAAAAGAAAGCTCTGATTAAAAGAGAATGAAATTTATAGTCTTGATATTTATGATAACTATTCAAACCAATTGAGTTTTTTTTTTTTTTTTTTTTTTCAAGGAAGTTTTCGGTTTGTCATTTTCTGATAAAATTATGACCTGTCCCTCCCTGCATTCACTGATGTTTTTTTCAAAGCAACTTTGACCTGAAAACATATACACTGGCAAAAATAAACAATGACTAAATGACATTTTTTTAAAAATAAATGAATATCTATTTTATAAATAAATTGTCACATTACAGGCAAAATGTTTTGACAATGATGCTAGACACTTTGCACAGCATTCAAACCAGAAAACTTTCTCTCCTTATATATATATATATATATATATATATATATATATATATATAGGGTGACTTATCTGACAGCAAACTTGGTTGTAAATTAATTTGGCAAAAGAATTTTTAAATTTTTTTATGCAACCTTAAAACTAAAATATACAATACAAATATACACAAATACACACACACACACACACACACACACACACACACACACACACACACACACACACACACACAAATATATATATATATATATATATAATTGTTAAAATGGGAATTGATTCTTCATTTAATGTAATTTTAAAAAAAACAACTTCTGTATTAAATTGAACCCGAGTGATTATGAAATGATTTATTTCTGAATTATTTTTCTAAAAAGATGTATTAGTAGGAAAGTGATTCTTTTCTTTTAAAATAGAACATATTTATTTTGTTTACATTGGGATTAATACTTTTAGTTGGTTCCTTGAATTGAACTTTAGATCATTAAATAAGAACAACTTGAGATATTTTTTCTAACAAAAGAAAAAAAAAACAAAGTTTCTCTTTTTTTTTTCACATTAAAAATTCTTTATCCCTAAAGAAAAAAGTGAGAGTAAATTATTAAATTTAAATTTAAAATTTTATCATCTTATCTTCCAATTCAGAGATTTTTGGAAATTTTTTTTAATAAGAAATTTAAATTTTTTCTTTTCATAAACTAAAAAAAGTAGAGTAATTGTTTCAAAGTTTTAAATAAATCTCATTTGTAATTTATTTTAGGATAAAACAGAATCTCCAAACTAATTTTTGCTTCAAAGATTATTTTACTTAGATTTTGTAATAAATAAAAAATTTAAAAAATAAAACATATTTCTTAAAAATCACATCAGTATTAAACCTCCCCAAACCCCAATAAAAACCTATAGATTTAAAACAATATATATTTGTATTTCTTATCTAGTTATTGTTTCAATAATAAAAAAAAAATTGGAAATATATATAATAAAGTATAAAAAATTCAATTTTTCTATTCCATTTTTTTTATTATGTACAAAAGTTATCTGATTCCTATAAATAATACATAATAAAAATATCTACTTTTTTTTTAGTTAAATAAGCTGAATAACAAAAGTTAAATAAATAATACATTATAAGACAGATAAATCACGTAACTTTCATTTGTAATTTCTAAGAAGAATTTCAGAAATGTAATTTTAGATTTGTTAAGTTTTCAAAATATACAAGTAAAAAGATCTCAAAGTTTTCTTACAGTCCTTTAATCACAAAGCCATAATCTAAAAAGACAAAAATAAAATCTGTAATGAGATTATCATTATTATCATTAGTCATTAATATTATTTTAATGTTAAAATAATCTAATCATTTTACTGACAACTGTCATTTTCAAAATAACTTCATTACATGCATTAGATAAGAATTATGATCAATTTAGTTGTAATTCTCATTATTAATACAAGAATTAATACAATTAAGTTGATATAGTAATTATTATTATTATTATTATTATTATTATTATTATTATTATTGTTGTTAAGCATTGTCTCCCAATTCCAAGTCTGTCAGCGGGGGCGAACAAAGAAATTGGTGACCAAAAGATGAAGATGATCATTTGTTTATTAGAATTGGTTCACAGAAAAATCTTTTCTTTATTTTTATATGTTCAATATACATGGAAGTATACTTAGGATACTTACTTAGGATCATAAAAAAATATTTCTAAAGATTCAGGGGCTGGTTTAGCTTAGTCGGTAGAGCATTCACCTAGGAATCACAAGGTTTTGGGTTTGATACAGTCCCTACAAACTCAGCACATAAGTAGCACAGCTTGGGTAATATCTGGGAGTTGACGGTAGGTGTAGTGCTCCACCTTTAGAAAAAAAAAAAACACAATCTCCCTAGTCTAGCACTAATGAAAAAAAGGGATAGACACCCTTGCTGTTCGGTTGATACCGACAATAAACACTCCACTGACTTCACCATATATTATATATTGGTTACTCTTAGTTCCAAAATAATTTCCCCAACCCATTTTTATCATATGGGTGCTAGAAGGTGGTGGCTGCGGGTCTACATGTCCTGGGAATGACGTTAAACTCTATCTGATGGTGAGGTTCCAGTTCTGGAGGTTTGGGGAATGTGGAGCACCCCTTCATCACCATTGCTCCCTGGTCCACTCTGACCCGGAGTGGTAGTACCTGTTAGGTTCCCATCTATGGGTTAAATAGAAAAATGTATTTATAAAAAAATTGTATTATCCATTGATTTAATTCAAAACTTTATCGGCATTAAATGACCCACTGAGGTTGATATGCCGTAAAACAAACAAACCAAACCAAAATAATTTTGCACTCAAATGACACTACAAAAATGGATGAATATTCTTTGCAGGAAATAAGTTTATTTTAATGACAAGAATCATTAAGAGAAATTTAATTCTTTTTTTTTTTTTGTAAATCAGTGACTAAAATGTGAAAGAGAGAAAATAAATAATTTTGACAATCTTTGAGATATAATCATTGATTTTAATTTTAAAAACTGAAATTATTTTTTATTTATTTATTTGTTTTTAATTTTAATTTTTTTTTTTTTTTAAACTGAAGGGAATGTGGAGTGAATGCTTTTTAATCAGCCATTTAAAAAAAAAAGATCTTTCTGCATGATGAACATAAAATAATCTTTCATATTCAATGTGCACGTTATAGAAAAGCATGAGAAAAATCGAAGGAATTTTATCACAGATTGTGGAACACAAACACTCAACAAATTGCAAACATCTTAAACTGAACACAAAAGCCATTCATAGTATTACAAAACAACAAGGAGACTTTTGTTTTTTTTTTGTTTTTTTGTTTTGTTTTTTTGTATTTTTAAACAATTAACTTTTTATATCTGTTTTACTGCTTAAAACTTAATTCTAGTCAAAGAAAAACGTTCCCACCAATTTTAAAATTAGAAAAGTTTTTTCTTTCAATGACTGGAAAAAAAAAATTTTTTGGTAAACCTTCAGTGTTAGTGTCTTTAAGGTTGTTTTTTTTATCTCAAGAACATCTTTTTCAGACTTTTAAGTTATCTCTCAATTCTATTATCATATTCCAGTGTAATGAAAAATGAACAAGGTAATAGTTTGCTTTAAAGCTTTATTGAAATATAACACAACTGGGGTCAGTTAGGGTGGAGCTTTTTTTAAAGACATATCCATTATTGATCTGGGAGAAAACAACTATCGTTGATTTCACCTCAAGAAGTTTCTGATTTTCTTTCTTCAAACCACACAAACAAAATGTTTATAAAAACACAGAATTAACTAACATGATAATAAGAATCCCA
Source organism: Doryteuthis pealeii (assembly GCA_023376005.1). NCBI lineage: Eukaryota > Metazoa > Mollusca > Cephalopoda > Myopsida > Loliginidae > Doryteuthis > Doryteuthis pealeii. Next base: position 46,810,017 of record CM042167.1, read on the forward strand.
TGAAGGGATATTACTGAACCATATATATATATATATATATATATATATATATATATATATATATATATATATATATAGTATGAACAAAAAGTGATAAGACAAACAGGAATTATTTCTATATATATATATATATACATATACATATACATATATATATATATTTATATATATATATGCATACCTGCCTATGATAGTTTAATTCATGACTTAGGCTAAATAAGAGATCAACTATGTAATAACTAAAATAAGAAAAGAGAATAATTATAACAATATAATTTTATGATAAAAGTTTAGATGACATAGATGAATTTCTTAGCAATCTCAATATTTGATACTTTCTTATTTTTCTTAAGAGATATTGGATTTTTTTTATTGAAATATTTTCACATTTTTAATTAAAAGTAAACACAAGAATGTTTTAATTATTTTATTAAAAAAAAAGAACAAAAAAAAAAAACAATTTTTAAATTGAATATTGGGATTATTAATTATTCATGTTGTGTAAATTTTTCTTTTTTTCTTTATTAAATTTTATTTTAATTCAATTGGCAAATGTTTTGATTATATTTTAGTTAAGAGCAAAAAAAAAAAAAATGGAAGAAAATTTGAATTTCTTTTAAATGATCAATGACTCTCTTCAGTATTTCTTGCAGCAAGAACTGATGATTATTTTTTAATGTTACCCAAAGTTGAAGACAACTTTATAATAAGAGACTTTTTCTTTTTTTTCTAAGTAGTCATAAAGACTCACCTGAAAGAGTGTCATAGCTGAGAAGACTTTATCAATAATGAGAGGACAGAGTTTTAAAAAAAAGGATAAAGAAGTAAAAACTTTAAGAAACTTTCAACATTTTAGGAATAATTAACCTTGTAAATATGAAGAATATCTTGTTAATTTTAACCAATATTCAAAGTCTGGTTTTTGAAATAGGCAGACATTTTATTAAAAGAAATGAAATTTCTGCCTTTGGCTTTTTTATGATGATAATGATGATGATGATGATGGTTATTATTTGCTATATTCTGTAACTGTAATAGTTTGGAACATTCTTTAACAGAATTCAATCCTTCTTTATTTGAATCCACTCTGTCCTTTCTTTTGCAAGGGTCTTTTTTTAGCTACTTCAGTTACTTAGGACTCCCAGTCCAGTATTTTGGGGGTCTGCATTTCATTTATACTCTGAGTTATTTATGTAAGATATCAATTGTTAATTTATGCAATTTATTTTGTCTACTGATTTTAATGCTCAGGAAAAAAATCTGAGTTATATTTTAAATAAATATCCTCCCCACAAATAAAAATCATGTAGTAAAGACTGTTATCTTTATTTTAAACAACTTAAAAATTAAAAATTTATTTATTAAATTCTTATTGTGACTCCTTATTTGAAGAATCCTCAGAAATCTTCAAATTTCAAAGAATCATACAATTTTTCTACTGAGAAAAGATTACAGCATCCGTAGAATTGATAAAACAACAACAACCTTTGAATCCACCTTAAAATGAAATTGTTTTTAACATTCTTTATTATCCAAAATATTCAAGTTTTGTTTTATTATTCTTCAGAGATTTGTGAAATTAAACTCATTTCAAGATGATATAGATTTATCTACGATTTGTATTTATAAACGAATATTAGTTTTATTGAATATATTGATTATTAAATATAAAATATGAAGGAAATCCAGGTGTCTTACCTATTTTCTTTTAAAAGTTCCAATGATAATCCCATAAAGAGATATTTTCCAAGATCCCCAGCAGATACTTTGTATATATATATATATATATATATACATATATATATATATATATGTGTGTTATTTTGGAAAAGGTGACTTACCGGTGAAGATGGTCACAATGGTTAGTTGATGCAAAATTGAGAAAGGTAAGACAGCCATATAACAAATAAAAAGTGCTCAATACGTTAGTAGAGCAAATCTATTGTGATACAGGTACAAATAATAACCTACTCGAGTTTCACCATAAGGATCTTCAGGGTTAAATTATTGCGAAAGACACACATGTGTAATCGACTGCAATTAATCAATATCTTGATTAATCCAGCTGATTTAACCCTAAAGATCCTTATTGTTATTGTTAATTTATGCAATTTTATTTATAATTCTTATGATAAATTTTAAACTTCGGGCCAATAAGAGATTAACTCCAATAAGGAAGTAGAAAAGAAAAGAGAATAATTATAACAAAATAATTTTATGATAAAAGTTTAGACAACATGGATGAAGTTCTTAGCAATCTCAAAATTTTAATTTCTTTTTCACTTAAAAGAAAAATTTTATAGATTTGAAGAATTGCCAGCCTCATTATTCTTGTACTTTGAGGACAATTTTGAAATAGAATTTATGAATTGTTTATTTCTGGTGGGTGAGGGTTCGGTTATATATAGGCAACAGAAACTCTAGATAAAGTGGGGAAAACTCTAGTTTGTGTGTTGTTAGCTGTAAGAAGAAGACTCAAGATGATTTTATAAAACATTTTTCTATCTTTATGGAACTTCAGAAATTCCAAAAAAAAGACAGAAAATATCTTTTTTTTTAATTGATTTTTTAAAAAGAGACTAAAAGAAGAGAAAGGATATCCATTAATATTTGAAAGTTTGTTAAATCCAAATGTTGTAACCTTGTACAATAGAAAATGATTAAAATAAAATAAAGTATCTGTAATATTTATCTTTTTTGACAGAAGAATTCAGTGGTTCTTAAGTTTAATTGGGGGTCGGGATAACCCAAAGACTTTACCTAGAATCCATCATGGAGACCAATAAATAAGATTTATTTTAAGCATAAATAAAAATATTGATTATTATAAAAGAAAAGTGAAAAATGATATCCAAATTTGGACTTACTCTGGCCTAATGTCAATTAAATCTGAATTTTGTTATAGCAAGTGTCGTCTGTGAAATTAAAGGTTTACTTGTATATATTTGATGTAGAAAAGTTAAAATCTTTTTAAAATTTTTTAGTTGTTTCTTTTTTGAATTTACAGGAATTCTAATAAATTTATGAAATAATTTAAAATGTATTTTGCAATTTCTCATCCCAATTTCTTTAAAATCCTGAAGAATTTTTAAAAAAATGAAGAATGAAAATATGTGAGGCTGTATTTCTATTTTATTTCACTTATTCTCATGTCCCAAAATTATTGTTACATTTAGTATATGAAATCTATATGCAAATGTACCAACCATTATGGGACAGAGATTGTATTGATTATTTTTTATTGTCTATTTGAAGTAAGTAAAAGGTTTTTCGATCGACCCTTTGAGTCCTGAACTGAAGTTTATTCTCTGCCGTTTAAGCGTGATCTCTGCACTGGTAAACCGGTGCAGGGGAAAATAAAAGTGCCACTGGTATTTCGATGGAAGTGACTCAAAGGGTTAAGCACTTAAAATTAGATTTAGTGATGATACTGCTTGGAATTAAAATTGAAGAAATATTCTTTGAATTGAACTAAATTCTTCATATTGATAATTTTATTTCTAGCAGAACATTATACAATCAAAACATTTTAGTATTTCTCTGAATGTTTGAGATGAGGCTTGATGATTAGTATTATCTCCGTAATTTGGACTATTGTCCTCATCTTCAGTGTTATCTGTACAACATTTCAGCCGATATACCCTCTGGCCTTCTTCAGGTATTTCTTGTCGGACTCAGGAGCCTTCTTGGACTCGGAAACTTTCTTGTCATAATCGGGATCTTTCTTGTCGTAATCGGGAGCCATCACGGAACTTTGAACCTAACCCTTTATTCAGTCCACGGGGATATCCTGTTCTCATTCTGCTAACCATAGCTGGGGTAGGAGTTGTGTTAATTATTTTTCTATGTTACTGCTGCTACCAGTTATGGTTAGCAGAATGAGAACAGGATACCCCGTGGACTGAATAAAGGGTTAGGTTCAAAGTTCTGTGATGGCTCCCGATTTACGACAAGAAGGTTCCCTATTATGACAAGAAAGTTTCCAAGTTCGAAAAGAAGGTTCCTGAGTTCGACAAGGTTCCGAGTCCGACAAGAAATACCTGAAGAAGACCGGGCACATCATCCAAAACGTTGTACAGATAACAATAAAGATGAGAACAATAGTCCGAATAATGCAGATAATATTGAACTAAATTCTTCTTATTGATAATCTGATTCTTTGTTTTTCACTTTGAAACTTTAGAAAGTCTTTGAGTTCTGAGAATTATCACAGATTTTTTCTTCAGGCAAACAACAGGGTTTTTTTTTTTTCTTTTGGTCTTAGAAATTTTTTTAATTTTTTGTGCTATGAAAAATCCTAACTAAATTAGAATTTGGTTTATAGACTGGAGGTGGATTAAAAATGTTTTGTTCCTCTGACACAATGAGAACTTTTTTTTCAGAATTACTTGGAATCGTCCAAACATGGAAGTATAAGAGATATACATGTTTCTTCTTTTTGTCAGAATTGGTTGATTCCATAATACTGAAAAAAAAAAAAAAAAAAAAAACTAACTTTAGTTTTACTATTCAATTTCTTTAGACCGTGAAAAAGATTTTTTTTTTCTGGAGCTATTTTTAGACTTTCTTGTTATGTTGCACAATTTTGGTTAAAGAATGTGAGGACAATGAAAAAGAAAAAAAAGAAAATGGTTTTGTTTAGTTCCATTTGGCAGGAATGGGTTGATATAAACAATTATTCTTAAATCAAAGCTTAAATCCTCCTTAGTATATATTATGTTCAATAGGTGAAACAACTCTTTATTAAAAGGAGTTATTTCCCTTGGTGATGGACTATTATTAATGAACATCTGAAAGAAATGGACAATCTATGAAATATGAACCCAGATAAAAGAACAATAAATATCATAGTCTGAAGTGTGTATATTAACCCATTTATGCACTCAGTATATTTCTGTTGGCTGTAAAAAAAAAAACACATATTAAACAATGTTTGTCTTTTTTTTTATATTTCAAAACAAATCTTAAAAAAAAAAAAAGAAAAAAAAAAAACGAATTTAGATTTGGAAATGCTAAATTTCTTTAATTTTTGTTTAATTACCAATATCATGACATTTGATAAATCATATATACAAATACCCAGAAAAGAAGTAAATAATTACCAACCCCTTCTTTTTTTTTTTCGTTTACCATGCAAACTTTTTTTTATTTAAAGTGTTGACAGCATTTGACCACCCACCTCCCAATTCCAAAGAATCCTGATATTTTCTTTTTTCTTGTCTCCAAGAACAATTCCCATAATCACAAAACACATCCATTCAGTTTCTAAATTCAAAGTCGTTTTTCTTGATTGTTGTCAATTTTACTTGATTCACTTTCCATTCCTAATTTCAATCCAATTTTCAAAATTCCCTCTCCTTTATTGAAATAAATTGTATGCGTGCTGTCAAAGATTTTAAATAATACGCTCCTCTCCTCAATATAAGCCATGATAAAAATGGTTATAAAATGTTTTACCAACAAAATCCAATATAAAATCTAATGGGTTAATTCCTTAATTTTATTGAGTCACAAACTGATTTTTTTTTTCTGGTAGAGGGAATTGTTTTAAACTTTTAGTGTTTGTTATCCAATGAATACAAGTTATATACATGTATGCATGTAATTATACACACACACACACACACACACACACACACACACACACACACACACACACACACACACACACACACACACACAAGAAAGTTAATGGATATTGGTTTTAAAGTGTGTTTATATTATGTATATATGCACACACCCACAATTTTTTCAAATTTTGAGTCATGAATATTTTTTGTTAAAAGAAAATAAAGCTCAACACAAAGCCCAACTACAAGGCACAAATTAAATATCCAACTGCTTTATTTTTCATACATATATATATATATATATAAATATATAGATAATTATAAATGATAAAATATAATTACAAACCTTTCTGACTAATTGAAATATTTTAGAGAGGGTTGCTTTTTTTTTTCTTTTTTAAAAATACATATAGAAATTTCAATGAAAAATTCTAAAAAATACTTTTTTTTATAGAAAATTTTGTGGTTAGGTTAACGTAGCCTTGAAATATATTGGTACCAAATATCTCTTCTCTCTAAAATGAAATATACAGATTTTGATTCATAGAAAATCAACAATTAGAATATTTAAAATTTCTGAAGTTTAAATCAAAATAGCCGTTAAATGTTTTTCCAAAATGTCATGGGCCGAATTAAAAGGAAGATGCTAGATCTTTTATTATACAAAATGCATTTCTGTTATGCACTTTTGTTAATAGTTTGTGCTGTGTAGTTGAGCCATTTTGTTTGATAATATTTTAAAACCTTTGTAAAAATTGCTTTCAAAGGGTTTTGATATTCTTCTATTAATTGTTCAAAAGATGCCTTTTTAGTTGTTATTTATTTTTTCCTAGATTGGTAAGTACTAATATGTGTACATAAGGCATTGCTTAAGTGTCTCTAAAGGGAGGGAAAAGCTATTTTTCCTTGGTGTTATTTTGTTGTAAACTTTGTCTAGCAGTATATACATATATCTTTTTTTTTTGGTTTATCACATAAAAGTTCTAAGTAACATAAAAGCCAAAATGTATTAAAATGTTTTAAGTTAGAAATGATGATCAAAAAATAATGTGATGAACTAGACATAGATTAAATTTTGGTGTACATTAAAAAAAAAAATCATTTATCAAAATCCTGTTCATACAATTATTTTGCTACAATTTGTTTCTACTTGTAAAAAAAAAAATCTATTTTCTGTTGTGGATAAACATTTTTGAATTTCAATCAAAATTCAAAGTTATAAAAACAAAAACTGGAGACAAAAAATATGTCACCAGCAAAAAAATGAATTAAAGACATTTTTAACTATTTGGACTTTCGACTATATCAGTGGTTCTCAACTATTTTTTTTTTGTGCCTATGGACCCTTTGATATTTTATTTTGGTGGACACCCATAACCATTTGATGTTTTAAAAAATCAGATTGAATTTTTAGAATTAGATATCATTAGGAATTCAAAAAGAAATTCTGTCGAAGTAAAACTAATTTAATAGACATAAACTTAAACAAAATTCTATGGAAAATGAATATTCATAAATAAAATAAATCATAAATATACAAGGATGTATTTACTAAAAATGTACTATTCTAGTGCTACTAATTCAATGTTATAAAAAAAAACTGTAGACAAAAATATGTCACCAGCAAAAAAAGTGAATTAAAGAAATTTTTAACTATTTGGACTTTCGACTATATCACTGATCAGGGGTTCTCAACTGGTTTTTTTTTGTACCAATGGACTCATTTGATATTTTATTTTGGTGGATGCCCGTAGCCATTTCATGTTTAAAAAATCCTATTGAATTTTAATAAGATATCATATAAATTATATAAATTCAAAAAGAAATTATGTATTGTAGAAGTATAACTAATTTATTAGACATAAACATTAACAACTAAATTCTATGGAAAATGAATATTCACTAGTAAAATAAGTCATAAATATACAAGGATGCATTTACTAAAAAATATACTATTTTAATGTTACTTTATTTAATGTAAACCTTGTGGTTGATATTTTTCTGCTAGTTTTACAATAATCAATTCCAATATTATCAATAATAATCAACGATTACTTCTTTGTATAAATGTTGAGATAGTTAAAAGCTGTTGATAGTAATTTAGAGACACGGATGAAACTAGATTCAACTAGATTAAGATGAGGGAAAAATGATTCTTTAAACTGCATCTAATGGTGAAGTTCCAATTCTTTGAATCTTTCTTGAAATATTTCATGATTCAATGAAAGAAAGAAACCTGATTATTTCTTGCAATATGTCTAAAACAAAATTTAATTACTAAAAAAATCACCACCACCAATTTAGTATTTTGCATGCTTGGACCCTTCAAAATCTTAAATGGACCTGAGTTGAGAACCACTGGACTATATAGTACACTAAGAATACATGTTGATTATTTATACAAAATATTGGCAAAAATTAAGACGAGTGACTCTGTCTTGAATCTCAGTTGACTTATAGCAAATTTCATCTCAGAATTCACAACAGATTTAGAATTCAAAAGTTAAAATAAAAACAAAAACAAACATTTGAAGAAAACACATAAAGGAATTACCCAGATTCATTTTTTTTTACAAGAGCTGAAAATTGATCCAATCAGTAAATAATTTCTCTAAAGAAATTGAAGACTATTTTCTCATGATTTTTTTTTATGAGAAAAATAATTAACCAGTCCAGATAATCTTCAAAATCATCTCATAGAAATTCTTTTTTTCTTATTTGTTGCTTTTTTTTTTCGGCTTTTTTTTTTTTTTTTTTTTTTAACTTTTTATATTTATTTATTTCATGTAATATTGAAAATATAATTTTAAAAATACACCCAGAAAATAAGAACTGAACAACAAAACAAAAAAAAAAAATATTAAAAAAAAAGGAAGCAAATAAATTTATTTGCTGCTTATTAGAAATTGCATAAAGATATATTTACTAAAGTCAAATTGTGGCAAAATAATTTGTATATTTATTATCATATTACTCTGTCAAAAATTATAAATAAATGAAAAATATATCAATCTTTTTTTTTATTTTTTATTATCAAGTTTTGATTCAGATAGAAGTTTATTTTTAAAAATCGTATCTTTTGAATTGTTGAATAATTCTATGTCTGACAATAGTACAATTCTTTTAGCAATACACATTGAAATATTAAATCTTCAAGAAAAGAAATATTTTAAGATTTATTAAGAATTGATGAAAAAGGATTTCTTCAGACTACAAATTCTATCTTTGCTGTTCTTTTCAAATTTCTTTTTGAATTTTGGGGTCAGATTCCATAGTATTTGCCACAGACTTTTCTTAAACTGCAAAGTGTCCACATATTTTCACTTAGACCAATTCCCTCTTGGTTCCTGATTTTTATCCATTGTGTCTGAGATTTTTCCAAGATTTCTACAGAACTAATTATTTCCTCTTAAAAAAATTAGAAAAACAAAACTTAATTTAGGAGTATTTGTTAGCTAAACTGAAACACACCTGGAATAAAATTTATTAAAACAGATTTTTATGTCAGTAATCCTTGAATAAAAGATATTTTTCCCTTACAATACCCAAAAATGAATTGATAGACTTAAAAAATAAAAAAAGCTTTTAGAAATAACTCCTTTCTTCTCCCTTCTTTTTCTTGTATTTCTAAATTATTATAGAGTTGATTATTAAAAATTAATTAACGGATGGATTTACCCAGAATTCACCTTTAGGGATAACGAAAGATATGGCTGAGAGAAAACCTAATGGTAGGGAAAAAGTTAAGAGTGATTAAAAAGGTAAATAATTAATTTAAGGGTGGGACTCAAAGAAAAAAAATAGAAATCTGATTTTCCTTATTTTGAAAAATTTTTTTCTTCTTTTATTGAAAATAACAATAGATGATATTTTTCTTCAGTTTGGCATTGGGAAGAACAGCAAATTTTTCAGAAACTGTCCTAAGAATCCTTTGATTATATGAGTTCCTCGTCTTAACCAAAAAATAGCATTATTCCAATTGTTTTATTTTTTAAAAAATGGCATGATATAATGTTTTTTATAATATCTTATATAAATGTCATAAAATCTAAAATTCTGCTGCATGATTTGATAAATAACAATTTTTTCATTTCATTTTAATTCTGTTGAAATGTATAAATTTTCCAAAATAGATGAATATATATTTCTAAACCATTATAAAAGCTGGTTTTATATTTCTGAAAAGATTTATAAAAAAAAAAAAAGAAATTTACCAACTTGGTATTTTATTATTGAAATCAGTTGACTGATTCATGTTTGAATTCCCCCGTTTTCATTCTTACCGTATTCTTGACATTAGCAGCAACAGCAGCAGCAGCATTCTTAGAATACTATCAGAATAAGCACTTAGAAAACCCAGTTACATAATGGTTATGGAATTTTTTCAAAGAAAACAATCGATAATAATAATAATGATTTTAATAAGATCTGAATGGCATCTTCTTTTATTGTTATTGTCAATCCTGCAAAAGAACAAAAAAAAAAGCGTTATAGACATTCTCATTATTATGGTGTATTTTAGCTAAACAGAATTGTACTAGATCTTTATTCTACAATGCTTACTTGAAAAAAAAAAAAAAAAAAGAACAGAAAAAAAGCCAAAAAAAAAAAAAGAGAGAAAAGCCGCTGTAAATGGTAACAAAAATGAAACGGCTTTTTATTGTGTGGTGAGGAACCACACCAATTTCTTTACAAAAGAAATCCCTATAGAACAAGTTAAACACAATCATTAACATGAACACTGTGAATTTTAAATCCAGTTCTTGAGCATTGACGTTAAACCTTCAAGGAATTTGGAAACTGTCTTTGAACAATTTCTGGCACACAATACAAGAGAGAAAAAGAAGACAAGAAAGAAAAGAAAAAAAACAAAAAATCCAGAATTCTCAAATGGAAATTGGAAACCAACATACACAAGAAATGGAAACCTTAACAGCCTGATCCTCAACACCTGAAAAAAAAACAACAAATAAAAAAAAAAAATAATAAAAAAATGTTCAACTACACTACACACACTAAATATCTATATATATCTCTCTATATATTCCATTACACAAGAACTGCTGTTACACATATTTGGTCATGTAATAAAACTTCTAAATAAATGTCTAAAGAAAATGCTGTTAATGATTATTTCATTACAAAAATCATTATTATTATTATTATTATTATTATTATTATTATTATTATTATTATTATTATTATTATTATTTAATTTTTATCTTTGAAACTATGTAGAACATAATGCTGAACTTTTCAGGAATATTTATCCAAAGAAAGTTTGTTTAAAGTGGCCATTTTTCAAATGATGTCATATTGTACAAAAAAAAAAAAATGAAAAATCTTTTTAAAAGACCTCTTTTTATATATCTGCTCTCAGTACAATAAAAAATTACGTATTGAATAAGAATCCTAACCAAATTTGAATTATTTAGATTTTTCAAACAGTTCTTCTCATCTTTATTGTTATATACACAATGTTTCGGCTGATGTGCCTTCCAGCCTTCTTCAGGAGTATCTTGTCTAACTCAGGATCCTTCATGTTATAAATTGGAAGCCTTGATAGAACTTTGAATCAAATCCTTTATTCAATCCAGTGGGTTATATAGTTCTCATTTCTGTAATCATTAATTATCTACTCCAATGGATTAAATAAAGGGTTCGGTTTATTGTCCTCATCTTTATTGTTATATATATTTACCAACCCCTCCACACAAGCAGGATGTAACACAAGGTCAATTTCTTAAGCAGAGTTCAACAGGTTTGAATTCAGAGTTTTCCTTCTCCTAGACCGGTTGCCTAACCAAGGTTAAAGAAACCAGTCTGCCCTACTATTTACCCATAGCTGGTGGGAGAGTAGGATTCATACCTTTCCAAAGGATATTAGCGCTAAGTGAAATGCAATTACCACGTCCAGGATTTGAACTCAGGGCGATGAGTCCATTTCCCAAGACTTTAACCATTACACCACGCACTTCCATCTTTATTGTTATATACACAATGTTTCGGCTGATGTGCCTTCCAGCCTTCTTCAGGTGTATCTTGTCTAACTCAGGATCCTTCATGTTGTAAATTGGGAGCCTTCATAGCACTTTTAACCAAATCCTTTATTCAATCCAATGGGTTATATAGTTCTCATTTCTGTAATCATTAATTATCTATCCCAATGGATTAAATAAAGGGTTCGTTCGGTTTGAAGTTGGTGAAGGTTTTCAATTACAACATGACGGATCCAAGTTCAGCAAGAAAGTTCCAGAGTTTGACAAAAAAACTTGAAGACCAGAGAGCTCATCAGTCAAAACATTGTGTATATAACAATAAAGATGAGGACAACACTAAAAAAATCCAAATAATGCAAATTATCAAGCTTCATCTCAAAAATTCAGATAGATAATAAATGAATCGTTTAATGAATATGAAAATTAGCCTAAAATATTTTCTTGAAGGTGGGTGGAATGGTTTATTGTTTTTTTTACCATTGTCAGCCAACAATAGTTATTATATTGTCAATGCAATCCCCACCCTCACTCGCAAAGACTGCAGGAACATATGCCAATATTCACCTAGTTTTCTGAGTTTTATTGACTTCTTCTGCGGGGCAAATTGAATGTAGTTTCCTTTGTGTTGAGACCCTTGTTAAAGTTCAAAGAATACTTCATCATTATCAATTATATTTCCTGTCATCAAAGACACTGAATTCCAAAACACATCAGATATATATATATATATATATATATATATATATATATATAGATAGATAGATAGATAGATAGATAAAAGGTGGCTTACCGGTGAATATGTGCACGATCATTGGAGGTGCACAAAATCCAGGGGTTAAGTCCGCGATAAAACAAATACAAAGTGCTCAATACAAAGTAGAGCAAATATATTAAAGAAATGGATACAAACCTACCCGAGTTTCACCATAAGGATCTTCAGGGTTAAATCCACTGAATTAATCGAGGTACCGATTAATTGCAGCCGATTACACGTGTGTTCATTGAATAAGATATTTCGTTTATATATATATATATATATATATATATATATATATATATATATATATATATATTATATATATATATATATATATATGGCAGCACAGTCTGTTGTTTTTGACATATCTTTTCTTCACTGATTATGATATATAAACTTGCTGACTACCCCACAACCCTCTAATGCCCACCCACCGCAATAATATCATTTTGTTCAGTGCCCCTATCATTGCTTCAAATGCTTCCTTAGGAGGCAAGCATGACCCATGTCCTTGAGGGATACTTTAAAAAGAGCTAAGTGTCCATCACTGCCGGTTTTATATCAATGTGTCTTTCTCTTCCTCGATGGATGATTTATCAAAATGTTGATAATCATCCGAGGGGCATAAGAATGCAAAATAACGCATAGATGCATACGTACACGCATCAACGAGGAAGAGGAGAAGAAATCAATAATAAATGAAATAAAAAAAAAAGCTTCTCAACGACAAGGTGTCCACATAAAAAGCAATGAAATATTTCAATTTGAAAAATCAAAAGTCAACTCTTGCAATGAGGATTTTCAAAGAGACAGAGACTTCAATATAAAGAATAAAGTGTGTATATATATATATATATATATTATATATATATATATATATATATATATATATATGTATATATATATATATATATATATATAACGAGAAGTAAACAAACAGACGATGTTTGTGATATGGCTATTTTCAGCGACAATATTTGGGAGAATAAATTAGGTAATCCCGCCTAATTATTAATTATTAATAATTAACTTTCATAAAATTATGTTCGACTTCAATTAAGCACATATTCTCCCATATATATATAAGTAAAGAAATAACAAAAGATTTAGAGATTTAGCATTATAGTCTATTTCATGGTGGTTAGACAAAGTGTCTCTCCCGACTCATCAGATGCGAAATATATATTTTACTTATATATTTGCTCTGTGACTCTAACATTAAGAGCACACATTGAGTTCTCAAATTGCGACAGGTTTTTTTAAATAAAACTCTTGTGTCTTAAGGAAGATTTTTTCTCTGGAATTTTGGATTATATATATATATATATATATATATGTAACATAAACTGTGCCTGGTAGGTTCAGGCATTACGTAGGGTGGGAGGCATACTCACGTACTTAAGAATGGGTACAACCCGGATACAAATAAAAGTAGATGGCTGGTATAAGCAATAATTCCCTGAAGAATTGCTACGGCAAGAAACTGCAGTCGGAATATTTTATAACATTCGCTTTTAAAACCGTATATATATATATATATATATATATATATATATATATATATATAGGTAACAAGTCTGTAAGTCAACTTCTGGTTTTAAGAGGCATAAGCATAAAATTTTATCACCTGACCCGGAGGGTTGGTAAATATATATATATATATATATATATATATATATATATATATATATATATTTACCAACCCCTCCGCACAAGAAGGATGCGACACAAGGTCAATTTCTTAAGCAGAGTTCAACAGGTTTGAATTCAGAGTTTTCCTTCTCCTAGACTGGTTACCTAGCCAAGGTTATAGAGCCCAGTCTGCCCTGCTATTTACCCATAGGTGGAGGGAGAATTGGATTCATACATTTTCCAAGGGTATTAGCGTTATGTGAAATTCAAACAGCTTTGTCCAGGAATTGAACTCAGATTGACGAGTCCATTTCCTATGACTCTAACCATTAGACCACGCACCACGAGCGTATATATATATATATATATATATATATATAAGTTAGTATCATGTAGTTATATAGTTCATGGTGCTTGGTGACTGTCAGTTTATTGTTGATGATCAAATAGATAAGAAACTGATAATTACCAAGTGATAGCTCAGTCGGTAGAGCGTTCGGCTAGAAACCACAAGGTTCCTAGTTCGATACCGGTCCTCGCCAACTCAGCGTTATGAATAGCACAGGGATCTGTGCGGTAAAGTAAGGAGCTGATGGTAGGTGTGGCGCTCCACCTCAGATGCCAAAAACAATCTCCTTGGTCTAGCGCTATTGAAAAGGGTATAGACTCCCTCGCTGACTGGCTGATACCGACTTTAGGCCGCCCCGACGACTTTACTTTTTTTATTGACTCTTTCTACACTATCCTAATTTATACATATTTTTAACAAAATCAAATTTCTGAATATTAATGAATCTTCAACTCAGAAACACAGTCGTTCTAAAATTGTTGTCCTTGACATAAATAATGCACAATGCTGTTATCTAATCATGGAATCAAAGTATATTGTGAGGTATTCTGTTGATATTTCGTATTTGAGAGCAGAAAAAAAAAGAGGTAAACAGAGAGAGAGAGAGAGAGAGAGAGAGAGAGAGAGAGAGAGATGCCATTTGTGGCAACGTATATTACAGTGTAAATAATCAGAAATTCTTTGATACTTAAAGAACCAACAAAAGAACCGTGACAATGTTATTGTATACAACAGTCAACTCGGTTTATACAAACATAACAATAACAAAGAAAAAAAAACAGGATATAAAACAATTTGTTTGTTTTCTTTTTAAATCTGGTATCAAATGAAAAATGGCCGTCATTTCCTTGAAATGATTCAGTATATATGTTCTCTTTGTGTCCTATATGTAATTATATATATATATATATATATAGAAACAGGTTGTCAAAAGGTAACTTTGCTAATTAATTCACCTTGCTGTGTTCTCACCTTGCAAGGTGTCACACCATCTTTATTTCTATCTAATTTGCTTCGAAAAAAAAAAAAAAAAAAAATAAGACAATACATTCTAAGAAAGCTGTTTTCTCTTTTCAATGAACCGTAGAGAATGGGTTTAAGGAGGTAGATTTAACCTTCTGCCAGATATAAAAAAAATACTGGCACTTCAATCCATAGAACAGCGGTTATACGTAGACAGGCTTTGCAAGGTAAAACAGGGTGTGAGTTCAAGTCTTACCTGGAGCTTATTCTTTATTTATAATATGCATGTTTACTGGCCTAGAATGAATGTTTGAATAACTGCAATGAAAAGAAATTAAAAAGAATTATCCTTTTGCCTTGAAAAGCCTTGTTAACCATACTAGCTGCTCTGCTAATTGAGTTACAAGAATTCTTTATGGCTTGCATATCCAATCACACGTCAACCAGAGAAAAGATAAATGGTAAGTTTAAATGGTTAGATTTAATCTTCTGTCTGTTGTAAAAAGTTCTTTTAGCTCAATTGATAGAGCAGCTGGTTTAGTTAACTTCTCGTTGATTTCTGCTCCACAGATGACCGTCAGACTGGATGCTGTTGATTAAAAGTAAAATTAAGTTGAAAGAAATATTAACCAAAAATTAATGATGAATGACACTGCTTCAGGTTTTTTAAAAAAAAAAAAAATAAAATAAAACTCACAGAATTATTTTAGAGATGTTTTTTTGCAAAGGAGTAAAATATCATCAAGCTGTGAATCCCTTTTAAATTTGATCTTTGATCCAAGACAATTCTAGCTCAAAGTTAAACAAGAGAGAGAAAAATGACAATTACATGCAAAATCTTCTCATTTTTATAACTCCAGTCTAAACAGGATTTTCATTTCTCTGAATGTTTGAGATGAGGTTTAATGATTAGTATTAACTGTGTTATTCGGACTATTGTCTTCATCTTTATTATCTGTACAACGTTTCGGCTGATATGCCCGCCGGCCTTCTTTCAGTTATTTCTTGTCGGACTCGGGAACCTTCTCAGACTCGGGAACCTTCTTTTCGAACTCAGGAACTTTCTGTCGTAATCGGGAACCATCATGGAACTTTGAACTTAACCCTTTATTCAGTCCACGGGGGTATCCTGTTCTCATTCCGCTAACCATAGCTGGGGTAGGAGTTGTGTTAATTATTTTTCTATGTTACTGCTGCTATATTATTAACACAACTCCTACCCCAGCTATGATTAGTGGAATGAGAACAGGATACCCCTGTGGACTGAATAAAGGGTTAAGTTCAAAGTTTTGTGATGGCTCCCGATTACGACAAGAAAGTTTCTGAGTTCAAAAAGAAGGTTCAAGACTGAAAAGAAGGTTCCCCAGTCCGACAAAAAATACCTGAAGAAGGCCGGAGGGTACATTAGCCGAAACGTTGTACAAATAACAATAAAGATGAGGACAATAGTCTGAATAACGCAGAATTTTCATTTATTCAAAACTTTAGAATTTCTTACAATAAAAAGCTTTACGGTCTTTATCAGAATTAAACTTGAATGATTGATTTCAATGGATTCTCAAATTGTTAATATAGTAAAAAGATATTTCTCTAATTTTTCAAAGAATACTGTATATATATAGATACATCAATCAATTCAATCTTTTTTCTTTCCTTTTTCTTTTTTTTCTTTTCTTTCTTTTTCTTTCCTTCATCCTTTTTATATTCTTTTTTCTTTTTTTCTTCCTCTTTTTACTTTTCTTTATTTTTTTTGTTCATCTTTTCTTCTTTCTTTTTTTCTTTTTCTTTTTTTCTTTCCCTCTTTCTTTCTAACTTTTTCTTTTTCTTTTTTTCTTCTTCTTTTGCCTTTCATTCACTTTTAATTCCTATTAACAATTTGAATTAAATCTCACTTCTTTTTATTTTACTTTTTATGATTTTTTCATTTTAATTAAAAGCAAAATTAAAATTTATATAAACGCAAAAATCCTCATACAAAACCCACGAGATTCATTCTAATTAACTCTTTCTCTCAACAAAAAATATTTAAATACAATTTGAAAATGTTAACATTTTGTTATACAAGTCCCAAAGAGAAGTTTTTTTTCTTCTTCTTCTAAAGATATTGATTTTCAACTCTCCAAATTCAAAATGAGACCTGGTCATGTGATTGACCCATAGCCTCTCAGGACAACAACAACAAAAAAACTAGGCTGCTGGATCTTTACAATCCAAATTATCTTAGTTCCAATCAAGTACGGATTATTTATTCCTTTTTATAAAGAGAAAAACATTGAATCACCAACAGAAAAAAAACAAAACAAAGAAAATTAAGAAAATATTTTCAACAGAATAAATGTATTTGAAAAAAATAATTTGTGCCGTCCTTAATTAGGAATGAAAATAATTTATAAAACTTTTAATTAGACATTTTTTATTTTTTTAATTTATTTATTTATTTTTTCCAAATGGTGATAAAAGTAGTGACTGATTCTTCAAATAAATTTGTGCAGAAAATAATGATAATTAATAATATTGGGTGTGACAGAAATACTTTCTACATTTTTAACTGTCACCTGTGTGATGCAAATGAACATAGGCAAGTGGTAATGGTAGCTCCATCTATTTCAGATATAATCAGTTACAATCATTGCTTAAAAAATGGCCATAGGTCAACAAAAAGACCAAGAGCAATGTCTTCCCGATGACTTTCTTTTGATTGATGAAACTCTGATTCTAAAACTGTCACCTGTGATATGCAAGTGAACTTAGGCAAGTGGTAATGGTAGCTCCATCTATTTCAGATATAATTAATGACAATATGGCTTTAAAAAATGGCTATGTTTTTAAAAGCCAACAAAAAGACCAAGAGCAATGCCTTCCATATTACTTTCTTTTAATTGATGAACCTCTGATTCTGAAACTGTTATCTGCATGATGCAAATGAACTTAGGCAAGTGGCAATGGTAGCTCCATCTATTTCAGATATATTACAATCATGGCTTGGAAATGACCATGTTTTTAAAGGGTCAACAAAAAGTGCAATGTCTTCCATATGACTTTTTTTTGATTGATGAAACTCTGATTCTTAAATTTTCAACTTATAGCAGTATTGATTTTCTATCTAGAACAGCATCATTTTGATGTAACATGAAATGAGCACAAAAAGCTCTCTGCTTTGCAGTTACAGATTCACCAGTCTTAAAAAAAGATTCAACAGCAAAAGCATGGTGTACGCCACACCAAGTCATGATTATAACTCAGTTAAGAATAAATGGTAAGACATTTGCTAGATGGAGCTACCATTACCACTTGCCTAACTTCACTTGCACCATAAAGGTGACTGTTTAAAATGTGAGAAGTATTTCTGCCACATTCTGTAGTGTGAGTAATAAATGATAATTGGACTAGAATTGGCGATAGTGTTATATTCACTTGGTATCACATGTATCTAAAAGTGAGAGATAGAAAGCCGTAGAAATTTCTTTGCTCTAGAACTGCTTCTAACAATTTTTGTCTCATGATTTATTGTTAAAGTAAACACAGCAAAACCTAGAGATTGTCAAGTCAGAGGGAAACAAACATTTTAGACTTTGATTATCATTGAAGCAAAAAAAGGAAAAATGTAGAGACTATCTCAGCAGCATTATTAATGACCACTCATTTTTTATATATTTATTTTGCTACCCTTACTTATATATATGTCTATATATAGTTGTTATATTACTTTAGAATTTAAAAAAAGAAAACAGTAATACACCTACGACACTCTTATTATAGCCTAAAGTACTGGGAAGTATCATTTTGATCCCTATTGATGGTATCAGCAGGACAGCAAGGGAGTCTATTCCCTTTCCACTAGCACTAGATCAGGAAGATTGTTTTTGTGTCTGAGGTGGAGTGCCACACCTACCATCAGCTCCATATATATATATATATATATATATATGGAAGTGCATGGTGTAATGGTTAAAGTCATGGGAAATGGACTCGTTGCCCCGAGTTCAAATCCTGGATGTGGTAATTGCATTTCCATTTATCGCTAATACCCTTGGGAAAGATATGAATTCTACTCTCCCTCCAGCTATGGGTAAATAGTACGGCAGACTGGGCTCTTTAACCTTGGTTAGGCAACCGGTCTAGGAGAAGGAAAAATTCTGAATTCAAACCTGTTAAACTCCGCTTAAGAAATTGACCTGTCGCATCCTGCTCGTGCAGAGGGGCTGGTATATATATATATATATATATATATATATATATATATATATATATTATTGGAAGTGTGAAGTTGCTTCAACACAGGGTCAATTTCTTAAGTTGGGTTTAACAGGTTTGAATTCAGAGTTTTTCTTCTCCTAGACTGGTTGCCTAAGTAAGGTTAAAGAGCCCAGTCTACCCATTGTTTTAGAGAGAATAGTTGGATTAATACTTTTCTCAAGAGTATTAGGGCTATGTGAAATGCAAATAGCCTCGTCCAGAATTTGAAGTCGGGTTGACAAGTCCATTTTCTAAATTGTTAACCATTAAACCACATGCCTTTTGTCTTCTAACTAAGCTTGAAATTCTGGCACTGGAAGGAAACACAAAACTATTTCAGCGACCAAAAGATGATGATTATTATTATTATTATTATTATTATTATTATTATTATTATTATTTCACTCCTGTGGGTTTTCTCACCAGTGTTAGCTGATGGTATTTCGCTGGAGTCTGAGTGACAACAAGTCTCCTCAGGTCTCCAGGAATCTTGAGTATTCTAGCCGATTGTAGCAGTGCAGTAGTCTGGATGGTCTCAATTCTTCCTCTGATTTCTAGATCCCCCAGTATTTTTTCCAAGTTTATTGGTACTGTTCCAAGTGCACCAACTACAATTGGTATCACTTTCACTCTCATAATTATCATTCTTATTATTATTACTATTACAAATGATAATGATGAATCTCATTACTATTAGAATTGACGATTATGATGATTTTCCTATTCTGATTGACACTTGAAATTCTGGCTCTGGAAGGAAACACAAAACTATTTCAGTGATCAAAAGATGATGATGATTATTATTATTATTACTTGCTCTTTTTGAGTTTTCACATCAGCATTAGCTGATGGTATTTCACTGAAGTCTGAGTGACAGCAAGTCTCCTCGGGTCTCCAGGACTCTTCTGAGTATTCTGGCAGATTACAGCAGTGCAGTTTTCTGATATTATTATTATTATTATTATTATTATATTATTATTACAATTGATAATGATGAATATTACTATTATGATGATTTTTACTATTCTAATTGACTCTTGAAACCGTGGAACTGGTAGGAACCACAAAACTATTTCAGCCACCAAGAGATGATAATAATGATGATGCTTATTATTATTACTATTAGAATTGACAATTATGATGATTCTTACAATTCTAAATGACACTGTATATTTTGAAAGTTCTTTGATTTCTTTCTTCTTTTCTGGTTTTGGAAACGAAACAGAAAAGACAAATAGAAAATTAATTAAAAGATTTACATTTGCTTAAATAAAAAAAAAAAAAGGAAAGAAAACCTAAGAGAGACTAACAAGATTGTTTCATTATTGTAATCTTCTTAATAATTAAGAACCGCCTTTTTATCCTTTCAAGTTGAACAATGCCTTTCATTATTTTCTGTTTGTCTTAACAACAAGCAATGTTCAAGTCGTCACCCTCTATTTGATAAACAACACGTTTATCAGATTCAATGGTGCAGTCTGGCTTCTTCTTTTGATAATTTTTATTTTCTCTTAGTCGTTCATTCATTTGTTCACTGTGGTAAACTTTTAAAGATTTATACAATTTAATAAACATCGCTAGGTTGGCACTGTGGTTAGTAAGTTTAGCTTGCTGATCTTTACAAATACTTCTGTCTTTCTTGAGTCCCCTATGTTTGTGGCATAGTGTTGAAAGACCCGAAACTTCCCAATGAACCCTGCGGATTACATCACTGACGACAATCACCAGCGCCCCAAATGTAGGAGCGTATATTTAAAAATTTAATAAACATTGTTAGGTTGGCACTGTGGTTAGTAAGTTTGGCTTGCTGATCTTTACAAATACTACTGTCTTCCTTGAGTACCCTTTGTTTGTGGCCTTGTGCCAGACTAAAAGTTTTGTAAATATCTAAAAGGAGACATTTATGAAAAGGTTGATAAAATCCCCCCCCCCGCTCTTAAATTTTAAAAATCTTAAAATTATTCTAAACTTCTTGTGTCAGAGTTAATGTCAAATAATCCTTAGGGATATAAGACTCCCCAACACCAACACCACTGCCACTAAGATAATCTAAAATTATTTTTATAGTCTTTCAAGACCCAGGCAGAATTGTTGTGTTACAATGATAAAAGTACCACCTGTATATTGGTATAATAGGCACAAAGGATTAAAGTCAAATTGGATGTCCATTTGCAAACTGAAAGACAAAGGTTTGGTTTCTTTGTTTAATGGCATACCAACCTTTGTAGGTTATTTAATACAAAAACCATCCCTGTAGATAAACAGTAGTGTTACTATTTAACCCATAGCTGAGGGATAAGGGGGTTCATACCCTTTCCCAAGGGTATTAGTCCAAAAGTGAATGTAATAGCATAACTGGATTTTGAACTTGCTTGCTACAATGTCACATCCAGCATTTTGGCCAATATGCTGTGCGGAAACTCGCCAGTGGTGTGAAAAGGGTAAACCACTGCTAGTGGTATAAGACT
The DNA here is from genome assembly GCA_023376005.1 of Doryteuthis pealeii. Lineage (NCBI taxonomy): Eukaryota > Metazoa > Mollusca > Cephalopoda > Myopsida > Loliginidae > Doryteuthis > Doryteuthis pealeii. The sequence continues at coordinate 46,831,991 of CM042167.1, forward strand.
ACTCAGTCAGCATAGTACTCCCTTATTCATGAGGATTGGGACACACCTATTAATTTTCATAGATAGGGTATATAACAGATTAATGTAATGCCAAAGCCCTCCTTGTAGAAGAACAGTAGTGTTACTATTTAATCCATAACTGGAAGAAATGAAGGAGTTCATACCTTTCCCAAGGGTATTAGTCCAAAAGTGAATGTAATAGCATAACTGGAGTTCGAACTTGTTTACTACAATGTCACATCCAGCATTTTGGCCAATATGCTGTGTGGAAACTCCCTGAAAGTTAAAGAATCCTTCATCACACCTGCCGCCTTACAAGGATTGTCATGAACTCAAATTTTATCATGTGTTTCAAACACACAAATAATATCTATTAAATTGCAAACTCAAAATTTCAGGGTAATTAAAAAAAAAACAGAATATTTGAATAGGAGGAACATTTAAAAATGATTCATATTTAAAGACTGAATTTTATTTAACCTTTTTTTTTTTTTTTAAATAGTGAAGAGGAGAAACAAAAAAAAAAACAAACCCTGACACTTTATAATGAAGATCGAAACGGCAATTAATAGGAGAAGAAGAGAATTCATGGCAGATGGGCAGGTATAATGAATAGAATAATTATAAAACCATATTTCTGTTGGGGGGGGGGCAGGAAATTGGCAAGAAAAAGAATGTCAAAAAGGGATGAGGCATGACAAATTAATCAAAGACTTAAAAAGAAAAATTGTCAAAAAAAGAAAGCGAAACAAAAAAGGGGTGGGTGGGGGTGAGAATAGATTTTGTCACACCATTTCAGTTCCCGATTGAGTAAAAAGAATGAAAACAAAAATAAATTTAATGACAAAAAGATTTTTCCTCGATTGGATATTTCTATGAATTTAGTCATAATGATCCACTTTCCGTAAGGGAAACTGCGGTATTCCTTGAAGGCAACGAATTAATTACTTTGAATTGTTTTGGGGGATTTTATATTCTGAGGACAAAAGACTTTTCAAGGGACACTTGTTTTAAATGAATTTTCTGATGAACAAGGCGTATTGTACATTTTCATCTCTCTCTTTAAAAAGTTAAATATTTTTTCGGGGGGAAAAATAGCAAACAAAAAAGTTGTAGGAATAATTTCTAAATAACTTCATTTAAATCTGTGAAAGATCCTTAAAATAAAACTTCAAATTTTTATCAAGAAAAGTTTCAACACAATTCAAGAATTACAATCAGTCATTTTTTGTTTATTTGATTCTTAAGGGTTTTTAGGTTTTTTTGGGTTTGTTTTTTTTTGCACATGGTCCTATCAAATATGAATGATTTTTAAACAGATCTATTAACCTATAGATGGTGCCCTAATATATACTACCCCTCTGGGTCAGAGTGGACATGGGAGTAATGGCAATGAAGGCTTACTTTTACACTCTCCACCTCTCTTCAGTTAACCCTTCATAGCCATTATTCCCAATTCCACTCTGACCCGTAGTGACAGTTCCAGTTAGGGTCCCATCTATGGGTCGAATAGATATATTTGAAAATCATTTGTATTAGATGGGAATACTTGATATTATATAACCATGTGTCCAAAAAAATTAAGAGACTATAATGTACATAATTCCCTAACACCTAAACATCAAATAACCCCAGACTAGTTGACATGCCATTAAAATTAATCAATCAATTTTCTCAAACATATAATTGGCCCATCTTTAAAAAAAAAAAAAAAAAAAAAGAAAAGGTCCTCATATTTTCTTCTGAAGAAAAGTCCCCGTTTATTGTTAAGATAGACTTTCTTGGTGGAAGTGAACATTATTATTATTATTATCAGTGGAGATCATCTATCATTAAATCAAATAATAAATCCTTAAGTTATCTGCTTAATTAAACCCAGAAACATGTCATGCTAATTAAATTCATATTAATTAAATATTTGTAGCAAATTCATTCTTGAGAAATATTTTTTTTCTTTTTTTTTTCAAATTACTGGTACTCTTTAGTTTTTACATGTTTTTGTTTTTGTCTTTGCAAAACCAAATTAAATCCAATTTTTGATGTGCATTAATTAACATTAGTTATGAAAAATATGAAACTAAAAACAACAACAAGAAAAATAAATAAAAACTGGATTAATTAGGAGTTCAGCGGAGTTTGAAATCTGCAATTAGTGGCATGAATACTCTTCATTCTTCACTTGCAAAACATTTTCTATCAAATATCTTAACTTTATTTCTTTAAAGCATAACTATAATTCCGACAGATGTTGTGACAGAATAAATAATACCATTCTGACTTTTTTAACTTCATTTCTTATAACCTCAACAAGAGATATTATCTTCTTTTTTTTTTTCCAGTTTTTTTAAAAAGTTCAATTAAATGTTGTCTCTTTTTTATTTAAGAACTTTCCATGTTCCCAATTCATTTCATCAAAGGTGATATTTCTACCAATGAATGAAGAACATAGTAATTCAATAATATTTCTCTGTAGATTTATAATTTCATCATGATCAACAGTTCAACATTCTCGTGAAACATTATTTAATTAGTGTTTATGATTTACACTTTTATTAAGACTTACTTCTCTCTTATATAATAACAGAGTAGCTGTTTTCAGTTTATCAACTTCTTGAATATCAATAGTGTACCTATCCTTTAGATCCTAGAGTTAGAAGGGCAGGCTTTAGATCCTAGACTTAGAGGGGTGGGCTTGAGATCTTAGAGGGGCGGGCTTCAGATGCTAGAGGGCTGGCTTCAGATCCTAGACTTAGAGGGGTGGGCTTCAGATCCTAGACTTAGAGGGGCAGGCTTCAGATCCTAGTCTTAGAGGGGCAGGCTTGAGATCCTATTCTTAGAGGGGCAGGCTTGAGATCCTTAGAGGGGCAGGCTTGAGATCCTAGACTTAGAGGGGCAGGCTTGAGATCCTATTCTTAGAGGGGCAGGCTTGAGATCCTAGACTTAGAGGCTTGAGATCCTAGACTTAGAGGGGCAGCTTGAGATCCTAGACTTAGAGGGGCAGGCTTGAGATCCTAGTCTTAGGCTTGAGCGGGCGCTTGAGATCTAGACTTGGGCTTGAGATCCTATTCTTAGAGGAACAGGCTTGAGGCTTGAGATCCTAGTCTTAGAGGGGCAGGCTTGAGATCCTAGACTTAGAGGGGCAGGCTTGAGATCCTAGACTTAGAGGGTTTAGCTTGAATTCAAACCTATTAAACTCCGCTTAAGAAATTGACCTTCTGTCACATCCTGCTCATGTGGAGGGGTTGGTAAATATATATATATATATATATATATATATATATATATATACCCAAAATTCCAACAACCCTCCCTCACTTTTCGGCTTATACCAACAATAGGCCAGTCCACAGATTTGTTTTTTTTTAATTTCAGTTGTGCCAAAAGGAATTCCACAAACTTCTGTTCCTAATAACGGTAAAGAACTTTGGAAAGGGCATCTTTTTATGAAAGTTAATCCTTTAACTGACTGATATCTTGACTACAAGTTGAATTTTAGGAAAACGTACGGTAGGTTAATAAGAATGGATGAAAATGTTTATCGGTTTTGAAGAGTTACTTAGTTTCATGACTATAAATATTCAACTTGGTTATTGATTTTATCTGATGAGCCAAATTTGATAATCATTTCGATTGCTTTGAGAGCATTTTCCTTTTCCTGAAAAGAATTTTTCTTCTTTTTAGAAAATTGCCTCCCAAGATAATGCAACTTCTCAATAATGGCTTTGATGCAATGGACTGATAAGAATCGTACACACATGATTTTCCACGGATAAAATCATGGCTATCAAAGAAAATAATTTTGACCAATCAGAAACAAGTAACTCAATTGCAAAATGAAAGTCTCCAGAATCAATGAACAAATAGGAACAGACTTAAAAGGGACAAAAACCAGTTTACTTAGTAATTACGAAAAGAAAATGAAAAACATTATTCTTATCAATTTCCATTATCAATCACTGTTTATCATCATTACTATTGATTCTTATATATTTATCTTTCTATACATCTAACTAATATATATATATATATATATATATATTGTACTAATATGCGGACATATCTTTCAATATATCTACTAATATGCACAAACATTAGACTTAGTCTGGTACAATGGGCTACCAAAGGATGATCATCTCTCTAATTAACTTAGGAATGGTTTCCCATATAAATAAAAGGTAGTGAGGTTGTTTGCATTTCGCACAATTACATGAATCCAATTATTCTCCCTCCATCTATGGGTAAATAGTAGGGCAGACTAGGCTCTTTAATCTTGATATGGCAACCAGTCTAGAAGAAAGTAAACTGAATTAAATCCTGTTAAACTCTGCTTAAAAAATGACCACGTGCTACATCCTGCCTGTGCAGAGGGGTTGGGTAAATACACACAACAGGTTTTCCATATAAATAGAAGGTACAGAGATTGTTTGCATTTCACATGGCACAATTAGATGAATCCAATTATTCTCCCTTCATCTATGGGTAAATAGTAGGGCAGACTAGGCTCTTTAACCTTGCTATGGCAACCAGTCTAGAAGAAAGTAAACTGAATTCAATCCTGTTAAACTCTGCTTAAAAAATGACCATGTGTCACATCCTGTGTAAATACACAGAGTAGGTTTCTTATATAAATAGAAGGTACAGAGATTGTTTGCATGTCACATGCCACAATTACATGAATCCAATTATTCTCCCTTCATCTATGGGTAAATATTAGGGCAGACTAGGCTCTTTAATCTTGGCATGGTAACCGGTCTAGAATTCAATTCTATTAAAAGCTGCTTAAAAAATGACCATATGCCAAATTCTGCCTTTGCAGAGGGGTTGGGTAAATACATACCACAGATGCCCCATATAAATAGAAGTCTGCAAATAGTAAGTGTGTATAAGACTAATATAAATTTTAAATATTTTCAGAATTAAAAAAAAAAAAGACTCAAAACATTTTCAGTACAAATTTTAAAAATTCAGATTTATCTAAAAAGTATTGCAATATTTTTCTTCTTCTTTTTTTTCTTTTTTTTCTTTAATTTGTCCGAGTTGAAGAAGAAAGAAATCTGACTCGATTATTCCGGTGCCGTTGTCAAGTGTGTCCTAAATCAAATCTGGCCTCAAACAGAATTTTCTTAATTCTTTTGAGAATTGATACCAGCTGCAAATGACAAACATATTTGCAACAAGTTATTTGCTCGAAAGATAGACGTAGACGAGAGAGAAGGAGGACGAGGAACGGGAGAAGAAGAGGCTGAGAAAAATAAACATATGTGAACGGTCTATGATAGCTTGACAGTTATGAACTGACTGAGATGGAAATTCTCTTTTCTTAATAAAATAAGCCTCACGTCTCGAGTGGTGATAGTTTCTTATATTTTATGATTACCATTTTAAATGTTTGGGTTGCATAAATAATCTGAGAGAGATTGATGAAATGAGAGGGAAAAAAACATATATATATATATTGATAAACAATGTCATTAAATCTTGACAAGCAACTGTGATCTTATCAATTAAACTCTTGTAGTTGCGCTCAACCAAAAGGAAGAAGAAAAAAGAAAAGGAACCTTTTCCTAAACTGATATTCTACTTTCACTTTGAAAGGAATTAGTATGCATCCGCATGAAACAGGATTTGATTAATACTTTCACTTTCACTTTCAATATAAGCCATCTTGCAACTTAACATTATAACTGGACATGAACAAATCCATTTTTTGTTTTGTTAATCTTTCTGTTTTTATATTCTATGTTCCTCTCATCTCATCTAGTTTAGAATAGTGCCAATTCCCTTAGAAAGGCATGAATATAACTATCCTCCCTCCAGTTGTGGATGAAGTTGTAGGGCAGCCTGGACTTTTTAACCTTGGTATGCCAACTGGTATAGAAAACTGAATTCAAACCAGTTGTAGATCTGGAGAGGGATGGGTTCCACCAGGTTATTCATACCAAAGACATAGAGTGTCCAGTTGGGAACCTCAAGGTTCACGGTTCGATTCCAGCCTTTGCCAACTCACCATATGAGTAGCACATGGATAAGAGCAGTAAAGTGAGGAGCTGATGGTAGTAGTGGTGCTCCGCCTCAGATGCCCAAACAATCTCCTTGGTCTAGCACTAGTGAAAATGGATAGACTCCCTCACTGTCTGTCTGATACCAACTTAAGGCCACCTCGGTGACTTATTATAAACTAGGTTACTTATTGTAAACTTATTGCAAACTAGGTTTTTTTTGTTGTCTTTTTTTAGAAAGAAATATAAAGATCTAATCCATGCTCTAAGAATGAGCCAATGAATTTCCTTGACACTGTTGTGGCATGTGTTTAAATAATGTTCGCAATTTTAACTTCCTGTTCATAAAATCACTCATTGAATTGAAACCATTCATTGATCTGTAGCGGATAGGCTCCACCTAGTTATTCATGCCAAAGACATACTAAATAAGTAGTACAACCATCTATGACATAAGTAGTGCCAAGATATGTGACATAAGTAGTTACCATTAATATGTGACATAAGTAGTGTAACCATCTGACACAAGTTGTGCAACCATCAATAGGTTACAAGATGTGTGACATAAGTGCAACCTTCAGTAAGTTACAAGATATGTGACATAAGTAGTGTAACCATCAACAGGTTACAAGATATGCAACCATCAGTAGGTTACAAGATATGTAAGTGTGCAACCATCAGTAGGTTACAAGATATGTGACATAAGTAGTGCAACCTTCAGTAGGTTACAAGATATGTGACACAAGTTGTGCAACCATCAATAGGTTACAAGATATGTGACATAAGTAATGCAACCACCAACAGGTTACAAGATATGTGACACAAGTTGTGCAAGCATCAGTAGGTTACAAGATATCTGACATAACTAATGCAACCATCAGTAGGTTACAAGATATGTGACATAAGTAGTGCAACCATCAATAGGTTACAAGATATGTGACATAAGTAATGCAACCATCAACAGGTTACAAGATATGTGACATAAGTAGTGCAACCTTCAATAGGTTACAAGATATGTGACACAAGTTGTGCAACCATCAGTAGGTTACAAGATATGTGACATAACTAATGCAACCATCAGTAGGTTACAAGATATGTGACATAAGTAGTGCAACCATCAATAGGTTACAAGATATGTGACATAAGTAATGCAACCAAACAGGTTACAAGATATGTGACATAAGTAATGCAACCATCAGTAGGTTACAAGATATGTGACTTAAGTAATGCAACCATCAACAGGTTACAAGATATGTGACATAAGTAATGCAACCATCAACAGGTTACAAGATATGTGACATAAGTAATGCAACCATCAGTAGGTTACAAGATATGTGATATAAGTAGTGCAACCATAACTAAACTAGTTTAAAGGATATGTTTCTTTTTGTATTTTTTATTTTTTAATTAGAAAGAATGAACCAATGAATTCCCTTGACACAGTTGTAGCAGGTGTTTGAATAATGTTCACAATTATAACTTCCTGTAGATAAGATCACTCAAATTTGTTTTGTTTTTTTGAGCTGAAACCAACATTTCAGAAATGAAATTGCTTATTCTTTTTTTTTGCCTCTAACTCCACCATAATTTACTTAAAAAATAAAAAAGAAGACAACCTGCCCAATAATAAACTTGAATAACAATAAAGATGTCAATTGAATTGAGGTTATGCTTATTGACTAGAGAAGAAGAGAGAAAAAAGATTTTTATTTTTAACTATTGGTTCACCTGTTATGAAACAGATGTCATGGTTCATTAACGGACATTGATTATATTTTCAACTTTTGATTGCCTCACAAAAATACGAGTTGATGAAGCTTAAAAGAATTCTAATTAATTAGCCAAACGCTAATGGAGTGCCAGTCAAATTATGGCTCATTGTTTGGGCTCGAATAATTCCATGGATTGATATTAACCTTTTGGGGATAATTTTTGTTTTCTAATAGCGCCTTTTAATAGAATGAATGTTTCAAGAGAACATTTTACAAAAAAGGAATAACTTGAACATTTCAAAGTGTCGTTTTCATAGAGTAGAACAGAAACATAAAGGGAGAGTCCCTATGACATAATAGCTAACGCGCTGGACTCCAAAATTGTAGCAAACGAGTTCAAACCCCAGTCATTCTATTATGTTCACATTCAAACTAATACCCTTGGGAAAGGTATGAGTTCCTTCACCCCCCCCCTCAGCTATGGGTTAAATTAAAAAAAAGTAAAGTCATTGCGGCGGCCTAATGTCAGTATCATCCCCTTCTATTTCCTTTTCACTAGTGCTAGACCAAGGAGATTATTTTAACTTCTGACATGGAGCGCCACACCTACCATCAGCTCCTTACTTTACTGCACAGATCCCTGTGCCTCTCATACGCTGAGTTGGCGAGGGCCGGTATTGAACCAGGAAACTTGTGGTTCCTAGCTGAACACTATACCTACTGAGCTAAACCGACCCTACATGGGTTAAATCTATACCACTACATTTATTCTACAAGGATGGCTTTAACATTAAATAACCCACAAAGTTTGATATAACATTAAATAAAAAAAACAAATGTTGGAATAGCTGTATTCAGACTACAAGGAATAATATACAGGTACACAAATTAAAGTAACAAAGGAAAAACACACATACCTTTAACCAATTTTATTAACATGTAAAAACACAACTAGACACAACAATATAACAAGTACTTAAAGACAGTACTTACAGTTATTTATCTCCCTCACTGAGGGGGTGCTCAGGTGGTATAGTCGGCTATGCTACCTCACTGAGGGGGTGCTCATGTGGTGTAGTCGGCTATTGCTCCCTCACTGAGGGGTTTTCTTTATCCACAGTTGACTGAGTGGCGAGAGCTTGATTCTCGAGATTTACTCCTCAGAGCCAATACCAGTTAAGAGACCGTTCTTACAATCTGACAAGGGATATTACTCTCCCTACTTCCTATCCCCTGGACATAGGAGAGTTCTAGCCCCTACACAAACAAATGAAATTAAAACAGAAAGTAAAAAAAAATAATTTTTAAACCTGATTGAGCAATTCCAAAAAAAGACATGGGTGGCTTTAACATTAAATAACCCACAAAGTTTGATATAACATTAAAGAAAGAAACCAAACAAATAAAATTCAAACAGAAAGTTTTCAAAAATTAAAAAATTCATTAAATATCCTAAAAGAATGACCCATTAGTTATAAAATGTGAGACAGAAAGTTGAAGATGAATAAATGTTGAAATGTTTTGATGAATAAACAAATAAAGGTCAACAGGTACATTTTCATATCTTCTTCTTCGTCTTCTTCAAATGTTGAAAATCATTCATTTTTGTCCCCTGGGAAAGCAACATGCTCTTTGAGTTGAAAGAATTGGTTTGAAGATATTTGAACTCTCCAATTCAAGATCTTTGACGTAGAAGACACCACACCTATTTTCAGGGCTTTCTACAAAAATAATTAAATATTTTATTTATTATACAACATTCAGTTAAGAGTCAAAATCAGAGATGATTCATAATTATCAGAGATTTTTGAAATGAGAAAACTTTATTAGAACTGTGTTGTTTGCTAAACAAATGAATCTCTCAAACGAAAAAAAAAATGGCACTTTTATGATAGTGTATAATACAGATATAAAATGTTATAAAAAGTGATTTTTTTTATTTTTTAGCTTTTGGTTTTGACTGACGTACAAATAGGAAAGGAATAAAAAGAGTGCAACATTTTTCTTTGATGAAAGAAAGTCTTGACATTGTAATCAGCAATGGCTGCCACGAGGCAAAAAGCAAATAAGAGTTAGAGTAACTATTTAAAGATTTGCATCACAGTCAGTATCAAAATGGCCGCTCTGACTCATTAACAATAATTGAGTTTCTTTATAACTTTGTCCGCTTTTGCAAGTTACTATAAAACACCTATCAATAGAAAATTAGAAAAGTTATGAGACATCTAATTAATAAGCCAATTTATCACTCTATAAAAGGTAGACATATTTTCATATGCTCATATAATATATATATATATATAATACATATATATATATATATATATGTATATATATATATATGTATATGTATATATATATATATATATATATATATTATATATATATTTAAATGTCTTTTGCAATTGTCTCTTCTTTTCAAATTTTCATTGTCAAGCAATCACAGATGACCAGATTTGTTGCTGTGTCATTTTCCTGTAATTTAACAAATAGACAAAAAAAAATATAAATAAATAAAAGTGGATAATTTATTATAAATTCACCAAATTCAGTCATGTGTGATGTTTTTTATCATTCATCAAATAGACTGAATAAAATAAAGAAAAAAGAAATAAACCAAGTAAAATAGAATCGAACAAAAAAAATTATTCTTTAGTTAGATAAAAAAGATTTTCAACAGAATCCTCCATATTGGATATTATTTTATAAGAATCTAGTTCTCTTAATATTTCATTATTTTCAACCAATTTTTAGAATATCCATAGAAAATTGAATATTTGAATCCAAAGATGACATTTCACTTTATCATTATAGAATTCATTTCAATAATTAAAATTGCAATTTATCAGAAAAATTGATTATTTCTTTATTTATCTATGTAAATATATAAATCCTGTAATCAGAAAATCTAAACTTTACTCTATTGATTGGATTGAAAAGGTTTTGATCAGGAGGATAAAATCAAATTTTTCACACCCGTTGGTTTTTCTCTGAGTAACAGCAAATCTCCTCAGCTCTCCAGATTTTCTAGATATTCTACCTAATCTTAACCATGCTGTGTTCTGGATGGTCTCAATTCTTTCTCTGATATAAAGTTCCTTCAGTCTATTTTCCAGACCTTTAATGTTTATTATTTTCTATCTTTAACCTCCAGTTTACAAAAAGTTGCAAGTAATTTTATTTGGGTATAACAAAATTATCATTATTTTAATCAACTAGTTTTAATCATAGTTTCTTTAAAACTTATATAATGCTTCTACATGTTGCATCTTTTGATGATCCTAGCTCTTTTGAAAGTTTTCTTGTGCTGGTCATTGTTCTTCTTTACTTTGTGTTTTTAAAATCATATATGGGAGAATATGTGCTTAATTGAAGTCGTACCTAATTTTGAAAGTTAATCAATTAATAACTAATTAATTAGGCGGGCATACCTACTTAAATGTAAGGCTAAACAAATCGAGAAAAATCAATCTCTGTATGTACATTTCGGCCTATTAGGCCTCATCAGCAGGCTATAGATGTGCGTGATTCGAACCTTGACTGTCAACCTGACAGGCAAGGACCGTGACCCCTACACCAACCGGACTTTCTTAGATTTTTCGTTTTGTTTAGAAGTAGGTTTTGTTCCTCTTATAGTGACTTCTTCTACACGACCGTATGAGAAGTAAATACACAAGCGATGTGTTTTGATATGGCTTTTAAAAAAAAATTTTAATTTTTTAAAAAGCACATATTCTCCCAAAAATTGTCGGCTAAAAAATTGTAATTGTCATCATCATAATCAACGACTGATTGTCATCCACTTCCGTGTTTTACTTCAAAGAATCAATCTTAAAAGGATTAAATTAGTTTTTTTTTTGCTCAGATTATTATATATTTGGGCCGGGTTAGCTCAGTTGGTAGAGTGTTCGGCTAGAAACCACAAGGTTCCTAGTTTGATACCAGCCCTCGCCAACTCAGCGTATGAGTAGCACAGGGATCTGTGCGGTAAAGTAAGGAGCTGACGGTAGGTGTGGCACTCCAACTCAGACGCTAAAATAATCTCCTTGGTCTAGCGCAAGTGAAAAGGGGATAGACTCCCTCGCTGATTGGCTGATACCGACTTTAAGCTGCACCGACGACTTTACTTTTTTAAGTTGTATAGTTTGATTTTTAACAGCATGTCAACCTGTCTTGGGTTATTTTATGACTAGTGGTTAGGGAATTGGATTGAGTTTATATTTACATTTTTGAATAGTTGTTTCTTAAGAGTTTTTTTTTGTACACGGTTCTATTGAATACAAATAATTTTTAAACAGATCTATTTGACCAATTAATGGGACTGAAATAGGTACATATCTAATAATAATCAATGACTCTGCAATATTACCCAGCCTCTCTGAGGGGATCAGCATCAAGGATACTGCCTAGAAACCAATGGTAACAATTGCACCTTAAATGTATTGTACACTATAATATATATATATATATATATAGGTATATGTAAAAACAAAATATTTTTGCGATGAAACAAAGAAAATACAGTGCTCAATCACAGTTTGTAAGAGCTAATATTTATTTATTTTACAATGTTTTCATAGATCAATGTTCAAAAAATTTATTTTTGTAGTTCTGGACTATAACAGCGTCCGCAAAACTAACCAACGTTATTTACAATCCTAAATGTGACATTGAGTAAAGAACTCCAACAAACACCATAGGATCTTGCTCCTCAGCCTGATGATTGCTATTTAGCATGAAACCGCGGTCGCTGATAATGAACATTGATCTATGAAAACATTGTAAAATAAATAAATATATATATATATATATATATATATATATATATATCTTCCAGGCTGTTAGTCATATCAGTACTGCTGTATGGCTGCACTACCTGGACCCTAACGAGGCGCCTCGAGAATAAGCTAGATGGGAGCTGCACAAGAATGCTGCGAGCAGTTCTGAACAAGTCGTGGAAACAGCATCCCACAAGGGAGCAGCTGTATGGTCACCTGCCCCCTATCTCACAGACCATCCGAGTGAGACGGACTAGGCATTGCAGGGCACTGCTGGAGATACCAGGATGAACTCATAAGTGATGTTCTCCTGTGGAAGCCAACACATGGACATGCCAGTGTGGGCCGCCCAGCAAGGACCAGCTATGTAAAGATGCTGGCTGCAGCGAAGAAGAACTCCCTGGGGCGATGAATGATAGGGAAGGTTGGCGAGAGATTGTCATGGATATCCGTGCTGCCTGCACGACATGATGATGATGATGATGATATATATATATATATATATATATATATATATATATATATATATATATACTTAATAGGGGAAATTCTGATACTTCAAATAGTGAATGGTAATGTATCACTAATGCTAGTATACATATTCTTAGTGGCAGATAATAAATAAATAAATTTAAAAGCTACTAATAGACGAAACTTCGAGGACCTCTGGTAGGATAGAGAGAAGAAAGGAAGTTGTAAACACGAACTAGATCTAAATTAAGATAAAAAAAACTTAGAGAGGAGGGCATTACTGTCTAACTAGGCCATGATTAAAGAGTAAAACTCAGTGGGTCTATAGATAAGGAATTTTGATTAAAGAATTAACACTAGACAATAACAGACAGGCATAAACACAGCCACTCTAAAGAAAGAAGTCAGAAGAACAATAAAAAAAAAAAAAAATTCCACCGATCAAAAAGACGCTTGAAAGAAAAAATACACAAATATCACCTAAAAACGTGGTTTGACAAAGCTCGGTGGGCCCCAGATACCCACGAGTGGAAATGGTCCATAATCACGATACCCCTGGTATTTAAGGTCTTTTTATTTACAAATATATATATATATATTAATTAAAGAAATGGATACAATAGAAACCTACTCAAGTTTCACCATTAGGATCTTCAGGTTTAAATCCACTGAATTAATCGAGGTACCAATTAATTGCAGCCGATTACACGTGTGTTCATTGAATAAGATGTTACGTTATGAGGGAACGCTTGTTTATGTTTTTTCTTTATATATATATATATATATATATATATATATATATATTTATGTTTTGATGTATAGTATGGTCATCAAGCTGATTTTGTTAGAGTTGATGTGAAATCACTGTCTAACTAGGCCATGATTAAAGAGTAAAACTCAGTGGGTCTATAGATAAGGAATTTTGATTAAAGAATTAACACTAGACAATAACAGACAGGCATAAACACTGCCACTCTAAAGGAAGAAGTCGGAAGAACAATAAAAAAAAAAAAAATTCAACAATCAAAGACGCTTGAAAGAAAAAAAACAAATATCGCGGGGGGGGGGAACGCTTGTTTATGTTTTTTCTTTATATATATATATATATATATATATATGTGGAGAAATATATAAATCTAAACTGGGTATTTTGCCAGTCTGAATAAAATAAAAATGTGGTCTGACAAAGCTTGGTGGCCCCAGATACCCACGAGTGGAAATAGTCCATAATCACGATATACATGGTATTTAAAGCCTTTTTATTCACAAATATATATATGTCTTTTGATGTACCCTAATAAAATTGTTCGTATGGTCATCAAGCCGATTTTGTTAGAGTTGATGTGAAAATCAAATTAGTTGAAGAAGACTTTCCTGAATTGATTTGTTTAAAACTTGTCAATGTTGAGACGGCATCAGTTGTGAATGAATCGGGAAATTGGCTAATCAGAGAGTAATTGTCAACGTGACTGGCTTTGCCTTTTGGCTTTGCGGAATCAGTTTGAAAGTTGGGCAAAAATAATTTGCTTCATTACTGGCTTCATATGACTTGACTTAATGGCTATGTAATTACAAAGTAATAATATTAAGCAGAATATAAGATATATAAATAGAATGTGAGATATCAATAGGCTGATATGACGAGATAGCTATGGACAGAGTAAAGATGAATAGACTGGGTTATCAAGAGGTTGATATGACGAGATAGCTAGATAGGAATTGACTGAGAAAGATAGACAGTTATCAATGGACTTATATTACTAAATAAAATGGAAGTGCGTGGTGTAATGGTTAAAGTCATGGGAAATGGACTCGTCACCCCGAGTTCAAATCCTAGATGTGGTAATTTGCAATTTCACATAGCGCTAATACCCTTGGGAAAGGTATAATCCTACTCTCCCTCCAGCTATGGATAAATAGTAGGGCAGACTGGGACCTTAACCGTGATTAGGCAACTGGTCTAGGATATGGAAAACTCTGAATTCAAACCTGTTGAACGCCGCTTAAGAAATTGACCTTGTGTCACATCCTGCTCGTGCGGAGGGGTTGGTAAATATATATATATATATCCCCAAAATTCCAATTAGCTTATATTGCTAGATAGTGAGATATGTGAATTTACAGAGTTGTAAACGGGCTGATATGATGAGATAGCGAGATAAGAGATGGACAGACTGAGTTATCAATAGTTTTCTGCTCCACATTTATAACCTTGTGTCAGACTAAGCCCAATTTAGTAAATATCTATAAGATACAAATCTTGGATTTTGGTTTGGGAATCGCGAATGAACGTTTACTGATTAACTCATTTAAAAGTTAGTTCCATCCAAGTGAAATATTTCCTCGTGTCTCTTAAGAAACTTGTTCATCATCAGAAGACGGAGAAAAGAGTTGATGGGCAAAATAAAATAAAATACTTTCTTCATTACTAGTCTTATAATAGAGCCCACACTTTTCCTCCTCCTCCTCCTCCTCCTCCTCCCCCCTACATCTCCACCCACTTCCCTGATGATCGTGTCTAATTAACTTACCTTCATAATTCCATCTCTTCTCTCCCCCTTTCCCCGCCCCCCCCCAACCCTTGTCATCCAAAAATTAAGGTAAGAAAATAAGCACAAGTTGAACATTTCACAGTTTTATTTCCCTTGCAATTAGATAACGTGTATTTCTCGTTGCGGCCTTCTCGAGAGACTCGTTCAGTTTTCAGCTTTTGTTTCATCTCTCTTTTTGATTTATTTCCTCCTTGTAATAAGCGAATGAGACTAACTTGACGAAATTTAACCTAATTGTTTCACCGCATGTGAAATTCTCAAAGAAGCAGAACGGACGCCAAATAAGGACTTTTCCAATTGCACTGAAATTTTGTTAAAATATCAATTTAATATAATAAGCTATGCAGCAGAATTACAAGCTGATGATATTCAATTTATGAATTCTTAATGGATCGGAGAAAAAAATATTTCTAGCGATAAAGTCACTGCTTTTTAAATTACCTGACCTTTGAACTTGTGGGTCCCTTGTAAGGTGCCCTCTCTCATGAATGTTGTCACTTGACCCTAGGTGTCAAAAGAAATGGACAAATACACATTTACAGTTTGGTTACCACATTTATTAATGTTTTTATATTTCTGGAAATTAAATGAAATCAAGAAATAAAGATACTTGTCTAATATTAAAGAATAAAAATACTTATCAAAAATTAGGGAAAAAAATACTAGTTAAATATTAAGGAATAATAATACTAGTAAAAAAATAAGAAATGAAAATACTAGTTAAGTATTAAGGAATAAAAATATTAGTTAAATATTAAGGAATAAAATACTAGTTGAAAATTAAGGAATAAAAATACTAGTAAAAAAATAAGGAATAAAAATACTAGTTAAATATCAAGGAATAAAAATACTAGTAAAAAAATAAGAAATTAAAATACTAGTTAAATATTAAGGAATAAAAATACTAGTAAAAAAATAAGAAATTAAAATACTAGTTAAATATTAAGGAATTAAATACTAGTTAAAAATTAAGGAATAAAAATACTAGTAAAAATAAGGTATAAAAATACTAAAAATACTAGAAATATTAAGGAATAAAAATACTAGGTATAAAAATAAAAATATTAAGGAATAAAAATACTTAAATATTAAGGAATAAAATACTAGTAAAAAATTAGAAATTAAAATACTAGTAAAATATTAATAAAAATACTAGTAAAAAATAAGGAATAAAAATACTAGTTAAATATCAAGAATAAAAATACTAAAAAAAATAAGAAATTAAAATACTAGTTAAATATTAAGGAATAAAAATACTAGTAAAAAATAAGAAATTAAAAATACTAGTTAAATATTAAGGAATTAAATACTAGTTAAAAATTAAGGAATAAAAATACTAGTAAAAATAAGGTATAAAAATACTAGTAAAAAAAAAGGTATAAAAATACTATAAGGAATAAAATACTAGTTAAATATTAAAAATATTAAGGAATAAAAATACTATTTAAATATTAAGGAATAAAAATACTAGTAAAAAATTAGAAATTAAAATACTAGTAAAATATTAAGGAATGAAAATACTAGTAAAAAAATAAGAAATTAAAATATTAGTCAAATGTTAAGGAATAAAAATACTAGTGAAATATTAAGGTATAAAAATACTAGTCAAAAATGAATAAAGTTAACTATAAAAATGAATAACATAATATGCGGCTTTCATGTTAAGGAAATAAAAAAAAAGAATAAGTAGTATGTGACCTGTCAAGACTTTGTATGCAATGTACTCTTCAGTAAGGTTGAAGAATTTATGTGCTAAAATATTGAATGCAACAAAATACAGTGCTCCCACCCCACCCCCAAATATGTGGAATATTATTTCCAGCGATTGTTAGACAGTAGTATGAATACTAATAATATTAGTAGATATATTGATTTTTATTAAAGTGTGCATGAAATTTCATTGTAAGAATGTGTGAGACAAAAGGAGACAGATAAGGGAAATTGATGAGGATGGTTTCAAATAATTACTTATCAAACATGACATAGAAAATCTACAAAGTTGATATCATAATTTGCTAATTTTTCTTTTTTTGAAGAAATATCAAAACTTGTGAATGATAACTGAAACGGAAGACAAGTTGCTATGTAGATAAAATCATAGCAGAAGTCAAAAATGCTAATTTTTCTCGAACAGGTAAAAATTCTTCTCAGGTGTGAAAATTGATATTGGCAATGCTGAAGCAGAATAATCCGAAAAAGATGAGAGATAGGCAAACAGCTGGAATCTTTTGAAGGAAGTCTTTTTTTTTTATTATTAATTAAAACTTTTTAAAAATAGTTTACTGCAAAAACTAAAAAGCAGATTCACAGCTGCAACCATTAAGAAATAAGTGTATTTGTTGTTTTTTTTATCGAGAAGCATAAAGAGATATTTCTTCTTTGTGAGACAAAAAAATAGTCCCTATATATGAAGACAAAAATATTCCCTTTTTAGAAAAACATCTGTACGAAAACAAAGACAAAGAAATAGTCCATCTTTAGAAAGACAAAGAAATAGAGACAATAGAAAGACAAAGACAAATAGTCCATTTCTACAAAGACAAAGACAAATAGTCCATATTTCGCAAAGACAAAGACAAATAGTCCATATTTACAAAGACAAAGACAAATAGTCCATATTTACAAAGACAAACAAATAGTCCATAATTACAAAGACAAAGACAAATAGTCCATATTCACAAAGACAAAGACAAAGACAAAGACAAATAGTCCATATTTACAAAGACAAAGAAATAGTCCATCTTTAAAGACAAAGATAAATAGACAAAGACAAAGACAAATAGTCCATATTTACAAAGACAAAGACAAATAGTCCATATTTACAAAGACAAAGACAAATAGTCCATTTACAAAGACAAAGACAAAGACAAATAGTCCATAATTACAAAGACAAAGACAAATAGTCCATAATTACAAAGACAAAGACAAAGACAAATAGTCCATATTCACAAAGACAAAGACAAATAGTCCATATTCACAAAGACAAAGACAAATAGTTACAAAAGACAAAGACAAATAGTCCATATTTACAAAGACAAGACAAATAGTCCATATTTACAAAGAAAGACAAAGACAAAGACAATAGACAAAGACAAAGACAAATTACAAAGACAAAGACAAATAGACAAAGACAAAGACAAATAGTCCATAATTACAAAGACAAAGACAAATAGTCCATAATTATAAAGACAAAGACAAAGACAAATAGTCCATATTTACAAAGACAAAGAAATAGTCCATCTTTAGAAAGACAAAGATAAATAGTCCATATTTACAAAGACAAAGAAATAGTCCATCTTTAGAAAGACAAAGATAAATAGTCCATATTTACAAAGACAAAGACAAATAGTCAAAGACAAAGACAAAGACAAATAGTCCATATTTACAAAGACAAAGTCAAATAGTCCATCCTTAGAAAGACAAAGAAATACTCTCTTTTTAGAAAAACATATTTGCCAAGACAGATATACTTTCTGTTTTCAAAGCCAAAGAAATACTCTCTCTCTCTCTCTCTCTCTCTCTCTCTCTCTCTCTCTCTCTCTCTCTTTCCATGGACAAAGAAATACTCTCTTTTCATAAAGCCAAATAAAGATTCCCTCTTTACAAAGAAAAAGAAATACTCCCTTTTTAGAAAAATTTTACAAAGACAAAGAAATATTCTCTCTTTAGAAAAACAAACAAGTACTCCCTTCTTACAATCACAAATTACTTGGATATTAAACCCTTATCACTTATTTATTATCATTACCATAAAAAAAGAAGATTTTTTTAAAAATTTAAAAATCTAAAATTTGCACAAAAGTTTAAAATTATTTATTCAGAACATTATCTTTGTCTTAATTGTTTTGATCATTGCATTTAGTTCAACTTTCTTTTGTATAAACTTCAGTTATGATAGGAAATATCAATTTTCAATATTTTCATGTTTATTTTTCATTATCCTGATTATAATCATGACATTTTAGAGAAGGTGGGTGGGACGGAAGAGAATTTGAACGTTTTCTGAGGTGGAAGATTCAACAAACTAAACAGAGAAAAGGTTTTGTTTTTGTTTATTTTTTTCAATAAAATATAATTAAATAAATATAATTAAATAAGACGTCCAATAATTTTCAAGACAAGTGTAGCAAATGGTGAATGGATGAGTGTCTGAAAGAAAGTCTTAAAGAAAAGGTAAAAAGTCTGTAAGAGAAATTCTACTAAACAAAACTGTTTTTCTCACTTGTTTCAAACAGCTTTTTTTTTTCTTCTTCATCATCTTCTCTTGATTTGTCTCATCTTTTTCACACATTTTAATTGAACAACAACAACAACAACAAATATTACACAAGATATATTGCACGATATTATTATTATTATTATTATTGCTTTTTTGGGTTATTTTTCAAACAACATTTCCACAAAACAATTTCATCGTGTTTCACACAATTTTAGATGTCAGGTTCCCTTGACAAAATTGTCACATTAAATTTTTTTAAATACGTCAAATCGATAATAGTCAATTTAAAAACAAAATTTGTTTAAATTTTTGACAAGATTATAATTGAGTCTCTTTAAATGAAATAGAAATCGTAGAACTCTGTTAGATATATTGTCAACTATCCAAGTTTAGAATATCATAAAAAAGCTGTGTGTGTGTTGGGATGGGGGGGGGGCTTAGTAAATAAGTTTATTAAAGTTATTAATCATGTAGCGGAATGATGTTGAAAGTAAAGGAAAATGTGGATATAACAACACAAACGACTATGTTCAATTGATATTTCGCCTCATTATTGTTTGAGGCTTCCTCAAAGAATAAACTTCTGAAGAAGACTCAACCAATAATGAGGCGAAATATCAATTGAACATAGTCGTTTGTGTTGTTATATCCACATTTTCCTCTACTCTCAACCATATATATATATATATATATATATATATATATATATATATATATATTTAACATTTTTTAAAAAACAAAAAACGTCGGGAGAGTTAGACACTTTGTCTAAGCTTCCTGAAATAGACTATAATGCTAAATCTCTAAGTCTTTTGTTATTTCTTTACTTATATATTATATATATATATATATATATATATATATATATATATATCAGAGTTTTCCTTCTCCGAAATCAAAGGATTTTTAAAATATTTAGAATTTAAAAAAAACATTTTTCCTATTTGAATATATTAAGCTGAACAGTATTTAATAGTATAAAAATTTCAATGTTTTTTTTTTTTCTACTTAAATTTAAAACTACTTACCCATAATAACAAGCAAAATTGCTATCAATCATTTTTAAAAATACGTCATAAAAATATCTCGATTTTTTTCTATAATGTCTGGAAAACTTTTTCCTTTTTGTAAAGGTGCATTTAAAAAGATTTTTTTTTTTTTTTTTTTACAAAATCTGACATTATTAACTTTCTTAGTTTCTTAAAGTAGTTGTCGTTTGCTCGATCCGTAGTTTTAGAGCTCCATGTTTCAAATCTTTGTTTCATTAAATATGCTGTATATGCCTGTCTTGAATGAATCTTGTGCCTCTCTGCCTGTTTGATTGCTATTCAATGGGTGCAGTAGTGTGGTTGCTATTTTTTAATTTTTTTACACTTTATTAAAAATTATATTGCCTTTCAGCATGGACTGCCTAAATTCATTTATTATTATTATTATTATTATTATTATTATTATTATTATTATTATTATTTTAATCTATCACACAGAAAAAAATACATCAAGTTATTTTGACTTTCTTTTCATTTCATTTTATTTATTTATTTATTTATTTATTTATTTAATATTAAACTTTCATTACTTCAAGGAGGTGAGAATATATCAATTTTTTAGTTTAGTAATTAAAAAAAAAATTTTTCTAATTATAACAAGATATTAGGATATTAGATTTTACAGTAAATAAGAAATTTGTAAAATAAGTTTTTTTTTTTTTAAACGTAGCGTCAAATTTTCTACTTGATTGCTTCTGTTTTGAGACCAAAGAAAGATCTATGTAAATATATTTTGAAAAAGAAATCATTAGAATAAACAGTGTGATAGAAATACCTTACCTCACATGTTAAACTGTCACCTGTGTGAGGCCAATTAATTTAGGCAAATGGCAATGGTAGATCCATCTAGCTAATGTCTTACCCCTTTTTTTCCCAGATACTCTCAGTGATGATTATGGTTTGGGTATTTGCCTCATACCCCACTTGTATGGGCTGGGCACAAGGCCTCGTTTTAACATGGGCCCACCCACAAGCCGAAGCTCATGGGTGGGAAAGAACAAAAATTGCGTCAATCCCTTCAGAATTCCCGCTCAAGGGGGCACCTCAGCCCTGCCCCTTTAAATCAAGGGGGCAGGTATTGCCTGGGCAGATAGCCCCCTGAGATCGACGCTATTATTTACAAAAACCTAATCCAGCGGCCGAAGCTAACTGGACCTCCCAGCTAGGCTGGAGTTAGTAGGTCTGATGATCATGGTTTGGACTGGTGCACAACGTGCATTTGCTGTTGAAATGTTTTTTGTGAAGACTGATGAATTGCTGTGCAGAGAGATTTTCATGCTCATTTCATGTTACACCAGAATGATGCTGTTCTGTGTAGAATCTTTAACCCTTTGTAGTATAAATTTTCTATTTGGAACAGTATAACATAATATGATCACAAAAAGCTCATTGTATTTCAATTACAACTTCATAAGTTAAAATAAGAATTTTTGACAGCAAACGTATGGCATGCACCAATCCAAGCTATGATTGTAACCGATTGTGTCTTGGGGTGGGGGTGGGGTAAGACATTACTTAGATGGAACTACCATTGCTACTAGCTCCACACAGGTAACTGTTTAAAATTTTGGAGGGATTTCTGCCGCACTTTCTACAAAAAAGAAATGTTTTCATAAATCCTAAACTAAGAATTTAAAATAAAATTAAAACTAAATTTCTTCAATATAATGGAGGGTGGGGTGTCCTCCCTAAAAAATAGATGGGATTATTTACTTATCCCTGGTTGTAAGTTTGGTACCTTCCCTTTCCTTTGGATCACAGGGCAGTGTGGAGAGGGATGTGCTGCATGGGCAACAGCTTATCCTCCATATGGACCCGCTCAGGCTATGTAGTTCAAATTAAAAAAAATTTTTTTTATTTAACACTACTCCATCGTCTTTTGTTGATGGAATGCTGCCAACCAAATGCCAAGCAAAAAAAAGGAAGAAGAAAAAAAGGAAAAGAAGTAGATCGCTTCTTGTTCTTTGAAATTCTAATATATGTTCAAACCAATCAATAGTTCAATGACATTTTCATTGATTGGATGACAAAAGTTTTTTTCCTGATTTTTGTCATTTCGGCTCGTTGAAGGTCAACCTGATCTTGATTGGTCTTTTAAGCGACACATCTCATGATATCAAAAAAAGTCGTCGGAGGTGGCCTAATGTCGGTATCAGCCAGACAGCAAAGGAGTCTAGACTCTTTTCACTAGTTCTAGACCAAGGAGATTATTTTAGCATCTGAGCGCCATACCTACCATCAGCTCCTCAATTTACCACACAGATCCCTGTGCTTTTCATATGTTGAGTTGGCGAGGTCCGGTATCGAACCAAGAACCTTGTGATTCCTAGCCGAACACTCTAGCGACTGAGCTAAACCGGCCCTAATATCATGATATACTTATATGTTACAAAAAGATTCATCTTTAAGAGTTTCTCAAAGCATTACAAAATTTCTAGCCATCATCATCATCAAGCAGTCTGACAGTATGGACTTGACTCACCTTTGGTAAGTCCTCCAGATGACATCCAGTGTCTGCACAGAGCTGATGAATGGTGTGTCTCTGTGTATTAGTCCATAGGAGAAAGTCACTTATGAGTTCTTGCTTACTTCTCCAACAGTGCCCAGCATGTATTGCTTGTTTCACTTGGATGTTTATGAGATGGGAAGTAAGTGATCATACAGCTACTGTTTTGTAGGGTTCTGCTTCCAGGATTTGTTAAAAACAGCACACAGCATTCTTTCGTAGTTCCCATCTCACTTTTCTCCTGGCTTTTCATTTGTCCAAGAGGTGCAACCATACAGTAGTACTGACAGCTTTTGGACTAATGCCCTTATGAAAGGTATGATATGGGCTAAATAGTACCCTTACTTTTCATCTACAAGGATGGCTTTGGCATTAAATAACCTGCAACGGTTGATATGCCATTAAACAAAGAAATGAAGAAAGCAAACCTGTCAATAGAAGTCCTTGTCTTATCTATGCAAATGTTAATATTGCTTTCAGTAGATGAGATGTTCTTCTGTTGTCAACTATTGCAAGAATATACAAATGTCTTTGTAAAAACCAGAAGAAAAAAAGGTCAAAACAAAAAATATCAGTTCATGATTGACTGATCTCAGAATAGATTTGCTTTCTTTGTTTAATGGCATGTCAACCTTCAAAGGTTATTTAAAGCCAAAACCATTCTTATAGAACATTAATGCTACTATTTAACCCATACCTGGAGGGATGAGGAGGTTCTTACCTTTCCCAAGGGTATTAGTCCGAGAGTGAATGTATTAGTGTGACTGGTACTCAAACTTGTTTACTATCATGTTGCAGTCCAGCATGTTAGCCACTACGCCATGGAGACTCTCCCCTAATCTCAGAATAGTTACAACTTGTGACTATATTTTGACTTCTATGGCATATTTAAATTCATTAGTAGGAAGTGCATGGTGTAATGGTTAAAGTCATGGGAAATGGACTCGTTGCCCCAAGTTCAAATCCTGAACATGGTAATTGCATTTCACTTAACGCTAATACCATTGGGAAAGGTATGAATCCTACTCTCCCTGTAACTATGGATAAATAATAGGGCTCTTTAACCTTGGTTAGGCCAACGGTCTAGGAGAAGGAAAACTCTGAATTCAAACCTGTTGAACTCCGCTTAAGAAATTGACCTTGTGTCACATCCTACTCATGCAGAGGGGTTGTTAGATATATATTTGAATTCATTTTTTGGGGGGAAGGGCTGTGTACCATTTCGTTATTTTAGGTTCCATACACAAACAAATATATAAGTTATGAATATTTTTTTTTCTTAATTTATTTAAAACTATAATTTTGTTTTATTTTTTTTTATACCCCATCTCCATTCTCCCCAATTACTGTATGCAGTTAACGCTATAAAATGAATGACTTTTGCTTTCAAAGACAAAATGGCAGGTTTGTGTTGGTTTGAGGTTTTTGTATGACAGCTTAATAAGTTTACACGGATATTTTCTGCTTCAAAATCTTGGTAATTTTCACCTTTAGTTGGCTTAATTCCTAGCAAATAAGGCAATTAGAGTAACCTCCCTTGACTTTCACTTTGAAACAAGCCGGTAGCTATTTTGAAAGTCTCCTTGTGAAATACACAAATCTTAGAAACTTTTTGAAAACAATACAACTGCATGCTTTAACACAAAAATATCATAAAATGTGTTCTTAATAACAATTAAGTTCATTTTAGATAATGCGCATGCACAATTTTATGCTAGGAATTTAGCCAACTAAAGGTGAAAATTACCAAAATCTTTTTTTATAAAATCGACCAGAATTTAATGTGTGCCATATTTGAAAGAGACTTTTTTTTTATGTTGCTTCTAATTTTGAGACGAGTCATTATCATTCTAAAATTTGTTAAGGAATTTTTTCTTTGTGTTGCTGATGTGATCACTACATTTCAGCCAATCTATTCTACAGGCTTCTTCAGGTGTATAATCCACAAGTAAAGAGAGGGAAAAAAAAAATCTTTTCTAACAAAATGAGATAGCAAATATGTTTCACTCTGAATGTTATTACCCCCGCCCCCGCCCCGAAATCAAGTCCATAGATTTTTGTTGCGAAGAGGGGGGGGGGAGAAATGAAAGAAATAACCTGTCAGCTCATTGCATTGTGTGTGTTAGGCCAGTATAGATTCCAGCGTTTATGTAGTTCTGCTTGTTCGACAGGCGAAGCAATTTCACACATCCCCACCCACCTACACACACACACACACCCTATGTATAAATTAGAATCACCTGCTTTACATGGCTGGCTATGAATTCTATTGTGTGCCTCTGAATAGGTTGTTATATTAGCTTTGAATGTCTGTTAGCCATATTGTTCTGTATAAAAAAAAGAAACCCTCTTCATTACAATTTATACACCTGAAGAGGGTCGGAGATATGATCAGCTGAAATATTATAGTAACAACAAAGATATTAAGTTCAATTGTCCGAACAATCTTATAAAGATCTAGAAAATCAACTCATTTTCTTTCATTTCCAGACTTTCTTTCTTGTAAAGATTACAGATTAAAATTCTAATGAACAGATCACATGAGGCATTCCAATATAAAACTGGCTTGTTTTATTTCTTATATATATATAATGCTATATTTATAAGCAAAGAGTTCTCAATATCATTAATAGAGCATGTATATGCCGACGCTACCCTGACCTATATAGATAATATGGGGATATATTCATAAGTAAATAGTGCTTAATATCGGGATAGAGTATTTATATCTAAGTAAAGGTAACGTGGACATGGAGTCCATGCTACATTAACTTATAGATATATGTGCATGTGTATATATATATATATATATATATATATATTGGTTTGTTGGTTGGTTTTGAAGACTGTCACAATGCGAGTGTAAAGAAAAAAAGAAGGTAACTATGATGTTTTTTGTTACCTTCCTTTTTCTTTACACTTGCATTGTGACAGCCTTCAAAACCAACCAACATACCAATATAACACAATGCTTCAAGCAAATTACAAAACCCTTTTATATATATATATATATATATATATATATATATATATATCTCTTAGACTGGTTGCTATACCAACATTAAAGATCACAGTCCGTTCTATTTACTGGAGGGAGAATAGTTGGATTCCTACCTTTCCCAATGGTATTATGTGAAAGACAAACAGTCTTATCCAGTATTTGAACTATATATATATATATATATATATATATATATACTCCCCAATTACTGTATGCAGTTCAATAGATTGAAAATGTAAGTGGAAAAAAATCATCAGTAATAGAGCATGTATTCTATGCCTCGTCAACAGGGCAGGTTCCATATTAGTTATTGTTGTTACATACACTTGGACTAATAGTAGTGATATGGTTATTTCCTAGTTGAGTAACATGATATTACAGGGTGACCCAGAAAAAACAAAAATTATTTATTTTCCCATTAAACTAACCCTAAACCCCAGTCCCATCTATGGGTTAAATAGAAAAATGAATTTATAAAAAAATTGTATTATCCATTAAGAATTGATTTATTTCAAAACTTTATCGGCATTAAATGACCCACTGAGATTGATATGCTATAAAACCAAACCAAATCAAAACCAAAACCAAACCTAAACCCCAATCCTAACCCCAACCCTAACCTTAACCCTAAACCCTAACCCTAACCCCTCTAGTTGAGTAACATAATATTAGAGGGTGACCCAAAAAAACAGATCCCACAAATTTTGTAATAAAACTGTTAATTTTAATTTTTTTTTAAGTTTAAATCCAACAAGGGTTAGGTTAGGGTTTAGGGTTAGGGTTAGGGTTGGGGTTTAGGGTTAGTTTAATGGGAAGATAGATGAATAATTTGGGTTCTGTTTTTTCTGGGTCATCCTGTAATATCATGTTACTCAACTAGGGAAGGTTAGAGTTAGGGTTTAGTATTAGGGTTAGGGTTTAGGGTTAGGTTTAGGGTTAGGGTTAGGGTTAGGTTGGGGTTTAGGGTTAGTTTACTGGAAAAATAAATAAATAATTTGGGTTCTGTTTTTTCTGGGTCACTCATGTTACTCAACTAGGAAATAACCATTGATATAATCCTGACTAATTTTTTTTTATTGTCAACCATAATGATTTTTAACTTGTATTTCTTTCATGTGAATTTTAGTTTCTAATATTCTTTAGCTAAAAAGAAATCGTCAGGTTTTCTTAAGAGATCAACTTCTAAACTTTCCAGTTGAATGGTCGAAGCCACTCAGCAACTCTCATCAAAGAAAGACTCTTTTATAAAAAGCGTTATTTGCATATTCATTTTACAGAATTTGAAAACTATTGTCTACAACAAAACTTTGAGACTTGATAAAACCATGGACATTAGTGTCAGTGATGATTAAAAGAAAAAACTAAAAAAAAAAACCCAGCATGGTTCTTGCTTCTTTTGTGAGGAATCGTTTTTTTATTGTTCCGCCATTATCGATTATCCATAAAGAAAACAATAAAAAATAATTGTTGAAAATTATTGATTATTATTCACAAATAATTATTGATTGATATCGGCAAAATCACTTGCTTTCTTCTGTGTGTATTTCACACTTTAAAAAAAATTTAAATCCATTTTTTTTTTCTAAATTTTTGGATGGGTTATTAGGGAAGAATTAAATAAATCTTCTTTAAATATTTAGAATCGAATTCAAACGTGCTGCGTCTGAGCAGAAAATAGGCAAAATGATTATTAGAAATTTATCTTTATGTTAGCATATTTAATTGAAGCCATTAAAAAAGTTTGTATGAGGCAAGAAAATTTTTTTTTTAAATGGCAAGGGACTGTTTTAAGAGGAATGAGAAATAACAAAAAAAAAATGAAATTTTTTTCTTGTTTTTTTTTTCAAAAATCAGAAGAAAGAAATACGGACAAAATATTGAATTCTAAAAACCAATGATTAAAATACAACACGGGTGTGAATCTTTTTAATCTTATAAATTTGATATTATTGAAGTTGAATATTTTCCATTCCTTAGAATAATAAATTCTCCAAGTCAGGATTTTTTTAAAAATGGTCTATGGTTTAACTCTTTGCCTACCAAATGTTCCCATGACTGTACCAAATTTCCATGGTATTTTTTAACTCTATGATGGGATATTTAAAAGTTCATTATCTATTCCCTCACAACTCATTCTATTCAAATAAAGTCCTATTATTACTGTAAGTTGAGTCCTATTGATCAATTATAATAAACTAATGATCAGCTGTTTATGGTAGGATGGCAGTGGA
>CM042167.1:46863008-46901269 GCA_023376005.1 Doryteuthis pealeii
TCTCTCTCTCTCTCTCTCTCTCCTCACTCTAATCTCTCTCTCTCTCTCTGTCCCCCTCTCTCTCTGTTGTATTTCTCACTTTCCCCTCTTTCTGTCCTTCCCTCTTTTTATTTCACTCTATCTCTCTCTATTAATCAATATATAACCACCTAATTGATAATATACATAGCCAATTCTTCTTATTCATTCCATATTTTTTTTATATATAAAAGTGACCTTGTTAAAAGATGGTAAAATCCTCCTTCAACAATATCACCATTATTCCTATTTCATGACACTATATAAGTATTATTAACAATTGAGGCCAGTTTAGCTCAGTTGGTAGAGCATCTGCCTAGGAATAGCGAGGTTCCAGCTTTCATACAGGTCTTCACCAACTCAGTGCATGAATAGTACAGTTTGGTTTTTCTGATCTGTGCAATAAAAGAAACATCTGGGAACTGACAGTAGGTGTGATGCTCCACATCAGTAAAAGGAAAAAAACAATCTCTCTGGTCTAGTGCTAGCAAAAAGGAGATAGACTCCCTCAATAGGCTACTCCACCGACTTTACTTTTTTTTTGTTTATTAACAAATAACATATATAAAAAAAAAAATATTTCCCCTAATATTTTAGGAAAAAACTATTTCTGACATATTTTCATTAAAAAGTAAGTAATTATGGAAATTTTCGTGAAAATCGGACCATTAATTGATTTTTCATAGAATTTTTAAAAAGCCTCTAGTCATAACTTGTTTTTGGCTACGTTAAATTTCCATTGATTTAACGGTGCAAAAATGTAAACATTGTTTTTCGTTTATAATTTTCATTATTTCCGTAAGCTGAAAATTTTTTTTTAAATCATCGGGAGTTTGTTTAATGTTTCTTCTTTCGATTGGACAAAAATTTTCACGATATTATTAACCTTTATGCAAGTTTCATAGTGTTAAATATAGGCATTTATAACCCATACATTTTCCTTTTTATCCGCCCCCACCAATTTTTATCTTTCTAAGAGACAAAACCCAATCATCATTAGTTATATTCATATTCTTTCCGATTCTGTTAATTTTTTTTTTTTTTTTTTTTTTTTTTTTTTTTTCATTTTCTGAATTTGGAAAAGAAACTCATTTTCTTTCATTTTCTGATGATGATACAAATAAACATTGAAATATTAACTTGATTTCCTACCATTTTAGTCTGTTAATGAATTTTGAGTATGATGATATTATTCAAAATTACCATCATCATTGGCATGCGCACACACAATAAGTAATTTCTATAAATATGTTCACTTACGGAAATAAATATTTTTTTACCTTTAAAACTTAAAGAACTTTTTAGCAAAATATTTCACTAGTTTCTACGTCATCTGAAAAGTCCGATACTTAAAGAAGACCAAATTGATAATCGACACTGCTTACACAGACACACACACAATATGTTCATTCACTGAAATAAATAATTTTTGAACTTAAGGAATTTTTTTAGAAAAATAAATCATGGGGGACAATGAGCATCCATCCCTCAGGATATGAATTTTAAACAGAGGCTTGAAAATTTCCTTAGTGTCTGCAATTAAATTCAGATAGTGTCCCCTTAAAAAGACTTTTGTGTTAAATGCCATACCATTTACGTTATGGAATTTGATAAATGATAAATACTCCCCCCCCATTTACTTGTCTTAACTCATCATCATCATGTCCGCTGTTGGAACGGATATCCATGACAATCTCTCTCCATCCGTCCCTATCGCTCATCATTCTCGGGAGGTCCTCTATGCAGCATCCTGTATCTGCACAGAGCTGATCAATGTACGTATTTGTTGGTTGGCCCACACTGGCATGCCCATGTGCTGGCTTTCCACAGGAGGATGTCGCTTATGAGTTTGTCCTTGCTTCTCCAGCAGTGTCCCACGTGTCTTGTCCGTCTTACTCGGATGGATTGGGTGATATGTGGCAGGTGGCCATACAGCTGCTTTCTCATGGGGTGCTGTTTCCACGTCTTGGTCAGGATCACCCACAGCATTCTTGTGCAGCTCCCATCTAGTTTATTCTCTAGTCGCTTCGTTAGGGTCCAGGTGGTGCAGCCATACAGCAGTACTGACATGACAACGGCCTGGAAGAACAGTCTTAACTAGTCTTCATAAATTCCAATTCTTACTTCCAAGTATGTTCCAAAGTGATTTTTCCTTGATAATAGGGAATTTCTTCATTTAAGATTAAACAAGAAAAAGATCTTGTTTTTTTTTTCCCCTAAAGTCCTTCCATCTAAAAGAGGAATCTCGATATAAGTGGTTATGGACTGGAACTTAAAACCTCTCAATAATCAATCAATCACATTTACGATCCCAAGAAGTAGACTCAAGATTTTTAGGTTAAGGATTTTTATTTCTCTGAAGAGTTTGTCTCCTGTATTGGTTCAGAAAATGATTTCATCCTATTCTGTCCGTTATTTGTATTGTCTCAGACAAAACTATTTGTTGAGACGACTTTTGTTCTTGTTTGAACTCAGCTTTGGCTTGGTTCCTCATTGTATGTCTTCCATCTCTGATCTACACGCTGGAAATACGACACATGAAGACAGTCTTCTTCACTTTGTTGTTTTGAAATCTCCAGATTAAAAACACAAATCTTTTACGATTTCAGCTTTTTGATTTGGTTTCTCTGTGTAGAATAGACAAAAAGTTTCAAAAGAAAAATCTCAGAATTATTATTATTATTATTTATGTGAGTTTTTCACACCAACTTTAAGCGGTGGCTTAAATCTGGAATTTGAGGGACAGCAAGTATTCAGGACTCTCCTACATATCCTGAACCAGCTATGGTTTGAATAGTACCACTACTGTTCTTCTGCAAGGATGGGTTTTGGCATTAGATAACCCACAAAAATTGATATGCTATTAAACAATGAAACAAAACCTAAGTATCCTGTCCAATTTTAATAGTGCTGTGGTCTGAATTGTTTCAATTTTTTTCTCTAATCTCCAGTTCAATGAATTTCTTTTTTAGGTTCTTTGGGATTGTTCCAAGTGTTCCAACTACAATTGGTATCACTGTCACCCTCATGTTCCTCATTATTATTATTATTATTATTATTATTATTATAGTCAATAGATAAAGGAGCTCAGATTTAAGTATAATAGTGGCGGCGGTGTTGTTGGTGGTGGTGTTATCAGACCTATTATTTAGAATTATTGTTATTAAAAGTTCATCTGTGCCATAAAATAAAAAACGAATAGCAATATTTTATATCTGAGAATATCTTTGAAACATAAATAAATAAAAAGAACAGAAAATTCTATATCTACTATGTCATCTTTTAAGTCCAATAACTAGAGATGAGAAAATTGATAATTGTTACTGTTTACACATACACACACACACACACACACACACACAAATATTGCATTTTATATATGCGGATCAAAAATATTTTAATTAGAGAGAAAAGAGAAGAAATAGATACTTTAGTAGCAGTAAGTAAAGTAAAGTCGTCGGGTTGGCCTAATGTCGGTATCAGCCATGCAATGAGGGAGTCTATCCCCTTTTCACTAGCGCTAGACCAAGGAGATTATTTTAAGGTGGAGCGCCACACCTACTATCAGCTCCTTACTTTACCGCACATATCCCTGTGCTACTCATACGCTGAGTTGGCGAGGGCGGGTATCGAACTAGGAACCTTGTGGTTTCTAGCCGAACGCTCTACCGAATAATGATTATGTTCGACTTATCTCGATGACTGTTTAGCTATTCTTTTCTTTTTCATCTATGATCAATGATGAGGAAAAGAAATAGTGTAATCGGTCTTGAGAAGAATTATTTATATAGATCGAGGCGCGGTGTAATGGTTATCATCATAGAAAATGGACACGGTGAGACGAGTTCAAATCCTGGACAAGGTTGTTTACATTTCCCACAGCGCTAATACCCATGGGAAATATATGAATCCAACTAGTCTCCCTCCAACTATGGGTAAATAGTAGGGCAGATTGGAAGAAATAAGGAGAGAATGAGATGATACAGCCAATGTTCATAGAATTTTCACAGGTTTATATAGTTAGTATTATTCTATGTAATAACACCAGCTTATATATATATATATATATATATATATATATATATATATATAAAATGGAAAATAAATGAGAAAAGTATTAGCATATGAAGGCACTCAATGCTAAAATAGCAGAGTAGGTTACAATCAAATATTTTATATCATCGGACGGTCAAAATGTTAAGATTAAAAAAAACTGGCTTGTTTAGCATTTATATAACTTGAAGCAAGTTCATGCGATGGAATGTTATAGTGTTAAAGTTTAAAAAAAACAAAAACAAGCCACAGTTTTTTTTTACGCTAAGCGGCCACAGTTTTTTAAATCTTAACATTTTGTCCGTCTGATGATTGCAAGTGTGCATGAAACTTTAGTTACGGGATATTAAATCCATCATATATAATATTTGATTATATACAAATCTATTTTTGGAGGATATGTGCTTAATTGAAGTCATACCTAATTTTGAAAATTAATTAGTTAATAATAAATGAATTTTAGGCAGGCATATATGTTCAAATGTAAGGCTAAACAAATCGAGAAAATGTCAATCCCTGAATGTACATTTTGACCTATTAGGTCTCATCAGCAAGGTTATAGACCAAAAATTGTCGGCTAAAAGCCATATCAAATAAACACATTGTTTATTTACGTACTCTCATATAAATCTATATAAATCTAACAGTATGTAAATGTATAGAATATTTTTTTAAAAAAACCGGCAATTCAGAAGATGAAAACATTTTGGTGTGTATATTAAACGATAATCATGGCATCATTAATATTTGATGTTGTAACTTGTGAATAATATTCAATATAAATCTGGAAAGTAAAAAATGAGACAAAACTTAACATTCTATAGCCATTAGCGTCCTATTTCAAAACTGTGTGACGTAATTTGTGTTTGAAATTATTCTAAAAAATAACAAAAAATGCATGTGTATTTATTTGTTGAGATGTAGCTCATATCATTTATATATACAACAAAACACATACATACATACATATATATATATATATATATATATATATATATATATATATATAGTAAATATTACTTTGTTATATAAGTAATCTTGTAAATATTTTCAAATATATAGTGAAAAAAAAAAAGAAACTTATAAGAGAAAAGAAAGAATTGAAATGCTAAACATATTGTTCAAACATTTCCTTGTGTGCATTAACAAAAATGAAAGAGAAAAACGAAAATTCCTCATCAAAAGTAGATATGTCAAAATGTATTATTTACTCTCATAGAAATTCTTAATTTAATGTTTTTATTTTTTATTTTTCTTATCTTCCTTTGAAGTATGTAGATCAAATGATAAACAAGGTTTTAACTAAAGATGAAGAAGAAAAAGCCGCAAGTTTATATGAGGATGATGATGATTATGATGATGATGATAGAGTTGCACGCAAACTTGGAGAAATAAATAAAAAAGAAGTCTGTGATAAACAAATAAAGAAGTGAAGACAATTTGATGTTTGTTGCTTGTGTCAGGAAATAGTCAATTGGTGGGAAGATATTTTTAGAATTTAGAAATCTAAACTGAGAAGTTCATCAAAGTCTTCAACTTTGAGGATGATAATATCATTAGACACTTTGCCACATTTAAATATATTTTATAATATATCAATTGATGATGATATGGGCATTCAGTTCATCTCACACACACACACACACACACACACACATATATATATATATATATATATATATATATATATTTATTTTACAATGTTTTCATAGATCAATGTTCATTATCAGCGACCGCGGTTTCATGCTAAATAGCAATCATCAGGCTAAGGAGCAAGATCCTATGGTGTTTGTTGGAGTTCTTTACTCAATGTCACATTTATTTACAATAAATGTGACATTGAGTAAAGAACTCCAACAAACACCATAGGATCTTGCTCCTCAGCCTGATGATTGCTATTTAGCATGAAACCGCGGTCGCTGATAATGAACATTGATCTATGAAAACATTGTAAAATAAATAAATATTAGCTCTTACAAACTGTGATTGAGCACTGTATTTTCTTTGTTTCATCGCAAAAAAAATTTTGTTTTTACATATACCTATATATATATATATATATATACACATATATACAATAATTTATGCCTATATATAGAGAGAAATTAACATTCAGTCTGAATTATGAAAACTGTCTGAATATATAAAAAAAATTTTTAAACTAAAATAAATATATATATATACACAAACACATATATATATATATATATATATATATATATATATATATATATATATATATGATACAATAATTTATGCCTATATATAGAGAGAAATTAACATTGAGTCTGAATTATGAAAACCCTCAGAAAATAAAAAAAATAAATTTTTAAACACTTTGCCACATTTAAATATATTTTATATTATATCAATTGATGATATGGGCATTCAGTTCATCACACACACACACACACACACACACACACAGCAACACAGCCACACACACACACATATATATATATAATATATATATATATATATATATATATGTATAATACAATAATTTATGCCTATATATAAAGAAATTAACATTAGTTTGAATTATGAAAACTCTCAGAAAAATATAAAAAATACATTTTTAAACAAAATCTGCTTTAAATAAACACACACAATAATATATATTCTGAAAATAATAATTCAATGCCTGTAGAAACAGATCATAAACACGTGTTGCATATGTAGATAAAAATAATTTTTAATTTTCTGAGAACATAATACATTTTGCAGACCTTTTTTTTTATAAAATATTAAATTTTCTCCCATTGGAACCAGAACAACATATATATATATATATATATATACATATATATACATACATATATATATATATATATATATATATATATATAATATATATATATATATATAGGTAGCATAGACATAAAATCAATGACACTTGGTAACTGTCAGTTTCTTGCCTATGCAATTTTCAAATTTAGCTTGAGTTACATTACCTTGACTTACTTAAAGTATGCAATGTCAATTACTTATAAATATATCAAACTATATCATCAATACATATATATATATATATATAATCTCCTATATCAAAGACCAATTTTTTTTTTTTTCTGTTTCAAGTAACATTTTTGTTTATACAAAATAGTTAATAGAATATTCGATTTGAAAATAAGGGCCAAGGATGAAAAAGAATTTTGGTTTTATTTCAAGTAAACTCTTCCGATTCCATGACCATCATAGAAATCCTTATCTTTGACAAATCATCTTTGCTACTGAACAACTTTTGACAACATGATAAAAGAGCAAAATTGTGAAATTCAATTTCACCAACTCGAAATATCAATGTTTGCTTAATTGGTTTAAAGTAAAAACCAAATTTTCAACTGATCTTCTCTTCTGATCAGTGGGATGAGAAATTTCATTTTCCTGTCTCAAACTGATTGAATTTCTACATGGCTTCTTCTACTACTTCTTCTTCTTCTTTGAACTCTTGGGGCCGTCGTTCTATGGCTTCTCTCTTTCTCACTTGTTCGTTCTCACACCAACCGTGTTTCCAATGTGACATACTGTCATGTCTCTCATTTACTAAAACTCTTGTTAACGCAGACACCTATTGGTTTTCCAAAGGGAACTCGGCAGAAATTGAACTAGTTTCAAAAAAAAATCTTGGTTATTCATCTTGATGCTAGAGATAAAATTTCTTAGTGCTGTGAAAAATTTTTAAAAAGTGATGTAAGTCAAAACTGTCTTAGTGGCCAAGTTGTTAGTAATAAAGAAGAAAACTTTTCAAAGTAGTCTTCCAATCTAATTCAAGATACATGCAAAAATATACACACATACATATGTATTTACCAACCCCTTGGAAACGAGCAGGATGTGGCATGAGATCAATTTTTAAGTGTAGTCTAATAAGCCTGAATTCAGAGTTTTCCTTCTTCTAGACTGGTTGCCTAAACAAGGTTAAAGATCCCAGTCTGCCCTATTATTTACCCATAGTTGGAAGCAGAATAGTTAGATCTATACCTTACCAGAGTCCACTTCCTATGATAAGGATCATTATACCATATGCACCTTTTCATATATATATATATATTATTATTTATATTTCTGCTTGAAGGCAATTATAAATGCATGTATCGAATAAGATTCGATAATTATAGAAAATAATCTTGACAAGTAAATCCCGCAAAGGATGGCTCGCCATGTAGAACACCGTACAGACTGTTTCGACTTTATTAAGTCTCTTCAGCGATGTATACTAACGACTCCCCTCCGACAGGAATCGAAACCGGGACTTCACAGGCATAGTCAGAGACCATATCCGTTCGGCCGCCGGTACATAGCGAACAATCCCTGCGAAATTAACCTTGTCAATGATGATACTACTATTACACGCCCCTGCCATATATATATATATATGTATATATATATATATAAAGTCGTCGGGGCGGCCTAAAGTCGGTATCAGCCAGTCGGCGAGGGAGTCTATCCCCTTTTCACTAGCGCTAGACCAAGGAGATTGTTTTTTAGCATCTGAGGTGGAGCGCCACACCTACCATCAGCTCCTTACTTTACCGCACAGATCCCTGTGCTACTCATACACTGAGTTGGCGAGGACCAGAATCGAACTAGGAACCATGGGGCTTGTAGCCAAACGCTCTACCGACTGAGCTAACCTGGCCCTGTAATATATATATATGTATATATATGTATATATATATATATATATATAATGTGTGTGTGTGTAAAATTTCAAATGGGAAATTTGGATATTTCTATCTGAGTGGACGGAATGAATAAATTTTATTTCATTTAGTAGATAAGCTTCAGTTTTTTAGATTATATTTTTATGAATTTTTGATTTGATAAACAAGCCCAGTTATTTGTAAGATAACAGTACTATGCACTTCCACATTATAAACAAAAGCATTTTTAACCCTTTTACTCCTACTGGGACACCGATGTCTCAGTCAATTTTCATTTTAACCAGTTAAACATTGTACTCAAAGCATAATTTAACATTAAAAAAAAAAAAAAAAAAAAAAAACTAACAACTTGGCCATGAAAGATAGACCTTATCTATAAAAGGCTAGCAGCACAAAGATTTTTTTCCCTTTTTTATTACTAAACGATTTCAATCTATCTTGGTAGTGAAAGGTTAAAGAAAATACAAAGGAATTGTATTTGTTGAATATTGTTTTCTTGCATAGAATAATTGTGAGAACAATTCATGATGAATCAGCAAAAACATTTTATGGTTATTTCCTAGTTGAGTAACATGATATTACAGAGTGACCCAGAAAAAACAGAACCCATATTATTCATTTATTTTCCCAGTAAAATAACCCTAAACCCCAACCCCAACCCTAACCCTAAACCCTAAACCCTAACCCTAACACCTCTAGTTGAGTAACATAATATTACAGAGTGAGCCAGAAAAAACAGAACCCAAATTATTCCTTTATCTTCCCATTAAACTAACCCTAGACCCCAACCCTAATCCTAACCCTAAACCCTAACCCTAACCCTTGTTAGACTTAAACTTTAAAAAAAAATTAGAATTAAAATTAACAGTTTTATTACAAAATTTGTGGGTTCTGTTTTTTCTGGGTCACCCTGTAATGTTACTCAACTAGGGGGATTAGGGTTAGGGCTAGGGTTAGTTTAATGGGAAAATAAATAATTTGGGTTCTGTTTTTACTGGGTCACCTGTAATATCATGTTACTCAACTAGGAAATAACCACATTTTATTATCTGAGCAAACATAACAGAATGGAATATAAAAATGACATGAAATACTAAAAGTGTTCATAAAGGCAAATTTCCAAATGGAATTGAAAGAGTCTTTGGCGACTTGTAGCGTCTTTGATATACATATCTATAAGAGGGAATAGAAGTGTTAAATGAATACTTAGATGTTTAAGCAATGCTATCATATGCCACAAATTTGTTGGGGCACAAGACCCTCCCTCTCCCATCCATTGTGGAAAGAGAGCATATGCTGCTGGAATGACAAGCAAAAGAAAAAGGGTTTGACTTTACTGTATGCTTCTTTAATGTGCTACGTTGACCATGCACCTAATGGCCATTTCCAGTACTAATTGGCAGTCATGGGAGGTAATGACCTTTTGTCCTAAATATCTTCTGGCTGCTGCTGCTGCTATTATGTAAGTGTTAAAACACTACACAAAATAATCATAACTTATTGTCTTAAAGATAAAAGAAAAATCAATGTTTGACTTTGACAGGAGATGTGAGAAACTTTTTACTAAATGCATTACAACCCATAATACTTTCCTTTTACTAAATGCATTACATCCCATAATACTTTCCTTTTATTAGAAAAAAAAAAGAAAAGAAAGAAGTCTTCATAGTCTTAAGAATAGACAAGATTTGAATAATAAAACTGCACTTTTTTTTCAAATTTTTCTCCTTTTTTTTTTTTAATTCTTTTTAAATGTGTTAGAATTCTATGACACATGATGTGTAGGATTCAAGTTGAGCAAATGCATTATTGATATTTTGTTTTGAGAATAATTGAACACTTGTTTTCCAGCATTAAATCCCTTGAGATAGTCACGCATGTGTTGCTTGGCAACAAGTCCCAACCGTGCAATCGTCAAGCTCGGAAGAATTGAAATAATGACCAATCAGAAAGCAAGAATTTCTTTTTATTTCTCTTTCTTCACAAGTAGAATTGTTTTGTTTGTTTTGTTTTTTTTAAAAAAGAAAAACAAACAAAATTACAAACAAAAAACAAACAAACAAAAAACCAAGGTCTAGCAGCAGCAGCAGCAGCAGCAGCAGCTAAAATGCCTAAGTTGAGAATATTGTCCCATTTTCTATTAATCTATTGATGATGCAGAATAATTGTAAATGATGCTATTGTTTTAACAAAGAGCAGATAACTCTGCAATCAACTGGAAAAAAACAAAAAAATTTTCAATGTATTACAGACAACACTAGCTTTAAAAAAAAAAACGGTAAGATTGTAATATCTTTATTTTTTTACAGTTTACAAAGATCAGCCTAGGATAATATTGTACTTTAAATGTGGTTGAAAATAGAGGAAAAATGTGGATAAAATAACACAACAACTAAATTCAAATGATATATCACCATGGTTTTTTGCGAAGCTTTGTCAAATTTATTCTGAAGACAAAATGGGCTCTACTGTCTACTTTTATGCTTGAAAGGTCAGATATTGATAGAGAGACTTTGTGGTACCAATTTTCGAAAAAAGACCCTTGAAAATCAGTTTTCAAAATCCTGGGTTGCTGAGGTTGAGGGTGTGTGCCTTAACTGCCAAGTGCTAATAGGAAATACTTAATTATCATCATGTCACGCAAGTAGCACGGATATCCATGGCACTCTCTCGCCAACCTTCCCTATCATTCATTGCTTCTGGGAGCTCTTCTGCACGGCATCCAGCATCCTCGCATAGTTGGTCAATGTAGGTCCTTGCTGGGTGGCCCACACTAGCATGCCCATGTGTTGGCTTCCACAGGAGAACGTCACTTATGGGCTCGTCTTTGCTCCTCCAGCAGTGCCCCGCATGCCTAGTCCATTTTACTCGGATGGTTTGTGAGATGGGGGGCATGTGGCCATACAGCTGTTTCCTTGTCGGGATGCTGTTTCCACGACTTGTTCAAGACTGCACGCAGCATTCTTGTGCAGGTCCCATATCCTTTAAATATACTGAATCAACTTTGAGTCCAAGACTTTAAACACGTCACTATTTCCATTTAAAAATTAGAAATATTTTTAAAACTTGACACAAACTAATGAACCACCAGTTACGTCTGTTAAATAATGAATATTAAAGTGTATATTTAGAGAATGATATAGACCACACTACCCAAAGATTTGTGTCTTAAATAGACCAGTCATTTTTGGTAGCAGTTTCTTCTTACCTATTTGCCGGTGAATCTGTGTCACTAGTGGTTTTCACTGTTATTAGGTGACACATCATTCAGAACATAGACACATTTATTTTGCTTCCAGAATGTCTACAATGATTGGTCTTCAATGGAAAATCAAATCATTATATTGAACCAAACACCTTACGGCACCGAATTCATATCTCTAAAATTGATTTCAAGACCAGAAATCAGAGAGAAGTTTTCTCATTTCTGAATTATTTGCAGTGTATTTTGATAAGAGGAGTACTCATAATTCTTTTTCTATATACATTGTATTCAGGAGTATTTTAATATGAGGAGTATTCATAATTCTTTTTCTATACACATTGTATTCAGGAGTATTTTGATAAGAGGAGTATTCATAATTCTTTTTCTATACACATTGTATTGAGGAGTATTTTGATAAGAGGAGTATTCATAATTCTTTTTCTATACACATTGTATTGAGGAGTATTTTGATATGAGGAGTATTCATAATTCTTTTTCTATATACATTGTATTGAGGAGTATTTTAATATAAGGAGTATTCATAATTCTTTTCTATATAGATTGTATTCAGGAGTATTTTAATATAAGGAATATTCATGATTCTTTTTCTATATAGATTGTATTCAGGAGTATTTGATATAAGGAATATTCATGATTCTTTTTCTATATAGATTGTATTCAGGAGTATTTTAATATAAGGAATATTCATGATTCTTTCTATATAGATTGTATTCTATAAG
The DNA here is from genome assembly GCA_023376005.1 of Doryteuthis pealeii. Taxonomy (NCBI): domain Eukaryota; kingdom Metazoa; phylum Mollusca; class Cephalopoda; order Myopsida; family Loliginidae; genus Doryteuthis; species Doryteuthis pealeii. The sequence goes on from CM042167.1 coordinate 46,875,692, forward strand.
GAATATCATGATTCTTTTTCTATATAGATTGTATTCAGGAGTATTTTGATATAAGGATTATTCATAATTCTTCTTCGATACACATTGTATTCAGGAGTATTTTGATATACGGAGTATTCATAATTTTTTTCTATACACATATTCAGGAGTATTTTTATGCAAAAGGTACTCATGATTCTTTTTCAATATACATTGTATTCAGGAGTAAGCAAATAAGAAGAGAAGCATAAATTTGTTTCTTTGATTTTCTACCTTCTTAATGTGGAACTTCTTTTTTTTTCTAAAGAAATGGAAATGGCAGGGGAGGGTATTAAAACAAACAAAAAATGTTTGAAGTCGAGATTTGTTTGATAAAAGTTTTCTAATTTAACCTCGGAAATTTAATTTCTTCAAAATTTAATTAATTGATATTAATGAATGTTCCTTTGACCTTTGTTGAGTTTTTTTAAAAACCACCTTCAATGACCCGCTTATGATAATAGCTTGTTTATCATGTTCAAAGCAAATTGCTTAGCTAAGAATGTTGTAAACCAATCTGTAATATTCATTTTTCCTTATGATCAAGATTCTTCTGATTTTTTGTAAATAAAAATGTCAGTTTCCCAAGAAATAATAATTTGGGGTTAAGTCAAAGAGATATCAATTCTAATAATTTTAATTGAAAATATCAAATCAGCAAGAAACGTAGAGTTGTATAATGATTAAAGACTGGAAAAAGAAGATTGTGTAGCACCAGAGTGCCTACCTTGAAAATCAGCATGAAATCTTTTTTTTTTTCCTAGGCTTGAACACTTACCATTGGTATGAATGGAAAATACACAGTTATCTGAGCCATGCTCCAGTCTCTCCTTTTCTCTCGGGGTTAGGGGGGATCCTCTTGGTGTAGTGGTTAACATGCTGGTGTGCAACATTGTAAAGAGTTTGAACTCCAATCATGTTATTACAATCACATTTGGACTAATACTCTTGGGAAAGGTATGACCCTCCTCATTCCCCAGCTATGGGTTAAATAATACCACTACTGTTACAAGGCTTTTTGCATTTCATATAGCATTGATACCTTGGGAAAGGTATGAATCCAAATAGTTTCCCTCCAGCTATGAGTAAAGTCTTGGAAGACTGGGCTCTTTAATTCTTTATGGCAACTGGTATTGGAGAAGGAAAACTGAATTCAAACCAGTTGTAAACCTGGAAAGGGATGGTTTCTTCCAGGTTATTCATGCCCAAGATACGCTACATGAGCAGCCTCACACTAACCAAACAAGGTTATGAGATCAGTATGTGAATGTCATTAACTAATTGCCTTTCTTTTCTGAGTGCTCAAGAAATGTAGCCTTGTGCTACAAATTTCTATCAGATAAAGTTGTATTGGAATAAAATATGACATGAAAAATTTAAATTCTATCACAGACAAAAGTTACTTTATCCTATAGGATGACACTAGATGAATATTGTAAATTTTACAAGTATTCAGACCAGTACAATAAAATTGGTACCGTGATAGTATGTGGCCTACCTTTTGAATATGGCCTAACGTGGCCTATGAAATCATGCCTCTCTTATAGTATGTGGCTTACCTTTTGAATGTGGCCTACAAAATCATGTCTCTCTTTTATAGTATGTGGCCTAACAAAAACATATATAAGGTATAATAATAACTGCTAACCCTAACCCTAACCCTAACCCTATTTCAGATTTTAGAAATTTTAGAATTAAATAGATTTCTGATTCATGTAAATTATGGATAAATTTTTTTAATTATTCTTAATTACTATATTCAGCTTATGACTGAATTGCATTTCTTGAAATTGAATATATGTGAAAAATAATTAGTTTCAATAAATTGCCTACTACTTATATCTATAAAATATACTCTTACTGAGGTAGGACACATTCAAACTGGTACGTCACATAGTATAACAGAATCAAAAAAGGTAGACCACATACGGCACCATAAAATTTTTAAAAACTAGTAAAACTTGAATATCAAAATTTCAACTTTATACTTTAAATTAGACCCCCCCCTCCCCGCAGTTATCAAGAAAGTGACACTTTCCCAACGAGAAAGTCATATTTGATTACAACAGTGCGCAAAAAGCAAAGTATTGCATTTCTATAAAAATCTGTCATCGTCATTCCCAAAACACAGGACAGTTATATACAGTGAGAAGATAAAAGAAAGAAAAAAAAAACGAAATTGCCCTAAAGAAAATGGGGAGGAAATCTGAGAATGACCCTGAAGACAGATACAAAGATGGAGTGAAACAAGAGTAGGGGGTGTATATGTAAGGGGGTGGGGAGGTTTAGAGATGGAAATATTACAAGATTGGATTATTTGCTTGTTTTTACCTGAGGTTCTTTTCAGTTGTGTCTATTGGCAAATGTCTTGTTTTCTGACGAACAAAAGTCTCATCTCTCTTTCTCTCTTTCTCTCTTTTCTCTTTCTCTTTCTCTTTTCTCTTCTCTTTCTTTCTCTCTTTCTCTCTTTACATTTATAAATCTGAATCTTGCCTGTCAATACTGATCATTTACACAGAACTTTAAATTTAGAAAGAAATAAAAAAAAACCCAGTGAGTATCAAAGAACATTAAATAAGTTGTCTGATTGAAATGTCACACTAATCAACTAGAGTTTGTAATTTACACAAGGAAAAAAAAAATTGTTGTACAGTGTGGTCCGAAAGTCTTGCCACCCCAATATATTTTTAGAGGTAAAATAATCACATAACTTATACCATAAGTTATAGATAAAATCTAGAATTTAATCTAATTTTTACAAGTTTTTTTTTTTAGAGGTAAAATAATTACATAACTTATATCATAAGTTGTAGATAAATAAAGTCTAGAAAATAATCTAATTTTTACAGTTTATTTTTAAGGTAAAATAATTACATAACTTATACTTTTAAAACAAAAAATAATGAAAGTTAAAACAATATTAAGGGGTGACAAGACTTTTCGGACCACCCTGTAGATTAATGTACAGCATGGTCGGAAAGTCTTGTCACCCCTACATATTGCTTTTTTTAGAGGTAAAATAATTCCATAACTTATATATTATATTATTATCCAGTGGTCCAAAAGTCTTGTCCACATATTTTTTAGAGGTAAATAATTACATAACATATATTATTAAAACAAATAATGAAATTTTAAACAATATGTCGAGATGACAAGACATTCGGAACAACATGTAGTATAACTCTTTATAAAGAATTATGGGGTTGGTTAGTTGTTTTTATGCTCCTTTCAGCCTTTATTATTTTTTATTTTTTTTGTGGGGGGGTCCTTTTTTTTGTATCAAGTTAAAATCGTCATAACATAGAAAAAATACACTCAAAATTTGAACATGCAACATTAGATAGTCCTCATTGTTTTTTTTTAAACAAGTTTTAATAAATACATGACTGGTATTATATATCTATATATAGTTTGTTTTATTTTAATACATATTTAAAGTTTACATTTCAAATTGTTTTATTTTAAAATAATTCTTTAATGAATTTGATGATTTTACTTACTTAGGGTACAAACTCGCTGACATTGAATTTTTTACTCCCACCCCTCAGGCAATATGTTTCAAAAATCTATTTTTACATCGCCTGGAGGGTGTTTTTTATTTTGCTAGTGAATAATAATAATAATAATTTTGTAAGTTTAGATTCAAACATGATATGAAAAACTGGGAAGAGCACCACATCAAAAATGAATTCAATAACTTTTTGTATTCCTGAAAAAAAGGATTGACCTATATCCAAGTTATAGATTCTGCTACCTTCTTCTCTCTTCTACTTTACATATGAATATCTGCTATATCCATTGTCAGTCATGACTTATGATAAATGATTCATTACTAATGTAACAAGATAAATAGATTTTATTATCTATAATGCCAAATATAAGTTGTAAGCAAAGAATTTTGGTAAAAGTAAGATTTTCTCTGATCTTGGAGATTCTTCATGTTCCTTGGTCAGTGATTCACCAAGTGACCTTCAAAGACCATCTTTTCTATGGAACCATGGTTAATCTGGCATGAAAATATGTCCAAAATGACACTTGGTTCATCTTTTTATCTCCTTCAAGAAGATTATTCATCTCAACACAAAATGGATACAGCACACACAAAAAAAAAAAGAAAAAAAAAGAAAAAAAAAAAAGAATAACAGCCTGAAGAAACTTCTTTGCATTTTCTCAAAAGTTTTTCTCTTTTATTCTCCTTCATACCCCAACCCCTACCCCCAGGCTCCCAAATATGCTTATATCTCTCTCTCTCTCTCTCTCTCTCTCTCTCTCTCTCTCTCTCTCTCTCTCTCTCTGCGCGTTCCTCTAAGCCCGGTTCTGTCTGTCTTTGAAAAATTTCTTCGTGTACTTATATCATGTTTCCTTGACGCTTACACACTTTTTCCAGATCCACTGCCCCACCGATTCCACCGATTCCACCAATTCCACCGATTCCACCGATGTTTACATAGACCAACTTACATGTCCAACTTTATTCTTAAGAAAGATGAATTTTTATTCAACCATTGCTTTATATTGATGGCAAGAATAAGAAGCATCTCAAAATGGGTGCATCTATCATCATCATCTATCTCATTGCATTTCTATCTATCTATATTTCTGTTCATATCCACCAATTGATCAATTCATATCTATACATCAATCGATCATTCTCGGTCTGTATCTTACCCCCCACACACACACCACACACATATATATATATATATATATATATATATATAATTCATGCATCGAAAATGTTCAACATGTTAACTTATATTACATAGTATATATATATATATATATATATATATGTGTGTGTGTGTGTGTGTGTGTGTGTTATATATATATATTTGTGTGTATGTGTATATATAATGTGTGTGTGTGTGTGTATATATATGTGTGTGTGTATATGTATACATATATATTGTGTGTATATAATATATATATATGTGTGTGTGTGTGTGTGTGTGTGTGTGTGTGTGTATCTTATCACTTGGAATGACATGATGAACTATTCAAATCCTGGTGTGAAAGTTTGCATTTCATACCCTTCGAAAAGGTATGCATCCAACTAGTCAGCTATGGGTAAATAATAGGGCAGACTAGGTTCTTTACTTTGGTTAGGCAACTAGTGAAGAAGGAAAATGAATTTACCTGTTAAACTCTGCTTAAGAAATTGACCTGCTTATTTGAAAGGGTTGGTAAACACACACACACACACACACACACACACACACACACACATATATATAATATATATATGTATATATAAATATATATTAGCTCTCTCTCTCTCTCTCTCTCACTCACTCTCTCTCTCTCTCTCTCTCTCTCTATAATATATATATATATATATATAGATTGATAGTTAGGGATGACAGGCAAGTATTTGGTGTTAGATTTTAATTGGCTTTTTCATGGAGGCAAACATGATGTCTCAACTGTGGATGAAGGTTTGCATGCCTACATGGAAAGGATAATTTAAAACTCAACATCAAATCTTTGTCTTTCATCTTTAATAAAATAGGCCTACAAGAATATATATATATATATATATATATATATATATAAATATAATCAAGGAATGTTTATTTAGACATCCATGTTAGTACATATAAGTGTTTTAAGTATATCAAATATAAGTAATCATATATGTGACACACACACACACACACACACACACACACACACACACACACACACACACAGTATTTTGGGTAAAAAAAATTTTTCTGGATAAGAGAAATTGATTAATTTTGATTGTACACACACCATCTCTACATATATATATATATATATATATATATATTATATATATATATATATAATATATTCTTTATTATTCATTTTGCCAATAAAACATTTTTTCTTATTAAAAAAAAAAAGTTGATTTTGCAATTCATATTTCATTTGTCAAAATTGGAATTCCTGTTTTCAGTTTTCTTTCCATTAAAGAAAAAAAAATTTCTTTTCAATATGATTGAACGTTTTTACTTTGGCTTGGAAACTGACCACTAACACAAATAAGATGTTTGAAATTTGTACAGCGTAAAATGACAAAAATATATAAGGTATCTTTTTTCTACTAAGTCATTTATATTTAAGTTCCCGTAAGAAATGTGAATAGACAAAAAAATTAAGTGATTTTATTTTTTCAATTCATAATCACAGATGAGACTTAAAGATATTTTGTAGATACTGAAATGTCTGAAAATCCAGGAAACTGAATAGCTTTGATTATTTTCTATTAAAAGAGAAATAAGATAATAAATCTTAATATATATATATAATATATATATATATATATATATATATATATGTAAAGCAATCTGCAGATGCGCGTTTCGGGGTTTACCCTCATCAGTGCAGCTTGACTTATTTTTCAGCAGCTACCTCTGGTCGGGATCGAGACCCGAACGAACTTTCGCTCGTCAAGTCTCTTACCGATGGGTCCACAAGCAGCTGCCTAGAATAGAAGGCAGAATAATCGCTATATTTCCTAAACCGGAAATAAACTCACCAGAGGTTTCTAACTTGTAAACAAGTGAGACTAGCTTTTTGCCGAGGCGGTGAATTTTCGCAATTAGTCCCTTCTAGACAGAGTGCTCAACCTGAAAATTGGGGAGCGTATATATATATTATATATTTATAGGATAATAAAGAGGTTGACCACTCTGTCGGCTGGGGTGTTAGAATACCGACTGCACCTCTGCAGAGGGGTAAGATTCCCCCAATGGGGCCACCTGTTGCCCGTGGGTGGTGACCCGTGATGCTTAAGGATAGAACCCAGGTGGATGGGCAGTTCATGACTTGCAATACTCCACTTTGGCCTTCTCTTAGGGTAGACGGGTGGTCAGAGAGGCCCCCTCTGAGCAATCAGCTGATCGCGTCAAGCCCTAGCACCTATATGATTGCCCCGATCCTATTGTCCTTATGGCAAGTCCTAACCCCTTTTTATCATATGGGTGCTAGAAGGCGGTGACTGAGGGTCTACATGTCTTGGGAATGATGTTAAACTCTATCTGATGGTGAGGTTCCGGTTTTGGAGGTTTGGGGAATGTAGAGCACCCCTTCATCCCATTGCTCCCTGGTCCACTCTGACCCAGAGTGGTAGTACCTGTTAGGGTTCCATCTATGGGTTAAATAAAAAATGTATTCATAAAAAATTGTATTATCCATTAAGAATTGACCAGTGCTAGACCAAGGAGATTATTTTAGCATCTGAGATTGCGCACCACACCTATCATCAGCTCCTTACTTTGCTGCACAGATCCCTGTGCTACTCATACGCTGATGGCGAGGGCCAGTATCGAACTAGGAACCTTGTGTTTCTAGCCGAATGCAACACCGAATAGATTATATAGGTAAATTTGGGATTTATATTCTTGAAATCAGGTCACATCTACTTTGCTTAGAAATCAACAACCTTTCTTATATGACTCATGGGGTTAATGCCATGTCTTTTAGGAATCATTCCAATTTATTGGCTATGGTAACCAAAGTACTAAGAATTATTGGTATGAGTTTTGCGGAGATATTCTACATTCTCTTAATCTCTCTTAACAGGTCTTCTTATTCACTTATCTTTTCCTTCCCCTTTCATGTAACATTCATGTCAGTATATATATATATATATATATATATATATATATATATATAAAGATGCATTCTGTTAAAGTCTTGTCAAAGATTACAAAATCTAAACAACATCTTGTTTGGATCTCCTAATCAGTTTCGATGAGAAATCCCAAAGTATCTTAAACGGATCATTGTCTACATCCATTTCTGGTTAATGCTGAACTACTTAGATTGAACCTGTCTCGATGTCATAGTTTGCCTGCACCAAACATTATCATCATTCAGTTTTATTTCAATTCTTAAGAGTTTTTAACTTGTTGTCTTTCATGGAGTCTCCCAGGTTTCCAGTATTCTTCTGAGTATTCAAGCCTATCTTAACAATACTGTGGTCTCTATGGTCTCAATTCTTCATTGATTTCAAATTTTCCAGTTTCCTTCCCAAGTCTCTGAAGACTGTTCCCAGTGCACCAACTATAGTTGGTATCACAGTCATCTTCATGTTCCACAGCCTTTTCAGTGCTCTGGCAACATTCAAGTATTTGTCTATCTTTTCGCTTTATTCTATGTTATGACGATTTCAGGTAATGTGACGTAAGCAGTGACATAATTTTTGTTACAGACAAAAACCGGAAGCGAATCTCCATTATTAATAGATTTTATTATTATTATTATTATTATTATTATATTATTATTATTATTGTCTATCTGAACAATGAGTAACATAGCCATGGGAGAGTGATAAAAAAGCAATGATTAGAATTATAGTATTATTTAGTTATATACACCATGTTTCAGCTGATATGCCCCACGTCTTCTTCAGGTGTTTTTTGTAGAATTCAGGAAATTTTTGTCAACCTCGGGAGCCTTCATGCAACTTTGAACCAAACCCTTTATTTAATCCATTGGTTTAGACAGAAAGCACATCAGCTAGAATACTGTGTATATAACAATAAAGATGAGGACAACAGTCCGAAAAATCTAAATAATACAAATTATCAAGTCTCATATAAAAGAATTCAGACAAAATATTCGAATTATAGTCTTGGAATAATGACAATAAACTAGATTTGAATTTTAAAAATAAAAAATAAACCCTCTTTGTGATGAGAGTGTTAGATTTATTTCCAAACAAAAAAAAAAATCCTGATTTGCAAAGCAAAGATGATTTATTTTCAATAATATCAATAAATTTGATACAAAGTATAAAAATAAAATAACTAAAAGTGGGTGACTAAAAAGTTTCTAACAACATTTTTTTTTTTTTTATCCACTGACTTTACTGAATTTTTATTGAAACTATTTATTTAGGTTAAAAGGAAAACATAAAAATATGAAAGAAAGAAAAATAATCCCCCCCCCCTTTGCTTTTTTTTTTTTTCTTCTTTCAAATTCTTTTTTTTTTCTGAATAAGAATGAATATTTTATTTATTTACTTCTGTTTGTATCTATTTCTTAATTTTTTCTTCTTCTTATAATTCTGAATGAATTTTTTTTATTTTTATAATTCTGAATGATTTTTTTTAAACAGTATAGAATTGTTGACTAGAAATCTAGAGATGATACTTTTCTACTGAAAAATTCACTAAAATAATTCTGTTTTTTTTCCCCTTGAAATGAAACTTTTAGGAATTTTTAGGAATTGAAGAAAAAAATTTGAATAGAATAAAATTCATTTAAGATATTGTTTATTTTTTTTGTTGTTTTTGTTGTTAACTTTTTTTTGTAATTCAAAGACAACAAATAAAATAAAAATAAATAATGAAACAAAAAAGTGATAAAGAATAAATAAACGTTAAGTATAAATGAATGTTAAACCTCAAAAAGATCACATTGCTTGGGATAATGATGAACATTGTTCAGCCATTCTCTGTAAAATACGGGCTAGAATTTTTTTGTTCTTTTTGTTTTTTTTAGGGAGGGGTTGTCATGTTTTTCATTTTTATTAAATATTGATCTCATTAATATTTAGCATCCAAAAAAATTAAATAAAAACAGTGAATAAATAAATAAATATATATATATGTGTGTGTGTGTGTGTATATATATATATATATATATAATATATATATATATATATATATATATATATATTGTAATACAGGTACAAGTGCTAACCTACTCGAGTTTCACCATAAGGATCTTCAGGGTTAAATCCACTGGATTAATCAAGATATTGATTAATTGCAGTCGATTATTTTTAATAAATTTTGATCTCATTAATATTAAGTAAAAACAGAGAAAGACACCGTTAAATTACTGTAATCCCACACTAGGGACCAGAGGCCCCATCCGTACTCTACACCCCGGAAAGCAAAAAGAGATGAATCTTGTTGTTGATCGTTCCTCATCACCACGTGACTTCCGGTTCGGTCAACACCTGAAACTTCCGGTTGGCTTTCCAACCCTCCATCTGGGGGTCATACCTCGGTCAAATTCCTGTGTGTCCATTACAACCTTTTTTTAAACTTTTACTTTCTCTTATTTTTTCTTCCTCTCTTTCTATAGCAGTCCACCCAAAACACTGGATCTTCATAATCACATTACAGTTTGTTAAAAACAATTTTCTCTAAAAGATCCATTAATTGTAAATTCTTAGGAAAGACCATTTTGGTATCAAAACAGTCACATATTCTAAAAAAACAATCAGGAAATAATTAATAAGAAGAAGGATAAGAATCATATCAAATCTGAAGCAGATGTGTATTCAATTACGTGTACTGTTGATGATTGGAAATATATAAGTGAGACTTCAAAATCGATCAAAAAACATATTTATGAACCCATCCAAAATTTAAGAATGGGTGATGACAGGAATGGTTAATGAAACATAATTTATATCAAAACATAGTTGTAATTCTAAAGATTCTTATATGTTATTTGATATCCAAAATAAATAAAACCGAAAATTTGTTGAATCTAGCATTGTTTTTAATAACACTGGTTTACAAAGAAATTGAGGCAAGCACAAAAATTGCTGTTTTAACCTAATTTAGGGGTGCAGCTGAATTCAGATTTGGAATCCGTTTTTACTCATCACCTCTAGTTTTTTAGATATGCATATACATTTTGTACACATACTGTACATAAAAGCGTATATGCATTCAGGTTTAATGAAAAAAAGTCTGTTTATTCGTTCTAGTGCAATCTCTGATTTGTGTACATTCTTTAAGATGTTTTTGTCTCTGAGAAACTCCTATTTCCAGTTGATTTAGTTAGCGTTAAACACAAGTCAATTCATAGAGCTATTTCAATATTAGGGAGTGAAGAAGTTAATCCACTGTTTACTACAAAGATGACCTCTTAATTTTCTAGAGGTTGTCTGGCTGTCAGATGTCCCTTGGCTACATTGGCATATCTCAAAGATCATTTTGGATAATATTTTAATTTATTCATCTCCAGAAGTAGTTCTGTAGTCAAGCAGGACTCTATAGTCATTCTGTCCCCCCTCTCCTGACCGGATGGTTATAGATAGTCATTGTGCTGTCTCCTCTCTTTAATGACTAAAGAATGTGTCTATTGAAAACGTTATTAAAAAAAAAGGCAACAAAAAAAAAAAGATAAAGAAAACTAGCCAAAAACTAATAGTATAAAAAAGAAAAGAAAATAAAGAAAATAAAAAGTCAATATTAAAAGAAAAAGTTGAATATGAAGTGTGTGTTATCAAAAGAACTGATAAAAGTTGGATTAAAGCAGATGGTCATCATCATTGTGTCCGTCCTTCGATGGACATTGTGTCTATTATCTTGAGAGCTGAGACTTGAGAGTAATTATCAATGAATCATATTTCTCAGCAACGTTTCTTACCATTCATGTAATTAATTCTTGTGCGGAAAAAGTGGCATTGTTTTTTTTTTTATTTATTTTATTAGAAGAGCAATTCAAAGAAAATGGTGATTATTGGTTCCAATGCAATTTGTAATCTGCGTATATTCTTGGTACAGACTTAGCTGGATGATTATCAGTCTTTTAGGACACCTTTTCATCTTTAATTTTCTTTTTATTTCTTTTTTGGGTTTTGGCATATATTCTTTCTTTCTTTCTTTTTTTTAAATTGTCTTTCTGGCTTTTATCTCTGTCTCTTTCCAAAATTCTCATTTCTTAAAGACACAGTGACACTACTAAACTGTCTGAAAATTTAATATCTTTTTATTCTTTCCTAAAAGCGATGGTCATCATAAAAGGGGGGTCATTCACGATTAACATTTATCCTCAATTTGTAAATTGTTTTGAAGAAAGAAAAAAAAGTTATTAAAAAAATGATTATTACTTGTTTATATAAATTATAAGTTATATATATATATATATATATATATATATAACTTATATATATAAGTTAAATTATATAACTTAGTAACGTTTACAACATCAAAATGCCTTTTTTATTCACACTATCTGTATAGATAAAGGGCTAAAAACAGACTGAGATACATATTAGCTTAATCTAACACAGGTTCAAATTGAAAAGTTGGAAGACTGTATAGCACCAATAGTTTACCTGGGTTTGGACATTAACAGTTAATGCCAGTAGGAAATGTACAACTCTCTCTCTCTCTCTCTCTCTCTAACACATATATTATATATATTATATATATATATATATATATATATATATATATATGCGTGTGTATTTATCAATTTATTTTATTTTTTCCAACAAAAACTTTTCTCCTGGTGATGACCTGACGTTGAAACTAGTTGAGACCAATGAAAAAAATTAATAAGATGAAAGTAATATTCCTATTTGTCTTATCACTTTTGTTCATCTTTGATACTATATATATATATATAATATATATATTATATATATATATAATATATAATAATCTTATGTAAGTATGATACATTGCCAAATTGGGTAAGGATAATTATTACCTATATAATATCTTTCAGAGTAAAAAATCTATATATCTATTGAATTATGCCAAGTCTGGCACAAGACCATGTTTCTCAGTTTCTATTAATAATTAAGTTCATTCTAAATTGCAAGTAAGAGTCATTATTTAATTATTTATTATTATAACATAATACATTTTTTACCAGAAAAGACTTTTTTTTCTCTTTTTTTCACCGAACCTGAGATTTTCTTTGTTAGACACGTTCTTTCAAATTAATATTCTCTTGCAGGAAGTAAACTCTGACCTCTTCTAACAGAAATCATAAAATTAAAGAACATTTACTTTTTCTATTCGATTATTTCTTTCCTAGGTCAGCACTGGGATGGGGGTGGGGTTGCTGTCATCATTTCCAAATTGTCTGCCACATGCAAATTAATTCCAAAGAAAGTAACGTCTGGACGAAAGTTTATAAAAAGTTTTTCGAAGAACTTTGAATCGTTGCTTTTCATTGGCTATTTAGGAATCTTTCACTCATGATTTGAATGGGAACCAAAAATTATCGGAATTTAATTGAACACATTGAATTGTGCAATGCCAATTTGGTCAATTCTTTAGCAGAATTTGACAAAAGACATTTCTACTTCATTGTGTTCTTTCAATTATTGCCGAGCTGGTTGATGACTTGAAAAATGGGAAGAAATGAAACAGAGGTGAACTGGGGGGAGGGGAAGAAAAAAATTGTATTTTTTAAAAAATTCATATTGGAAAATTTCACATAACCTTTATTAATTAGAAGAAATTTTGGTTTATTTCATTTTTTTTTATTTTATTTTTTTAGAAAATATATTTTTGTGTCTTTTCTGGTGGAATTAATTTGTTCAGTATAAATTTAGAAACATTTTTTCTACTCCTTTAAAATTGGAAAAGGAAATAAAAGAAAATCTTTGAATATGTGAGTGCATATATATATATATACATATATATACATATATATATACATATACACACATATATATATATATATATATATAATATTATATATATATATATATGTATTAAATTACAGACAACATAATTACACATGAGCATCTCTTTCTCTGTCTCTCTCATATATATATATATATATATATATATATATACTTCAATAAATGAAGGAAAAAACTTTAAACTTGCTTCATTAATAATTATTTCCGCCGTATTACTAGGCTATACTGGTCTACCCGATCAGCTTGGTTAAACACATGGAAAGATCCTAACTACCAGAAAAAAATTATATATATATATATATATATATATAAGTATATATACATACATATAATGTATACATATATATTTATATATATTATATATATATATATATATATATGTATATATATATATATAAGTTCGGTTAAACGCCACAGACAATTCAAGTCTGAGGAGTTTTTCATGGTCCTTTCTATTTTTCTTGCGATCTTTTTTGTGTTTGGTGGAGAATAATAATCCACCAAATCCTTTATTCTAGCGCTTTCGGCTGGTTTATCAGCCATCATCAGTGGGGAAACGATGTTAAGTTTTTTTTCAAGTGCCTCGTTTTATAGAAGAACGAGTAGTAGCTTAAAATGGGGTAGTTAGTACGAACAATGGATTAATGTTTTTTTGAGGGGGTACAGAAATTGTGAGAAGGGAGGGGAATGGTTAGAGTGGATTGTTTATAAGCATTGGAGATGTGTCTACTGGTTTGAAAGTTTATTTTGTTTAAGGTAGGTCTTTTTAATTTGATATAGAGTGCTTCCATTATTTGCAATTTTTGTTTTTTTTTCTTTATGGGGTGAGTGTGTTTTCTGTTACAAAAATTGCAAATAATGGAAGCACTCTATATCAAATTAAAAGACCTACCTTAAACAAAATAAACTTTCAAACCAGTAGACACATCCTCCAATGCTTATAAACAATCCCACTCTAACCATTCCCCCTCCCTTCCTCACAATTTCTGTACCCCCCTCAAAAAAACATTAATCCATTGTTTCGTACTAACTACCACCACCACTTTTAAGCTACTACTCGTTCTTCTAAAAAACGAGGCACTTGGAAAAAAAACTTAACATCGTTTCCCCACCTGATGATGCTGATAAACCAGCCGAAAGCGCTAGAATAAAAGGATTTGTGGATTATTACAACTTCTCCACCCAAACACAAAAAAGATCGCAAGAAAAATAGAAAGGACCATGAAAAAACTCCTCAGACTTGAATTGTCTGTGGCGTTTAACCGAACTTGTATAAAAGAAAAAATGCTGCCGAAGTATACATATATATATATATATACCTTTATTAATTTCCAAATAGGTAATCATGACATAATAATAATACATAAGCATCTATATCTCACTCTATCCCTCTCCTTCTCTCTCTCATGTGTGCATATATATATATATACATAATATATAATATATAATATATAATATATATATATATATATATATATATATAAAAACTACTGGTTTTTAAATCTCAACCATTTGACTTATCTGAAGATTGCATAAGGATGAAACTTATAGCTATGAGTTAATAATATCCATAATATCATTATTATTGATTGAAATCTGCTCTGCTTTATTAGCATTGAGCACCTTTTTATGCCAATAATTTTTCTCATTTATTCTCTATTCATTCTATATATTATATATATAATATATATATATTATATATATATATATATATTAGCTAACCTTATAGAATATTATTGCTATAGTAATATCAATTCCTCAGACCTTTAGACACATCCGCCCTCGCCCTCCCTCTACCTTTTCAACATATAAACAGACTGTAGTCTTATTGTCTCAAATAAATTTTCAGACGAAGCTTCATGTACATACCAAGGCAAAATATCAATTGAATGAAGTTGTTTGAGCTTTATCCGTTTTTCCTCAATTTTTAATCACGTTTTGTTGGATTTTACCACAAATGGATACATACCAAAATAATCTCAAATATATATATATATATATATATATATATATGTACATATGAGAAGTAAACAAACAGACAATGTGTTTTGATATGGCTTTTTTAGCTGACAATTTTTGGGAGAATATGTGCTTAATTGAAGTCGTACCTAATTTTGAAAATCAATTAATTAATAATTAATGAATTAGGCGGGCATATCTATTTAAATGTAAGGCTAAACAAATCGAGAAAATCAATTTCTGTATGTAATAGGCCAAAATGTACATACAGAGATTTATTTTCTCGATTTGTTTAGCCTTACATTTAAATAGATATGCCCGCCTAATTCATTAATTATTAATTAATTAATTTTCAAAATTAGGCACGACTTCAATTAAGCACATATTCTCCCAAAAATATGTATATATATATATATACATATATATATATATATATATATATATATATATATATATAGTGATTTCAGAGAGAAAACTGTTGGTATACACTTAAAGTAGAAAAAAGTATTTTTCTAAACAATCCATTTAATACTTATAAACTTCATAGAACTAATAGAACAGACATTCTTTTTTCTTACCAATTTTTTTTCTTTTCTTTTCTCAAAGACTTTTTGCCATTGTTTCGACATGGAATCTTGACAGGCAATTCTTGATTTCCAATGTTCGGTCAAACACCTTTTTCTATTCTGCATCTGTCATCACGTTCTGGCTGAATTCTTTTTTTCTTTTTTTGAAAATTCTTTTCTTGAATATTCTCACATTCTATCAATTCTTCCATCAGGTTCATCTAACCCCAGGTGTATTAAAATAACACACCAATAATCGGAATATAATCGCAACACCTTACATCAAGATAACACCGTAAATTTGATTTGGTTTTTGACAGAATGTGTAGAGAATAATAAAATTTGTGCAAGTCAAAAATAATGCCTTAAACATCTTATCGATATCTGTGGGTCAAAACTTAAAGAATTTTGTGGGAAAAGATTGGGAGCTTAACTATTTAAAAAAAACTTATCTCATAGTCTGGTTAGGTCATGTAGGTACTACTCCTGTAGCATGTCTTGGACAGGAAGAGCCTGGAAGAACCCATCCCTCTCCAGGTCTGGTTTGAATTCAGTTCCTCTTCTTCTAGACTGGTCACCATACCAAGGTTAAAGAGCCTATTCTGCTCTACTATTTACCAATAGCTGGAGGAAGAATAGCTGAATTCAAAATTCAACTGAAACAACAAAAAAATTATAAAAATAACTGAAAATCATTAACACTTGAACCATAAACCTTCAATTTCAGTTTAGAGCTTATTATGAAGAAAAATAGTCATCTATATTATATACTATTATTGTGCTTGTTTGTCTAATATAAAGGTGGCCCAGAGTTGCACATCAACCAGGTTTTCAAAATGATAAAGGTGGGTTTTTTTAATGAATAAGGTGTATTTTTGAAAACCAATATGATGCACAACTTCTGAGACACCCTTTATATATATATATATATATATATATATATATATAATATATATATAAAAGTTTTGTTGAACTGTACAGACAATTCTTGTCGGACGATTTTTGTTTGATCCTTTCTAATTTTCGGGTCATCTTTTGGTGTTGGGGTGGAACTGGTGTAACAGTCCACCAAAGGTTTCGATACGAGCGCTTTCGGCAATACAGTTTGCCATCATCTGGTAGGAAACGATGGAATGGTTTTGTGTCTCGTTTTTTAATGAGAACGAGTAGTAGTAAGAATTATAAGTGGGAGGTAATAACAATTGGTAGTGGGAGGTTGTAGGAATGGTAGTGGTTTGAGCGAACGGTGCAGTAGTGATTGCCGAAAGCGCTTGTTTTGAAACCTTTGGTGGACTGTTACACCAGTCACACCCCGACACCAAAAAGATGGCTCGAAAATTAGAAAGGATCAACCAAAAACTCGTCCGACAAGAATTGTCTGTACAGTTCAACAAAACTTGTATAAAAGAAAAAATGCTGCCAAAATACACTTATATATATATATATATATATATATATATATATATATATATATATATAATGTACTTTGCTATATCTATAAATAAAGTGTGCTCAATATCGGTGATAAGGCATATATATCTGAGTAAAGGATAGCATGAACATAGTGTCACTTGGTGACTGTTAGTTTCACACCAGTGTCATCACCAGACCAAATATATATATATATATATATATATATATAAAGAGTTTTATGATTTGCTTGAAGCATTGTGTTTATATTGGTTTGGTGTTTTGGTTTGAAGGCTATCACAATAGCCTTCAAAACCAACCACCAAACCATATATATATAATGCCTTTTTACTTAGGACAAGAATATAGTATCTGCACAAACACTGGCACTTTTGATCTGGAATCTGTTCTGATATTTGGTTTGTGATGATTGAAAGGGATAAGGAGACAATGAAAAGATAGTGGCATGAGATTATGGATATTCTTCATTATCAACACGAATGGAATTTCTATGAGTCCTGTTAATATAGACAATGAAGATTGGAAGGGATAAGGGAGAGAAGAAGAAGATACAGGAATAGAGTGAAAGAAGAACAGAGGCATGAAATAACTAGTTTCAATAAATCTACAATTAGAATTTAATTAATCATTCTTAGATAATTTAGGGGTTTTAACTGTTAACTCCACACACACACACAGTTTTCTGCAGTGGAAGTAATTGAATCAGTTTTCTGAAAAAAACAGGTGTGAAATGTTAACCTTGTGCCTATTTTAATAGCGCTTTAACAGTGGCAAGGATCGTGATATGTGTGGGGGTCACATGAAATTTCTAGAATCAGGTAAAAACAAAGAAGTTGTTGTTGAGGGTTTTTTTATCTGACGAAGCAAATGTTGTACAACCAAATTCCGTTCTTAAATCAACTTTGAAGCAAGATTCTTTTTTTTATTATTTACAAATTAATGAAAAATCAAAAGAGGAAAATAAAATTAAATAATCCCCACCCACATCTTTCTTTGGATTTTTCTTTTTGGTTTCCATTCCTTTCCCTTAGACCATTTTCTTTTATTCTTCTTCTCTGTGTGTGTGTGTTGTGTGTGTGTGTGTGTATGGTGTGTGATGTGTGCATGCGTGGTGTGCGTTTGTGTGTGTGTGTTGTGAATGTGTGTGTATGTTGTGCATGCGTGTGTGTGCGTTTGTGTGTGTGTGTGTGCATGTGTTTGTGTATGTGTGTGTGTTGCGTGTGTGTTTGTGCT
This sequence comes from Doryteuthis pealeii, assembly GCA_023376005.1. Classification (NCBI taxonomy): domain Eukaryota; kingdom Metazoa; phylum Mollusca; class Cephalopoda; order Myopsida; family Loliginidae; genus Doryteuthis; species Doryteuthis pealeii. The sequence goes on from CM042167.1 coordinate 46,894,283, forward strand.
GTGTGTGTGCGTGCGTGTGAATGCGTGTGTTTTGTGTGGTGTGTGGGTGTGGTGTGTGTGTTTGTGTGTGTGTGTGTTGTGTGTGTGTGTTCATGAGTTGTGTGTACAACTTGAAGACTTTCTTACAAATCAGTTTTGCTTGCTTTAAAAAAGAAAGAAAAAAGAAAGAAAAAAAAAAGAAAAAAAGAAAAGAAAAAAAGAAAGAAAAAAAAAAAAAGAAAATTAGATAATAAAAAACAAACAAAAAAAAAACGTGGGAGATGCTGAGACAAGAAAAATCATTCTCCTCTTGCCTTGAAACTGCCACGTGCAAGCCAGTTGGTTCAAATTTCCGCTTTTTTGATAAAAATATATTGATTGAATGAAGCAATGAATACGAGTGTTGGAACGAATGAAGTAGACAAATTGAAATTATATATATATATATATATATATATATATATATATATATATATATATATATAATATTATATATATATATATGTATATATATATATATATATATATATATAAATTTCCAAAAATATGTACAAGTCAAAGACAGCTTATAAGCCTTAGTTTAGATTCCTATCTGATTAAATTGGAACTTTTTTTTACTTAGATTTAAAAGTAATAATATAGCATAAAAATCAACTATCTCTATTGTCCAAAAATTGGCTACTGCTCTTTATTTTTCACTTTCAATAGAAATTGAATTCTCTCAGTTCGTTTCCTATCAGCATTAGTTTAAAACTAAGTTTATTAACCAATTTGATAATATTTTTGCTAATAGAATAATATTTAAAACTCCAATAAGACCTCATATAGAATATTGTACTTAGACCTCAGTTCCAATATCTAGACATGAAATTGGTGTGTAATATTGAGATTAGAGGATATACAAAGAAGAGTGACAAAAAACAATAAAAAGAGTAAAAGATTACAGTTACCGGAAGAAATTGGGATTAACTACTTTTTTTTTAAAGAATGAGAGATGATCTAATTGAAACTTTCAAAATAAGAATAGAATTTCTAATTATGATAATTAATATTGGGATTAGAGGATATATACAAAGAAGAGTGACAAAAACAATAAAAAGAGTAAAAGATTACAGTTACCCGAAGAAATTGGATTAACTACTTTTTTTTTAAAGAAGAGAGATGATCTAATTGAAACTTTCAAAATAATAAATAGAATTTCTAATTATGATAGTTTTTGAAATCTGCAGTTCGACGGTAAATATTTAATAAATAGAAAACATTTTTTTTCTTCTTCTGATTCTGTAAATAAATAATCTTTGAAAGCTTTGCCTTTTCTCAATTAGAAATGATGATGATGAAAAATTGATGAAGGATGAAATTGTTGCCGAAAGCAACAAATCTTTGGATCAGCCACAATTGTCTTAGAAATATTTTGATCTTCTGAAACATGAAAAGTTAATAGACCCTCTCTCTGCCCTTTAGGAGTTTTGTATCTTTATTTTAGAATCTCAGAATTAAAACCAGCCTCTTTACCTTTTTTTCATAAATGGATGAATTCTTCTAACCATTATTCTAGAAGAGATTTTTTTTTTGGGGGGGGGGTCTGTTCTCTAAATAATAAATCTTGGATTTTTATAAAGAAGAAAATGCTAACACACTTTCACAATAGGATTTGAAGAAATATCAGACCATATGACCTTTAGGCACCCCATTTTGATCTTGATTAAGAAAGGACATGTTTTTCATTTACACTGTCAATATCTGGTTGTTTGTTAGGGGTTAGGGTTCGGGGTTAGTTTTATAATTCTTTTTTTTAAATCTAAAAATCGTCTGTTAAAACAACCAGATATTGACGGTGTAAATAAAAAACATGTCCTTTCTTAATCGAGATCAAAAAGGGGTGCCTAAAGGTAATATGATCCGATATTCACAATATATATACTATTCAATTACATGTTAGCAGCTCTACATCTATATTCTGTTCCCAAGTTCTGTTAAAAAAATATAAAATTATAGAAAAATATTTTACTTATCTTTTAACATTTTCATTTTCATTTACAAACAATTAAAAATAAATAAATATACCCAGAGTTGCTTTAATTCTTAATAGTAGAAATAAAAAGAAACTCTAACACTCATTGGCATCCTTGACAACTATTACAGAATACTTAGATTACATAGCTATTATTTTCTGTAATAGTTGTCAAGGATGCCAATGAGTGTTAGAGTTTCTTTTATTTCTACTATTTAAGAATTAAAGCACTCTGAGTATGTTTGTCTTTCTAATTGTTCAATGAGTCATTCTATTGTCTATTAACCATCGTGACATACCAAAACAAGAACTATTATAGTCAATACATCTATCAATGGTTAAAGTTCACTGATATGGATTTGTGCCTTCCCTCCTTCTCTCTTTCTCAGAGAATTAGTGTGAACTAAATTAAAAAGCCTCAATTCCAATTTGCTTTTCGTTTCTCTATTTAATTCCCAAGTTGAAAAACCATGAAAATCCTACACCTCCATTTTGTCACTTTGAAAATGAAAACAAAACAACTTTTGGGACGACTTGAGAAAATTTGAAGAAACCTTTCTGGCAATTAATTATATTCAAATTTAGTTGTTAGTCTCCCAAAGTCTAGTATCCTAGTTATGACACTAAACTTATCTGGTGGTGAGGTTCCATTTTTGGAGCCCAGGGAGTGTGGAGTACCCCTTCATTACTCCAGGTCCACTCTGACCTGGGTTGAGGCCTGTTAGGGTCCCATCTAGGGTCAAATAGATCTGTTGCAAGTTAACAAAAATACTTCTACCAGTTTATTAATACACATGAAGTTAATGATAAATCTAACATGAAAATTATTTTTACCGATTTAAATACACATCAAGTTAATTAAAATTATTTCTACCAATTAATTAATACACAGAAAGTTAATTGTAAATTATTCTACCAATTTATAATACACATGAAGTTAATCAAAAATATTTCTACCAATTAATTAATACACATGAAGTTAATCAAAATTATTTCTACCAATTAACTAATACACATGAAGTTAATTAAAATTATTTCTATCAATTTATTAATACACATCAAGTTAATGAAAATTATTTCTACCAGTTTATTAATACACATGAAGGTAATGAAAATTATTTCTACCAATTATTAATACACATGAGTTAATCAAAATTATTTCTACCAGTTTATAATACACATGAAGATTTATTAAATACACAAAGTTAATCAAAATTATTTCTACCAATTAATAATTACACATCAAGTTTAAGCAAAATTATTTCTACCAATTAATTAATAGACATGAAGTTAATTAAAATTATTTCTACCGATTATATGTTGTTTTATTTTAATACATATTTAAAGTTTACATTTCAAATTGTTTTATTTTTTAATCCTCTAATGCATTTGATGATTTTACTTACTTAGGGTACAAACTCGCTGACGTTGAATCTTTAACTCCCACCCCTCAGTCAATATGTTTCAAAAATTTATTTTTACATAAAAAATTTATTTTTACATCAGAAATTTATTTTTACATCGCCCTAAAATTAACAATATATGTTGTGAATAACAAGAATTATTTAGTTTCATTAGCCTTTCTGATTTTAATATATTTTATTACATTAAAAACTTAAATCCTTGCACCGGAGGTTGCATTATATTTGCTAGTGTATGTAATGGTCTAGAGCACTTGAAACCAGATGAACAAACTATAAGAATTCTTACACACCTTAAAATGATAAAGCATTCCCTCCCCATGTCTGTCACTTTTAACAGAAACTTGTTTACAGGAAAAATTGCTGCTTCATATATATATATATATATAATATGAAATTTTAACATTTTGAAAAAAAACATATGATGTTTTTTATGTAATTGCTGACAGATCTGTTCGACCAAATCGATAAGTTGGTCTTCATCAAAGAGCGACATAGACGGGAAGAAAGTATCCGTTAAAAAGACTGTTTTATGAACGCTGAATTCAACCGCTGAAATTTTGAAAAATGCATGTTCTGTTTTAAAAATAAATAAATTTTATTTTTATTTTTAAAAATCAAAGCATTATAGTTATAGTAAAACTCAAAAGAGTTTGTTGTAAACATTATATAAAAAAATGTAAAGTGGGTATCAAAATAGTATAGTATATATTTCAGCTGTTAAAAATATACAAGTCCACAGTGTAATTTGAAGGAAAGATTTTAAAGAGTTTCCAAAATTTACTTTTAAATTTTATATTGAGCACTCTACCAATAATACTGTCTTTGGTACGCCATTCTAGCAAAAGCTTGAAACATGACCATCCCACACACTATATATATATATATATAATATATAATATATATATAGTATATATATATAATTTTTAAAAAACATTTTGCATTACTCTTCAAATATTAGATGACAAGGCTATATAAAAAAAAAATAACTGTATTTTTCTGAAAATGGGAGAAATAATTTTTAATTAAATCATATAACTTAATAACAATATTAATGCACACTACAATTTGAAGATCTAATTAAATGTATTTCTTCATTAAAATAATAATTAAGCTAATTACCTTTTTTTTTTTAAATTCTTAAATGATCAAATTGTGTTAATAATTGGTGTGAGAGCACAGTCATTAAATTAAGGAAAGAGATAATCAGTTCTTTAAATTTTTTAAAAACTTTATTTTAGCCGCAGTTGTTCCAGATTATTCTCAAAGAGAAGATCCTTTCATTTTGTTTTTGATTTTATTGGCTTTAATTATTCAAAACCAAATCTCTGGAATCGGTATCCAGTTTCCTAGTGACCAACCACAAAGTTCTTCTTTCATCCTAATAGTTCATCCAAAAAGTAATATCAATTTATGAATGTAATTAAAATTGAAAAGAAATCCTTTTTGAAATGAACACTTGGCTTTGATTCTGGTTTGAGAAAATCTCAACTGAATTTTAAAGTTTTATGAAGGGTTGGGACTATTGCTGAACTGTGACATTATTGTTAGAGAGTTCAATCTCCACTCACATTCACTTTTCACTTTCACTTCTGGACTAATACCCTCCCCAAAAAAAGTTATGAACCCCTCATCCCACCAGCTATAGTTATGAATAGTACCTTACCATCTTTTACAAGGATAGCTTTGGCATTAATAAACCCAAGAAGGTTGATATACCATCAATAAGAAATCATAAGTTTTATGCAATTCTTCTGCTCCATTGAGGTTAAAACAAATATCTTACAATATTAAACGAGGATCAGTTGTATCATCATTCATCAAGGTGTGCTGGAGCACAGATTCCCCTTAACTCCCACTCAACACCCGTCCCTATTCCATCACACTAGGTAAGTCCTCCAGAAGGCATCAGTGTTCACTAAGAGCTGGTTTTTTGCTGGTCAGCCAACACTGGGTCATCCATATGTAGGAGTCCATAGGCAAAAACATCATTTTATGAGATTGTCCTTACTTCTCCAGCAATTCCAGATCATCTTACTTGATGGGTTGTGAGATGGGAGGTAAGTGGCCAACAACTGCTGTCTTGTGGGGTGCTGCTTCCAAGATTTGTTCAAAATGCACACAGCATCTGTAGTTCCCATCTAGCTTTCTCAAAAGTTTTGTTAAAATCCAAGTGGTGTGCAAGCATTGAATAATAGCTTAAAATAATTTCCATTTTATTTCATTAGAGAGATAAGATTCATTAACCTGTCAATAGCAGTCTATGTTTTAACTATGTATAAATAACATCGCTTTTAGTAGATGAGATATTGCTACCAAGGCTATTTCATAAAGTCTCCAAAACATTTAAAGGCATGGGCTGCTATAGACAGATTATCAATCATATAGAAATCTGTCTCTCTGATAAGATAGAGTGAGTAATTCTTCTAAACTGTAGCCTGTAAGTATTACTGTATGTTTGCACCACTCTAATAAAAATTGTATAGAGAAAAAATTAGATATGAAACTATACAAGGATGCTGTGTGCTGTCTAATAATCTTGGAAGCAGCACCCAACCAGAAGAAATAAAATAACCCACAACTGCACATCACTTACTTTCCTATCGCACAAAAAATTCCACAGTGAGACGAACAAGACATGCTGGACTCTGCTGGAGAAGCAAGGACAAACTCATAAGAGATGTTCTCCGTGCAAGCCAAAACCTACATCAATCATCTCTGTACGGATACTGGATGCTGTGCGGATGACCTGCCAGGAGTGATGAAAATAGGGATGGGTGGTGAGTGAGAGTCACAGGAATGGATGTTTTCAGTATGACCTGATCGATAATGAGTTGAATCTATTGAATGTTTTCTTCTTTGGGGACTTGCTGCTTAAATTTGTTATAAGCATCTTAAGATGTTACATCCATTTTCGGGTACAGTAAGAATTAACACTACCACCACCACCGCCGCCCCCAAAACAAAAAACAAAAATTCCGGCTTTAAAATTGTAATGAATTTCCGAATTGTTGTTCCACAAAGAGTTGATGTATTTTGGTTCTGTAAAAATCTCCAAATTTCTGAGGTAAATACAATCAAATATCGAAAGTATTTAATTTGTAATTATCAGAGATTTAATTTGCATCGTCTAGCAATTTAATTTCTTGTCATATTTTGACAGTTCTCCAAAAGAAGAGAAATCCTTACATTCTCTTCAAAAAGTATTTATTGGAAATTTTGTCAGTTTTTTTTAAAAGATTAGAATCAAACATTTAAGTGAACTTCTTTGAGAGAAACACTTTGAATTCATTAAAGATCAAAATGATCTATCTTTTATAATAATCTTTTATGCAAAAACACTGATTTATTACGTCTTTTTATTAAGATTCTAACTTTTATGAAATGCATCATTCTTATATTTGTGGTAGACAAAATAAAGTGTACCTGATGTTTTAACATTTTAGATGGTTTTTCTTTATTCATCTTTCTTTTAATGATTCTGGATTTACAATCTAATGTAGAAAAATAATTAATGATATATTAATAATGTAATTCACTGTAGTCTTAAATTAAAGAGTGCTTATCTCTCTT
>CM042167.1:46901369-46928869 GCA_023376005.1 Doryteuthis pealeii
CAAGAGAGCGAGCGCATGCGCAAGGAATCGTCGATATATGTGCGTGTGGTTGGAGTCTCATGAGACGTTAGTCTAGAAATCGCGGTAAGCTACAAAGAAGTTGTTGTTGAGGGTTTTTTATCTGACGAAGCAAATGTTTGTACAACCAAATTCCGTTCTTAAATCAACTTTGAAGCAAGATTCTTTTTTTTTTTTATTATTTACAAATTAATGAAAATCAAAGAGGAAAATAAAATTAAATAAATCCCCACCCACATCTTTCTTTGGAGTTTCTTTTTGGTTTCCATTCCTTTCCCTTAGACCATTTTTCTTTTATTCTTCTTCTCTGTGTGTGTGTGTGTGTGTGTGAATGGTGTGTGTGTATGTGTGTGTGTTGTGTGTGTGTGTGTGTGTGTGTGTGTCAGTGTGTGTATTGTGTGTGTGCGTGTGTGTGCGTTGTGTAGTGTGTGTGTGTGCATGTGTGTTTGTGTATGTGTGTGTGTGCGTGTGTGTTTGTGCGTGTGTGTGTGCGTGCGTGTGAATGCGTGTGTTTGTGTGTGGTGTTGTGGTGTGTGTGTTTGTGTGTGTTGTGTTTGTGTGTGTGTGTTCATGAGTTGTGTGTGACAACTTGAAGACTTTCTTGACAAATCAGTTTTTGCTTGCTTTTAAAAAAGAGAAAAAGAAAAAAAGAAAAGAAAAAAAGAAAGAAAAAAAGAAAAAAAAAAGAAAGAAAAGAAAGAAAAGGATAAATAAAAAACAAACCAAAAACAAAAAAACGTGGGAGAATGCTGAGACAAGAAAAATCATTCTCCTCTTGCCTTGAAACTGCGGCACGTGCAAGCCAGTTGGTTCAAATTTCCGCTTTTTTGATAAAAATATATTGAATTGAATGAAAGCAATGAAATAGAGTGTTGGACGAATGAAGTAGACAAATTGAAATATATATATATATATATATATATATATATATATACTATATATATATATATATTATATATATTATATATGTATATATATATATATATATATATATATATATATAAATTTCCAAAAATATGTACAAGTCAAAGACAGCTTATAAGCCTTAGTTTAGATTCCTATCTGATTAAATTGGAACTTTTTTTTCTTAGATTTAGTAATAATATAGCATTCAACTATCTATTGTCCAAAAATGCTTGCTTTTATTTTCACTTTCAAATAGAAATTGAATTCTCTCAGTTCGTTTCCTATCAGCATTAGTTTAAACTAAGTTTATTAACCAATTTGATAAAATTATTTGCTAATAGAATAATATTTAAAACTCCAATAAGACCTCATATAGAATATTGTACTTAGACCTCAGTTTCAATATCTAGACATGGAAATTGATGTGTAATATTGAGATAGAGGATATACAAAGAAGAGTGACAAAAACAATAAAAAGGTAAAAGATTACAGTTACCAGGAGGAAGAATTGGGATTAACTACTTTTTTTTTTAAAAAGAATGAGAGATGATCTAATTGAAAACCTTTCAAAATAATGATAGAATTTGTCTAATTATTGAATAATTATTGGGGATTAGAGGATATACAAAGAAGAGTGACAAAAACAATAAAAGAGTAAAAGATTACAGTTACCGGAAGAAATTGGGATTAACTACTTTTTTTTTAAAAGAATGAGAGATGATCTAATTGAAACTTTCAAAATAATAAATAGAATTTCTAATTATGATAGTTTTTGAAATTCTGCAGTTCGACGGTAAATATTTAATAAATAGAAAACATTTTTTTTTCTTCCTCTGATTCTGTAAATAATAATCTTTGAAAGCTTTGCCTTTTTTCTCAATTAGAATGATGATGATGGAAATTGATGAAGGATGAAATTGTTGCCGAAAGCAACAAATCTTTGGATCAGCCACAATTGTCTTAGAAATATTTTGATCTTCTGAAACATGAAAAGTTAATAGACCTCTCTCTGCCCTTTAGGAGTTTTGTTATCTTTATTTTAAGATCTCAGAATTAAAACCAGCCTCCTTTAACCTTTTTTTCATAAATGGATAATTCTTCTAACCATTATTCTAGAAGAGATTTTTTTTTTGGGGGGTCTGTTCTCTAAATAATAAATCTGGATTTTTATAAAGAAGAAAATGCTAACACACTTTCACAATAGGATTTGAGAAAATATCAGACCATATGACCTTTAGGGCAACCCATTTTGATCTTGATTAAGAAGGACATGTTTTTCATTTACACTGTCAATATCTGGTTGTTTGTTAGGGTTAGGGTTCGGGGTTAGTTTTATAATTCTTTTTTTTAAATCTAAAAATCGTCTGTTAAAACAACCAGATATTGACGGTGTAAATAAAAAACATGTCCTTTCTTAATCGAGATCAAAAAGGGGTGCCTAAAGGTAATATGATCCGATATTTCACAATATATATACTATTCAATTACATGTTAGCAGCTCTACATCTATTATATTCTGTTCCCAAAGTTCTGTTAAAAAAATATAAAATTATAGAAAAATATTTTACTTATCTTTTAACATTTTCATTTTCATTTACAAACAATTAAAAATAAAATAAATATACCCAGAGTTGCTTTAATTCTTAAATAGTAGAAATAAAAAGAAACTCTAACACTCATTGGCATCCTTGACAACTATTACAGAATACTTTAGATTACATAGCTATTATTTTCTGTAATAGTTGTCAAGGATGCCAATGAGTGTTAGAGTTTCTTTTTATTTCTACTATTTAAGAATTAAAGCACCTCTGAGTATGTTTGTCTTTCTAATTGTTCAATGAGTCATTCTATTGTCTATTAACCATCGTGACATACCAATAACAAGAACTATTATAGTCAATACATCTATCAATGGTTTAAAGTTCACTGATATGGATTTGTGCCTTCCCTCCTTCCTCTCTTTCTCAAGAGAATTAGTGTGAACTAAATCTAAAAAGCCTCAATTCCAATTTGCTTTTCGTTTCTCTATTTAATTTCCCAAGTTGAAAACCATGAAAATCCTACACCTCCATTTTGTCACTTTGAAAATGAAAAACAAAACAACTTTTGGGACGACTTGAGAAATTTGAAGAAACCTTCTGGCAATTAATTATATTCAAATTTAGTTGTTAGTCTCCCAAAAGTCTAGTATCCTAGTTATGACACTAAACGTTATCTGGTGGTGAGGTTCCATTTTTGGAGCCCTAGGGAGTGTGGAGTACCCTCTTCATTACTCCCAGGTCCACTCTGACCTGGGTTGGTAGTGCCTGTTAGGGTCCCATCTATGGGTCAAATAGATCTGTTTGCTAGTTAACAAAAATTACTTCTACCAGTTTATTAATACACATGAAGTTAATAATAAATCTAACATGAAAATTATTTTTACCGATTTATTAATACACATTAAGTTAATTAAAATTATTTCTACCAATTAATTAATACACAGGAAGTTAATTAAAATTATTTCTACCAATTTATTAATACACATGAAGTTAATCAAAATTATTTCTACCAATTAATTAATACACATGAAGTTAATCAAAATTATTTCTACCAATTAACTAATACACATGAAGTTAATTAAAATTATTTCTATCAATTTATTAATACACACATTTAATGAAAATTATTTCTACCAATTTATTAATACACATGAAGTTAATGAAAATTATTTCTACCAATTTATTAATACACATGAAGTTAATCAAAATTATTTCTACCAATTTATTAATACACATCAAGTTAATCAAAATTATTTCTACCAATTAATTAATACACATCAAGTTAATCAAAATTATTTCTACCAATTAATTAATAGACATCAAGTTAATCAAAATTATTTCTACCAATTATATTGTTTGTTTTTTTAATACATTTAATATTTAAAGTTTACATTTCAAATTATTTTATTTTTTAATCCCTTAATGAATTTGATGATTTTACTTACTTAGGGTACAAACTCGCTGACGTTGAATTTTAACTTCCACCCCTCAGGCAATATGTTTCAAAAATTTTTTTTACATAAAAAATTTATTTACATCAGAAATCAATTATTTTCACATACATTCGAAAATTTAACAATATATGTTGTGAATAACAAGAAGTTATTTAGTTTCATTAGCCTTTCTGATTTAATATATTTTATTAGATTAAAACTTAAATCCTTGCACCGCGAGGGTGCATATATTTGCTAGTGTATGTAATGGTCTAGAGCACTTGAAACCAGATGAACAAACTATGAAGAATTCTTACACACCTTAATAATTGATAAAGCATTCCCTGTCTGTCACTTTTAACAGAACTTGTTTACAGGAAAAATTGCTGCTCATATATATATATATATATATATATGAAATTTAACATTTTGAAAAAACATATGATGTTTGTTATGTAATTGCTGACAGATCTGTTTCGACCAAATCGATAAGTTGGTCTTCATCAAAGAGCGACATAGACGGGAAGAAAGATATCCGTTAAAAAGACTGTTTATGAACGCTGAATTCAACCGCTGAAATTTTGAAAAATGCATGTTCTGTTTTAAAAATAAAATAAATTTTATTTTAAATTTTTAAAAATCAGAAGCATTATAGTTTATAGTAAAACTCAAAAGAGTTTGTTGTAAACATTATATAAAAAATGTAAAGTGGGTATCAAAATAGTATAGTATATATTTCAGCTGTTAAAAATATACAAGTCCACAGTGTAATTTGAAGAAAGATGTTAGAGTTCTAAAATTTACTTTTAAATTTTATATTGAGCACTCTACCAATAATACTGTCTTTGGTACGCCATTCTAGCAAAAGCTGAAACAGTGACCATCCCACACACTATATATATATATATATATATATATATATATATATATATATATATATATAATTTTAAAACATTTTGCATACTCTTCAAATATTAGATGACAAGGCTATATAAAAAAAAAAATACTGTATTTTTTCTTGAAACATGAGAAAATAATTTTTAATTTAAATCTATATTAACTTAATAACAAATATTAATGCACACTACAATTTGAAGATCTAATTAAATGTATTTTCTTCATTAAAATAATAATTAAGCTAATACCTTTTTTTTTTTTAAATTCTTAAATGATCAAATGTGTTAATAATGTGTGTGGAGACACAGTTCATTAAATTAAGGAAAGAGATAATCAGTTCTTTAAATTTTTTAAAAACTTTATTTTAGCCGCATTGTTCCAGATTATTCTCAAAGGAGAGATCCTTTCATTTTGTTTTGATTTTATTGGCTTTGAATTATCAAAACCAAATCTCTGGAATCGGTATCCAGTTTCCTAGTGACCAACCACAAATGTCTTCTTTCATTCCTAATAGGTTCATCCAAAAAGTAATATCAAATTTTATGATGTAATTAAAATTAAATAGAAATCCTTTTTGAAATGAACACTTGGCTTTGATTTCTGGTTTGAGAAAATTCTCAACTGAATTTTATAAGTTTTATGAAGGGGGTGTAGTGGCTAATGTGCTGAACTGTGACATTATTGTTAGAGAGTTCAATCTCCACTCACATTCACTTTCACTTTCACTTCTGGACTAATACCCTCCAAAAAGTTATGAAGCCCCTCATCCCACCAGCTATAGGATGAATAGTACCTTTACCATTCTTTTACAAGGATAGCTTTGGCATTAAATAACCCAAGAAGGTTGATATACCATCAAACTAAGAAATCATAAGTTTTATGACAATTCTTCTGCTCCATTGAGTTTAAACAAATATCTTACAATGTAACGAGGATCAGTTGTATCATCATTCATCAAGGTGTGCTGGAGCACAGATTCCCTTAACTCCACTCAACACCCGTCCCTATTGTCCATCACACTAGGTAAGTCCTCCAGAAGGCATCCAGTGTTCACTAAGAGCTGGTTTTTTGCTGGTCAGCCAACACTGGGGTATCCATATGTAGGAGTCCATAGAAAAACATCATTTATGAGATTGTCCTTACTTCTCCAGCAATTCCCAGATCATCTTACTTTGATCGGTTGTGAGATGGGAGGTAAGTGGCCATACAACTGCTGTCTTGTGGGGTGCTGCTTCCAAGATTTGTTCAAAATGCACACAGCATCTGTAGTTCCCATCTAGCTTTTTCTCAAAATGTTTTGTTAAAATCCAAGTGGTGTGCAAGCATTGAATAATAGCTTAAAATAATTTCCATTTTATTTCATTAGAGAGATAAGATTTCATTAACCTGTCAATAGCAGTCTATGTTTTAACTATGTATAAATTAACATCGCTTTTAGTAGATGAGATATTGCTACCAAGGCTATTTTCATAAAGTCTCCAAAACATTTAAAGGCATGGGCTGCTATAGACAGATTATCAATCATATAGAAATCTGATCTCTCTGATAAGATAGAGTGAGAATTCTTCTAAACTGTAGCTGTGTAAGTATTACTGTATGGTTGCACCACTCTAATAAAATGTATAGAGAAAAAATTAGATATGAACTATACAAGGATGCTGTGTGCTGTCTTGAATATATCTTGGAAGCAGCACCCAACCAGAAGAAATAAAATAACCCACAACTGCACATCCACTTACTTCCTATCGCACAAAATATCCAAGTGAGACGAACAAGACATGCTGGACTCTGCTGGAGAAGCAAGGACAAACTCATAAGAGATGTTCTCCTGTGCAGCCAAAACCTACATCAATCATCTCTGTACGGATACTGGATGCTGTGCGGATGACCTGCCAGGAGTGATGAATAATAGGGATGGGTGGTGAGTGAGAGTCACAGGAATGGATGTTTTCAGTATGACCTGATGATAATGAGTTGAATCTATTGAATGTTTCTTCTTTGGGGGATTTGTGGCTTAAATTTGTTATAAGCATCTTAAGATGTTACATCCATTTTCGGGCTACAGTAAGAATTAACACCTACCACCACCACCGCCGCCCCAAAACAAAAAAAAAAAAAAAATTCCGGCTTTAAAATTGTTAATGAATTTCCGAATTGTTGTCACAAAGAGTTGATGTTATTTTGGTTCTGTAAAAATCTCCAAATTTCTGAGGTAAATACAATCAAATATCGAAAGTATTTAATGTAATTATCAGAGATTTAATTTGCATCGTCTAGCAATTTAATTTCTTGTCATATTTGACAGTTCTCCAAAAGAAGAGAAATCCTTACATTCTCTTCAAAAAGTATTTATTGTGAAATGTTGTCAGTTTTTTTTTAAAAGATTAGAATCAAACATTTAAGTGAACTTCTTTGAGAGAAACACTTTGAATTCATTAAGATCAAAATGATTCTTATCTTTATAATAATCTTTTATGCAAAACACTTGATTTTTATTTTACGTCTTTTTATTAAGATTCTAACTTTGATGAAAATGATCCATCTATATTTGGGGTAGACAAAAATAAAAGTGTCGTGATTGTTTTTAACATTTTAGATGTTTTTCTTTATTCATCTTTCTTTTAATGATTCTGGATTACAATCTAATGTAGAAAAATAATTATGTATATATTAATAATGTAATTCACTGTATCTATAAATAAAGAGTGCTTAGTATCAGTGATAGAGTATATATACATAATTTAGGATTGTGTACACAGCCAATGGTGCTTGGTGACTGTCAGTTTCTCACTTATGTGATCATCAGACATGATATATATATATACATTTAATTACTTTTTTGCCCTCATATACAGCATTTCATTTTTTTCTCCAGACCGTCTCATATACCTTGAAAAGGGTGAAGGTTCACCTGAAATATTGGAATTGATCAAAACAGGAACAGAACAACAATTGAATATTAAAATTCTGATTTTTGTTCTGTTCTTCTTGTTTTTGTTCTTTTTTTCAAAAGACTAAACAAACAACGTTCACAAGAACATAACATACATAATCATATATATATATATATATATATATATATATATATATATATATATATATATATATTGATTAGGATTGCATAGACATAGTCAATGGTACTTGGTACATGTCAGTTTCTTACCAATCCAGTATTTGGGCTTCAATAAATATTAAGACAAACTGGGTTATTTAGCCCTGGTAAGGCAACCAGTCTAGGAGAAGGAAAACTCTGAATTCAAACCAGCAGTATTCTGCTTTGAATTGAACTTGTGTCACATCCTACCTGTGATGGATAGGGTTGGGTTAATACATACAAAAACATTGTGATGCATTATGGTCTAGGGTACTTTATTTCTTGTTTATTTCTACAATTTTGAATACTACTCAACTTTTAAAATTTCAGACCATATGACCTTTAGGCACCCCTTTTTGATCTCGATTAAGAAAGGACATGTTTTTTATTTACACAGTCAATATCTGGCTGTTTTAATAGACGATTTTTAGATTTTTTTAAAATTATAAAACTAACCCCTAACCCTAACCCTAACCCCTAACCCAAATCCCTAAAAAACAACCGGATATTGACGGTGTAAATGAAAAACATGTCCTTTCTTAATGGAGGTCAAAAAGGGGTGCCTAAAGGTAATACGGTCCAAAATTTGCCAACATGTAACTCAATAATATATACATTGTGATATTTCGGACCATATGATCTTTAGGTACCCCTTTTTGATCTTGATTAAGAAAGGACATGTTTTTCATTTACACCGTCAATATCTGGTTGTTTTAACAGACGATTTTTAGATTAAAAAAAAATGATAAAACTAACCCCTAACCCTAACCCCTAACAAACAACCGGATATTTATGGTGTAAATGAAAAACATATCCTTTCTTAATTGAGATCAAAAAGGGGTGCCTAAAGTTAATATAGTCCAAAATTTCTAATTGAAATCGGTAATTTTTCCTGAAAGATATAACTGTTGGTTTTTGATAATTCATATAATATCATGTTGTTTATTTCATTTCTAAAAAAATCGTTTGTTGCTTCGAAAGCAAAATGCCAAAAAAAAAAAAAAAAAAAGAAAGCGAATGAATCTTTCTCAGGTGTTATGTAAATTAGTAGAGATTAATCTCCGCCAGAAGCAATTTAATCATTTCATATCAAAATGGCAAATTTTTTCTTCTTTTTCTTTTTTCATTCATTCAATCAACAAATGATAAATAAATGATAGAGAAAATAAGAAAGAAGAAGAAGAAGAAGAAGAAGAAGAAAAAGACAAAGAGAAATGAAGAGACTCGTATTTTGTAAGATATCAATATAAATCAGTTTATATACGGCAACCAGGTAGACAGTTGTTTCTATCACTGCTGCAACTGCTATACAGTTGCTTGTCTTATCAGCAGCAGCATCATCATCATCATCATCATCTATTCATTTTGTCTCTCACTAAAACCAACCTCCATAGAACCACTGCTTTAAAGACTGAAATCCAAAATAACTTTTTTGGCATTAAATGACCCATAGAGGTTGATATGCCGTTAAACAAAACTCAACCCCCATAGAACCACAGCTTTAAAGACTAAAATCCAAAATAACCTTTTCTGGCATTAAATGACCCACAGAGGTTGATATGCCATTAAACAAAACTCAAACCCCATAAAACCACTACTTTAAAGACTGAAATCCAAAATAACCCTTTTGGCATTAAATGACCCACAGAGGTTGATATGCCGTTAAACAAAACTCAAACCCCATAAAACACTACTTTAAAGACTGAAATCCAAAATAACCTTTTTTGGCATTAAATTACCCACAGAGGTTGATATGCCGTTAAACAAAACTCAAACCCCATAAAACCACTACTTTAAAGACTGAAATCCAAAATAACCTTTTCTGGCATTAAATTACCCACAGAGGTTGATATGCCGTTAAACAAAACTCAAACCCCATAAAACCACTACTTTAAAGACTGAAATCCCAAATAACCTTTTTTGGCATTAAATGACCCACAGAGGTTGATATGCCGTTAAACAAAACTCAAACTCTAAAACCAACTGTCAGTACTGACTATTGATACAGCAAAACCTACTCTCTTCATCGAAACCTTCACCCTCACAATCTACCCACATCCAAAATGAAAGCAATTAATCTGATTTTCTAACTGCACAATTCTTTTAATGAAAATTAGTTTTTTTTTTCTTCTTTTTTTTTCTTTTTTCTTTCTTTTTTAAATTCTTATCCCTGTTCATTTGGGTATAAAGATATCAAATCCAATTAATAATCATTCTTTTTTGTTTCTTTGTTTAAAAACGCAACATGGTTCTGACCTAGATAGATTGGTTCAACTAATGATGACAACACACTGTAGTTTTATTTTGATTCAAGAATCTGATATTTATCTAAAAACAAATTTCTCCACGCTTAAAATAAAATAATAATAAAATAAATAACAAAAAATCTTGAATCAAGAATTTAAATTTACAAAACAAAGTAAAATAAAATTCAATGTCTGTGATATTTAAATCTATAAAAAAATAAAATCTTTGATAGAAAAGACAAAATATGACAGATCTATTATAATGTTTTCTACTGTCTTTTTAAACAACTTATATTTGAATTCATTTTTTTTTTAATATGAAAAAGAAATCCTTTTTCTCTCTTTCAACATCAAATAAAAAGACAACTACGATCAGACTTTCTACCAACTTTTGTTCATGTCAGAATTTCTAAATATTGAACCGCCCTGTCAGCTGGGGCGTTAGAATGCACTGACTGCACCTCTGCAGAGGGGTAAGACTCCCCAATGGGGCCACCTGTTGGCCGTGGGTGGTGACCCGTGATGCTTAAGGATAGAACCCAGGTGGATGAGCAGTTCATGACATGCAATATTCCATTTTGGCCCTATCTTGGGCTAGACGGAGCGGTCAGAGAGGCCCCCTTCAATCAATCGTCTGGTCACGTCAAGCCCTAGCACCTATATGATTTCCCAACCCTATTGCCCTTATGGCAAGCCCCAACCCCTTTTTATCATATTAGTGCTCGAAAGCGGTGACTGAGGATCTACATGTCCTGGGAATGACGTTAAACTCTATCTGATGGTGAGGTTCCAGTTCTGAAGGTTTGGGGAATGTGGAGCATCCCTTCATCACCATTGGTCCCTGGTCCACTCTGACCCGGAGTGGTAGTACCTGTTAGGGTCCCATCTATGGGTTGAATAGAAAAACATGATTTCATAAACAAAATTGTATTATGCATTAAGAATGAATTTATTTCACAACTTTGTCGGCATTAAATGACCCACCGAGGTTGATATGCCGGTAAAACAAAACCAAACAAATCAAACCTAAATATTGAAAACATATCTTTTTTTTTTCTTTCAAAATAATTGCTGTCATATAAGTCAAGGTTTATATGACTCAGTCACTTAAACTTTTCCAGAAACATTTTTAACCATTTTTTAAATTTAGCACATCACCAATTATGGTGATGGTTGGGAAATGTTATATTTAGAAGTTTTAGCTGTGAAAACTACAGGTATTGTTGATACCTGAAATTACTGTATCTGATGGCATATAAGATACACCTCCCCAATTTACATTTAATATCACAGTATTATTGAGTTAGGCTAGGTATAAGTACTTATTGTAAATAACGTCTAGGTAAACATTAGCTTATATTTCAACTTTGCATATAAGAATTGGGAGAGATATTTTTAAACTACTTTTTTGCAAAAAAACTTAAGTGCTGCTTTTAATGAATGACACATTGTTTTTGAGGTGAAAATTGGTCCTTACATATATATATATATATTAGCTCAGTCGGTAGAGCGTTTGGCTAGAAACCACAAGGTTCCTAGTTCGATACTGACCCTCGCCAACTCAGCATATGAGTAGCACAGGGATCTGTGCGGTAGAGTAAGGTGCTGATGATAAAACAAAAAACAAAAAAAAGTGCTGCTTAAAATGATTGACATGTTTTTGAGGTGAAAATTGGCCCTTACATATATATACGTGGTATAATAGTTAAAGTAATGGGAAATGGACATGTCGGCCCGAGTTCAAATCCTGAATGTGGTAATTGCATTTCACTTTCTTGGGAAAAGTATGAATCCTACTCTCCCTACAGCTATGGATAAATAGTAGGGCAGACTGCAGTATTTAACCTTGGTTATGCAACCGGTCTAGGAGAAGGAAAACTCTGAATTCAAACCTGTAGAACTATACTTAAGAAATTGACCTTGTGTCACATCCTGCTCGTGTGAGGGGTTGGTAATATATATATATATATATATATATATATATTAGCTCAGTCAGTAGAGTGTTCGGATAGAAACCACCAGGTCCCTAGTTCGATACCGGCCTTGGCCAACTCAGCATATGAGTAGTACAAGGATCTGTGCGGTAAAGTAAGGTGCTGATGGTAGGTGTGGCGCTCCACCTCAAATGCAAAAAACAATCTCCTTGGTATAGCACTTGTGACAAAGGGATAGACTCCTTCACTGATTGGCTGATACCGACTTTAGACCAACCCGACATATATATATATATATATATATATATATATATGGTAGGTATTTACCTACAGGTAGGATGTGACACATTGCAAGTATTAGTAGTTCAGTAGTAAAGACTGGCTTACTAATCAATGTAATGCAGGTGTGAACTCCTCACTCGACAGTAAACACACAGAAAACTGAAACGCAGGCAGAATTTCCACTGTCTTTATGGTCTGTTATCTAAAGTGGCTTGGAGCAGTATCCACAGCATGTGGAATAGATATCATGACATATAAGTATAGCATAGACACAATCGATGCTTGAGGACTGTTCATTTTTTTGCCTATGTGATTATCAGACAAGAATAACTCTCTCTCTCTCTCTCTCTCTCTCTCTCTCTCTCTCACACACACACATACACACACACACACACACACACACATACGCTAACTTAACTTAGATATATATTCTCTATCACTGATGTTGAGCACTTTATATTTATAAATATCACAAAACATATATATATATGCTTAATTGGAGTCGTACCTAATTTTGAAAATTAATTAATTAATAATGAATTAGGCGGGAATACCTATTAAATGTATGGCTAAACAAATCGAGAAAAATCATATTTTGATTTTTCTCGATTTGTTTAGCCATACATTTAATAGGTATTCCCGCCTAATTCATTATTAATTAATTAATTTTCAAATTAGGTACGACTCCAATTAAGCACTTCATTCTCCCAAAAATTATCGGCAAAAAGCCATTCTAAACAAACCTTATTTATAATACTATATATATATAATGATTTATAACTCAGAAAATCATTGAGTGCGCATATAATATGTTCTAAAGTCTTGTTGTTGCGTATGAGTCTTGTATTGCGTCATTGAGCATTAAATTGCGCATATACTTCAATATGTTCTAAAATTGCGCTCAGAAAATCGCTGCGCATATACTTCAATATGTTCTAAAGGTAAGGCGTGTCATTGAGCATTATATACTTCAATATCTTGTCATCCCTACATATTGATTAGCTTTCATTGTTTTTTTTTTAATAATGTGATATATAAGTTATGTAATCATATTACCTCTAAAAAAATCCTTAAAAATTAAATTATTTTCTAGAAATTTCAAGTTGTATTATATAATTATTTAATTATTTCTCCGAATGTTTGAGATAAGGCTTGACAATTACTATTATCTGCGTTATTCGGACTATTGTCCTCATCTTTATTGTTATCTGTTTAATGTTTCAGATGATATGCCCTCCGACCTTCTTCAGGTATTTCTTGTTGTGATGTCTCCCGATTACGACAAGAAGGTTCCTGAATATGACCAGAAGGTTTCCGAGTCCAAAAAGAAGGTTCCCGAGTCCGAGAAGGTTTCTGAGTCTGACAAAAAATACCTGAAGAAGGCTGGAGGGCATATCGGCCGAAATATTGTACAGATAACTATGAAGATCAGGACAATAGTCTGAATAGGCCGTAGCCTAACATATCATACCATACTACAAATAAATGCGAATTCCAGTGTGTTAGTGTTTCACTTTTTTCAACCTTACTCCTATAGATCGTGACCCAACATATCATACCATTCTAAAACAAATGTGAATGTCAGTGTGTTAGTCTTTCAACTTTACTCCTAGAGGCAGTAGTCTAACATATCACACCATTTTACTAATAAATGAGAACGTCAGTGTGTTAGTGTTTCACCTTTTTCAACCTCACTCCTAAAAATCGTAACCCAACATATCATACCATTCTAAAAAAATGCGAATGTCAGTGTGTCAGTTTATCAGTTTTACTCCTAGAGGCTGTAGCCTAACATATCATACCATACTACAAATTTTTAACTTCTTAAAAAAACCGACAAGACTTTTAGATCACCCTGTACTATGAACTGAAAAAATATTTTTTATTAAATAATGAATATTTATAATTTTATTCAGGGTAGGCACTATCTACCTTATTTGTTTAAATGGCTTGTCCATACCTTCACCATAGAATAAGATTTTAAGTGTAGAGGAAGTTTCGGTGGGGGGGGGAGTTCCCTCACCTGAAGAAAATGCAAAATCCTTGATTGAAATGTTATGAACTTTAATTCCTATCAAAGCGCCAAGAGTCAGAATGGTTTTCTCACAGAATTGGGGATTATTTTACTTCTTTTTTTTTCCCCCCTTTTTCTTTTTCCGTTTTTTTTTTTTTTTTCTCCTAAATAGAAAACCTCAAATTGCTTGCGGTAAATCAGCATTTGTTTTAATCCAAATGCTTTTTCTAAAAAGAAAAAAGACAATGACTCATTTGTTTTAGGTTTCTTTAATGTTCCTTCCATTGCACTATTTTCCTTTTGTGGAGGAGGAGGAAAAGGGGGAGGAGGAAAAGGGGGAGGAAAGGGGGAGGAGGAAGGAGGAGGGGAGGAGGAAGGGGGAGGAGGAAAAGGGGGAGGAGGGGAGGAGGAAGGGGGAGGGAAAGGGAGGAGGGGGAGGAGGAAAAGGGGGAGGAGGAAGGGGGAGGTTAATCTCTAAAATACAAATGTCAGTCATGAGAAAAAATGATTTGCATTAGATAATTAAAAGATTCAAAGTGCAAAAAGTGCAACTGTTAGAAAATGGCGGAACGGATTGTGCCATGACAATTGTAGGAATCGAGTGACTTAACAAATACGTCTTTGTTAAAAATACTGATACTTTCCTATCTTTGCTACGCACCTTTTTAGGCTAATGAAACATTAAAAACAAATTAATTAGACAATCATTTGTTATACTTCTAAAAGTAGCAACAATAGAAATATGGATTACAAGGAGAGGGTGGGACGAAAATGAAAGTAGTGGATTTAATTGTAATCATATTAATTAATAAAGTAGAAAAAAGTAAAGTCGTCGGGGTGGCCTAAAGTCGGTATCAGCCAAACAGTGAGGGAGTCTATCCCTTTTCACTAGCGCTAGACCAAGGAGATTGCTTTTTGGCATCTGAGGTGGAGCGCCACACCTACCATCAGCTGACCTTCCAACCGGCCTAGCCGGAGGTCCAGTGTGCTTTGGCCACTTGAGGGGGAATGCTGAAGCTTAAGCTTTTAAATGAGGCCTTGTGCCCAGTCCATACAGGTGGGGTATGAGACAAATAGTATTATTACATAACCTTGTGAAAAGAATTCTCTTAAACAACAACTACACAAAAAATGTAAGTCTAACGGTATAATAACTGCAATTCCCTAACCTCTAGGCATAAAATAACCATAGACAAGTTGATGTGCCATTAAAATCAATCAATAATCATTATGCATTGGAAGAAAGGATTGACCTGTGAGAAGAATATTTACAATGTCTCTTTTTTTTTTTTTTCTATTTTTAGAACTGAAACAAATATGTATAATTAGTCTGAGAAGAGACCTTTGCTCAGAACTACAACCATCCTCCATGTCTTTTTTCTTCTTTTTTCTTTTTTTTTTTTTTTTTTTTTTTTCGTTTTTTCTAAGTATTGAACAGGCTCATTGCTGCTTAACTTCGGTGATCTAGCAGGATTGGTTGGTTGGTTGGTTGTTTTGTTTTATGGTATATCAACAAGTTTTGGGTCATTTGATACTAAATCAAGTCATTTTGATAATCAGTTTCTTACAGTATCTGCTGTAGCTTAAATGGTCACCCATCTAAGTATTGAATAGGCTCATTGCTGCTTAACTTTGGTGATCTCACTGGGTTGGTTGGTTGGTTGACTGGTGGTTTGTTTTATGGCATATCAACAATTTTGGGTCATTTGATACTAAATCAAGTAGTTTGATATTCAGTTTATTACAGTACCTGATGTTGCTTGAATGGTCACCCATCTAAGTATTGAACAGGCTCACTGCTGCTTAACTTCGGTGATCTAGCTAGATTGGTTGGCTGGTTGGCTGGTTGGTTATTTCGCTGGTGTTTTTTTTCTTTCCCCAAATCATCTTTATTTTTAGAACTGAAACAAATATGTATAATTAGTCTGAGAAAGACCTTTGCTCAGAATTACAACCCTCCCCCACCACGCCTTTTTCCTTCTTTTTTTCTTTTCTTTTTCTTTTTTTCGTAATGCCTCATCCGATCGTTTGTGATAGGATTTAATTGGTGACAGGACAGATTGGAAGGCAATTTGTTTTTCCCGGATTTTTTTCCGGAGACAAACAATTACAAAAATTGGACTTTCTTCTAAGTATTTCAGATGATTTCAATCTTTCTATTTTTGAATTTCCTTAAAAGAAAATATTTTCCTCAAATAATTTACGTGTAATGATTATAAATAGCCGTGGAATAAAAACATTTTTTTTAAGAATCTATAAAGAACATTGTTTCTGTTCTTATATAATTTCTTATATAATATCATATTTTTATTTCCACGGGTCCTAGAAACAAAAAAAAGACCCCATCTGTACTTCCAGGTGTCTTCTATTTGAGTGCAAAATTTCAAGAATATTGATAAAGATTAGCCACTTTGATTTTGAAAAACAAATCAGCGTGTAAAATTTATCCTAAAAAAAAAAACGGTAATATTTTTGTTTTCAGCTATTCGACCGAAAATACGGTTTTAACTCGCTGTAAAAAATAATTCAATTGACCAATAAAAATTACATATTTAGAAAGATTATTCTATTCTCTTTCCAACCATATAATTTTTTTAAAGATTGGTTAAGAGATACTCGAGAAATTGCAAATTTAACTGATTAAGGTCGCAAATATAACCCAATATGTAAAACGTAACATTTGTTACACAATTTCTGATTTACTTTATTGTTGATTAGCTTTAAATCCTGTTAAATACTAAAATACACACACAAAAAAAATTCATTTAAATGAATAAATTCGAAATAGCAAAATTTTGCCATCATTCACAAAAACATTAATTGAACTTGATGTGTATTGAAGAATTGTTTATTTCTAAATATCCCAAGAGAAGGGAAATCAAGGTGCAATTTATTAAAATGACTTTAGAGAAATGTGTAAGTTAGGGTGATGAGAAAAAAAGATGCAGTGAGAGAGAGAGAGAGAGAGAGAGAGAGAGAGAGAGAGAGAGAGAGAGAGAGAGAAAGAAGAAGGAGAGGGAGAGAAGAGAAGAGAGAGAGAAAGAGAGAGAGAGAAAGAAGAGAAAGAAAGAGAGAGAAAGAAAGAGGAGAGAGAGAGAAAGAGAAGAGAGAGAGAAGAAAAAAGAAAGAAAGAGAGAGAGAAAGAAAGAGAAGAAAGAGAGAGAAAGAAAGAAGAGAGAGAGAGAGAGAGAGAAAAAAAGAAAGAAAGAAAGAGAGAGAGAGAGAGAGAGAGAGAGAGAGAGAGAGAGAGAGAGAGAGAGAGAGAGAGAATAAGTATTAAATGCCATTAAAATATTTGCATCCAGAATGCCTAAGATTCAGAATTTAATTCAAACATGATGATTTTAATGAAGCAGAATTGCTTTCAAATTTAAAAAAAAAAGAAAAAAAAAACTGTTTTCTTACCTTTGTTTTGTAAAGATTCTTTATAAAAAAATTTAAAAAAAGAACAAAAACCTTTTAGTGTATATTTTGATATTTTATTAAATAGAAAGTCATTTTTTCATTCTTTTTTCTCCCCCTCCCCGCATAAATTTCAGTTTAGAATTTTTTTTTCTGGTGGTCTTAGATGAATATATTCAGGTTTTGGTTGATTTTATGGCTTATCAACAACTTTTGGGTCATTTGATATTAAATCAAGTCATTTTGATATTCAGTTTCTTACAGTACCTGATGTTGTTTGAATGGTCACCCATCTAAGTATTGAACAGGCTCATTGCTGCTTAACTTCAGTGATCTAGCTGGATTGGTTGGTTGTTTTGTTGGTTTATTTTATGGTATATCAACAACTTTGGGGTCATTTAATGGTCAGTTTCTTACAGTACCTGCTGTAGCTTAAATGGTCACCCATCTAAATATTAAACAGACTCATTGCTGCTTAACTTCAGTGATAACTGGTGCTTTCAACATGTCTTGAGCCTAAGCTGAAGTTTTGGTTTAGATTTTCAATATATATATATTTACCAACCCATTCGCACGAGCAGGATATGACACAAGGTCAATTTCTTAAGCGGAGTTTAACAGGTTTGGAATTCAGAGTTTTCCTTCTCCTAGACTGGTTGCCTAGCCATAGTTAAAGAGCCCAGTCTGCTCTACTATTTACCCATAGCCGGAGGGAGAGTAGGATTCATACCTTTCCCAAGGGTATTAGCGCTAAGTGAAACGCAATCAAAAAATAAATAAAAGAAATAAGAAATAAGAAATTTATTAATCAATAGTAGTACAAATTATTAAAAAAAAATATAAGTAAAAGAAAAACTTTATTGGTTTAAACTACTATTGAAGGGAGGCCATGCCTAATAGCGTGAAGATGGACGTCATGCTTGGAAGCTCACAGGAAACAATACATGAAACACACAACGTAAACATATACATATATATCATGAGACAAATTAGCCGTGTGAGAATCTAAATGCAAATCTGTTGTTTATAAGAGGCAATAAAATGATTTTTCAAAAGTGTTTTAAGGACAAAATAATTTACTGAAACAAGCTTCATCCAGGATTTGAACTTGAGGTGACGATTCCATTTCCCATGACTTTAACCATTATACCACGCGCTTCTATAGATTTCAAAATATAAGTTGATCTTTTTCTTAACCCGATGGTAAAGCTGTAAACAATTAGTCTAACAAACAGAAAACAGTGCCATAAGGAAACTTATAAGATAGAAAGTTTTCATATAAGACGATAAGAAAGCAATATAATTATTAAATAAGCAGTGCGTTATTTCTTTTTATCTGGCACCTGGCTGAGAGGAAATATGTCTGCCAGGTTGTTGGGAAAAGCAGAGAGATGGAAATGATCATCAACTCCGCTTCACTAGGTCAGTCAGGCAGTTTCAAATCGAGATTTTAAGTTCACAGTTTTTTTCTTTTTACCTGATGTTCAGGTCAACCATTATTTTCACAGAATAATTCTAACTTCAAACATTCACTTGGAATTTATTCTTTCATTATTATTTATCTTTCTCTCTATCTTTCTCTCTCTCCTCCTCTCTATCTCTCTCTCTTCTCTCTCTCTCTCTCTCTCTTTCCCTCTCTCCTCCTCTCTATCTCTTTCTCTCCCTCTTTCTCTTTCTTTCACTCTCTCTTTCTCTCTCTCTCTCTTTTCTCTTCTCTCTCTCTTTCTCTCTTCTCTCTCTCTTCTTTCTCTCTCCTTCTCTTTTTTTCTCTCTCTCCCTCCCTCTCTCTTTCTCTCTCTCTCTTTTTCTTTCTCTCTCCCTCTCTTTCTTTTTTCTCTCTCTTTCTCCTCTTTCTCTTTTCTTTTCTCTCTCTCTCTCTCTGTCTTTATTTTCTCTTTTTCTCTCTTTCTTTTTTCTCTCTCTCTTTTCTCTCTCTCTTCTTCTCTCTCTTTCTCTTTCTTCTTTCTCTCTCTCATTCTTTTCTTTTTCTCTCTCTTTCTTTTCTCTCTCTCTTTCTTTCTCTCTCTGTCTCTTTCTTTTCTCTCTCTCTTTCTTTCTCTCTCTCTTTCTTTCTTTTCTCTTTCTTTCTTTCTTTTCTTTCTTTCTTTCTTTCTTTTCTCTCTCTTCTTCTTTCTCTCTCTCTTTCTCTTCTCTCTCCCCCCCTCTCTCTCTCTCTCTCTCTCTCTCTCTCTCTCTCTCTCTCTAGATTTATTCTTTCTTTCTTTCATTTTGTCTTTCTTTAATTTTTAGTTTTTCATATTTTTCTTTTTCCTTTATTTTTCTTTCTTTGTTTTCTCTCTCCTGTCAAAACTTTTTTTTTACATTCTTCTTTTCATTCATTCAGTTATTTTTCATTTTTCTTTTTTTTTCTTCCTTCATTTATCTGACTCATTTATCACATTCTGCTTTTATATTTCATCATTCTTCATTTCTTCTTTCTTTGTATTTTTCCTTCTTCAGTTTTACTTTGTATTTTCATTCTTTTTGTTTTTCCTTCATTTATTTCATTGATTTCTTTTTCCTTTTTCTTTGTTTTTCTGTTTACTTCTTTCCAAGAAAAAACAAATTAACCCATTAAAACACGTTGGCAAAAATCATCAGGTTTAAAGTAGATTGAAATGAAACACGGTAGCCATCCAAAAATAACAAAACAAGAAAGAAAAACCTAAAGGGTACAAATTTTTTTTTAAAAAGATGAAAACCCAAGAATTCCTGTGAGAAGCAGAGAATAAGGTGTGCAAAATAAAGAGAATGATATTAAGATAAATTAAAAGCAAAAAAAAAAAAAAAAAAAAAAAAAAAAAATTACCCCCTTCCCCGCAAAAAAAAACCCATAAAGACCTTTCATTTTATTTTTTTTTCACTTATCAATCAAGGCAGACAACTTATACATAATGCATAAAACTGATATGATTTTTTTGTTCAAACGTATTGTTACCCATTGACAGACAAAAACATTTTTATATTACGTGCGATTTTTATTCTTCTTCTTCATCTTCATCTTCTTCTCTTTGTGTTACATCAACACAAAATGTTATCAGTTGGGGAATAACGTTTTAAGTGAGAATATCAAATCAGAATGAAAATTACCACAACGCACTGAATAGTTTTCCTTTGTCTATTTTATCTATGAAGTCCTTCACCTTTTTTTTCGAGAAAGCTAAAACTCCAACAATACTAAGTGCCATCGGTTTCTTCCTTTTTTCCACTTGGATATAAAATTCCTTTTTAACCAAAAGGTTTTTACGTCCATGTTTCCTGGAATTGCAGTGATCTTTTTTTTGTTTTTTTTAGAGAGAAAGAAAGTAAAGCCTTATTTATAGGATTCCATTGTTATGGTAACGTGAAATCCCTATTGCACCAAAAGTTTAATGGATGGGGGGCTGTTGAATGTGTGGGTGGTTGTGGAGAGTAAGGAATCTTTTACCCAAACAAATACACCCCAAATGTTATAGTAAACAAGTGTCAAAACTATCCCATTGGGGAGTAATTAAATATCAAACAGTTTTAGTTTGAAGCACAACAAAGTTTTTTTTAATTTTTTACCTAACCATATACATACGGACCCACCCAAATTTTAAGTTTAATGGGTGGGAAGCCGTTGAATGTATGTGTGGTTGTGGAGAGTAAGGATATACACACGGACCCCCACTCCAAATTTTAAGTTTAATGGATGGGAAGCCGTTGAATGTATGTGTGGTTGTGGAGAGTAAGGAATCTTTTCCTTTACCCAACCATATACACACGGACCCCACTCCAAATTTTAAGTTTAATGGATGGGAAGCCGTTGAATGTATGTGTGGTTGTGGAGAGTAAGGAATCTTTTCCTTTACCCAACCATATACACACGGACCCCACTCCAAATTTTAAGTTTAATGGGTGGGAAGCCGTTGAATGTATGTGTGGTTGTGGAGAGTAAGGAATCTTTTCTTTTACCCAACCATATACACACGGACCCCCACTCCAAATTTTAGTTTAATGGATGGGAAGCCGTTGAATGTATGTGTGGTTGTGGAGAGTAAGGAATCTTTTCCTTTACCCAACCATATACACACGGACCCCCACTCCAAATTTTAAGTTTAATGGGTGGGAAGCCGTTGAAGTATGTGGGTTGGGAGAGTAAGGAATCTTTTCCTTTACCCAACCATATACACACGGACCCCCACTCCAAATTTTAAGTTTAATGGATGGGAAGCCGTTGAATGTATGGTTGTGGAGAGTAAGGAATCTTTTCTTTTACCCAACCATATACAACGTACCCACCACCCCAAATTTTAAGTTTAATGGGTGGGAAGCCGTTGAATGTATGAGTAGTTGTGGAGAGTAAGGAATTTTTTACCCAACCAAATCCACACGGACCCCCCACCCCAAATGTTATAGTAAACAAGTATCAAAACTATCCCATTGGGGAGTAATTAAATATCAAACAGTTTTAGTTTGAAGCACAACAAAGTTTTTATTTTTATCTTTTATAAAAGTTTCGTTAAATGTTATTTCTTCACATTCAACAGTTTCTTTTGAAACTCAATTATCTGTTCTTTTTGGTCAGCTTCACTCAAATAAGGTTTTTTTTAAAAATGATAAACACTAATTTAATTCTTAGAATTTTCAACTGAACATCTCTTACTTTATGCTATCAACACAAACAGTATTTTTTCTCCCACAGTTGATAACCAGAATGAACTAGTTCTATCATCTTCCCTTAGAATATATGGACCATATGACCTTTAGGCACCCCTTTTTAATCTCGATTCAGAAGGACGTGTTTTTTATTTATACTGTCAATATCCGGTTGTTTGTTAGGGGTTAGGGTTAGGGTTAAGGGTTAAGGTTTGGGGTTAGAGTTAGGGTTAGGGTTAGGGGTTAGAGTTAGGGGTTAGGGTTAGGGGTTAGTTTTATAATTTAAAACAAAAACTCTAAAAATCGTCTGTTAACAAACAACTGTATATTGACGGTGTAAATGAAAAACATGTCCTTCTGAATCGAGATCAAAAAGGGGTGCCTAAAGGTCATATGGTCTGAATATGCCAACTGAATTCACTATAGAGGAATAAGACTCAACCAAAAAAATGGATTTCTTGGAATATAATGCTAAATTCTCTCTGATTTGAGGCTTCAGTTCAAATTCAGACTAATAAGGGCCGGTTTAGCTCAGTTGATAGAAGCACTTCCCAAGGAATCACAAGGTTCGTAGTTCGATACCGGCCCGCGCCAACTCAGCATATGAGTAGCACAGGAATTTGTGCAGTAAAGTGAGGAGCTGATGGTAGGTGTGGTGTTTCGAACTCAGATGCAAAAACAATCTCCTTAGTCTAGTGCTAGTGAAAAGGGAATAGACTCCCTCGCTGTCTGGCTGATACCGACATTAGGCCGCCCCGTCGTCTTTACTTTTTACTTACTTTTACCCTTGGGAAAGAAGGTATAAACTCCCTCATCAAATTCGAACTCCAGTTGCACTATTATATTCACTTTTAGACTAATACCCTTGGGAAAGGTATGAACCCTCTTATCTCTCCAGCTATGGATTAAATAGTACCGCTACTGTTCTTCTACAAGGATGGCTTATGCATCAAATAACTCATGAAGTTTGATGCACCATTAAGTAAACAAGTTCGAACTCCAGTTTCACTATTATATTCACTTTTAGACTAATACACTTGAAAAGGTTTAACCATTTCATCTCCCCCAGCTATGGGTTAAATAGTACCACTACTGTTCTTCTACAAGGATGGCTTTGGCATTAAATAACCATTAAATATGCCATTAAACAAATAAAGCAAACCAGTTCAGCAGCTCTGAACCCCTAGAGCTTCACTAAATACCTGTTACTCATGATTCAATACGCCAAGTCATTCTAAAAGAGTCTCAAATGTAGACCTTTTAGTTTCCTGTTCAATGCTCTAACCATTGAGTTGTCACTTTACAACAGAAACCTGTCTTTGTGTCTTGTATTGAGATCAGTGTAAAATGCCAGCCATTAACTGCAGAAAGCAGAGCATTTTTGCGCGCACAAATTGAATCAGCTTGAGTCAAGTCCCATGCGGCTCTCCAATGGTACGCTTGATTAAACCACTGATAAGAAATAAGCAGTATCGACTCTGACAGGCTGTCCACTAGAATTCTCTACACCTCCCCCTCTGTGCAACTACCATTTTGATAGACACAATGACGTCCTTGTCCTCTATTGTCCGATTGCACTTGACATGTCTCCTTGTCTCAATCAACAAATATTATATATATATATATATATATATATATATATTCTTTTTTCTTTCTGTTAAATGAAAAGGAAAATCTTTCTTTGAAATCTACCTGAAGACAATGTGGTGTGGGGGTGGACAGAAAAAAAAAGACCCCAAACAAATCAGAATCAGAGGAAGATTTTAAAATTTTTCCCTTGGGTTATATTCGCTTGTCACCCTCAGGAAACTTATTTCTAGTCGCTTTACAAACATATCGGCTCTCAATGGTGGAAAATGTCTGCAATGAAATCAATAATTATTCAATACTTTATGCTTAACCCTTTCACCGGCTGATAATCCTTTTTTAATCCTTGTAGAATTGAGGGAATTATTTTCAGAAAATTTACAACATAGAAGGTATGCTCAAACAAGTTAATTAATCATAGATATATATATATATATATATATATATATATATATATATATATGTGTGTGTGTGTGTGTGTGTGTGTGTGTTAAAAAGAGAAATAAAAGAAAGAAAGTATTGAATGGATAAAATAGGATTATTTTAATTAATCTAACTTACACGTGTTTCGGTCAGGAGTTTATCCATGTGCACATTATTCTATCTATTATTATTTTTAAATAACAAAATGAAATAAGAATAATAATTCAAAAATAATAATAGATTGAATAATGTACACATGGATAAACTCCTGACCGAAACACATGTAAGTTAAATTAATTAAAATATCCAATTTTTTATCCATTCTATACTTTCTTTCCTTTATTTCTCTTTTCAACATACCGTCAGATTCACTTCCATATATATATATATATATATAATATATATATATATATATATTAATAATGGAGATTTGCTTCCGGTTTTTGTCTGTAATAAAAACAACGTCAGAGCTTACATCACATTACCCAAAATCGTCATAACATAGAATAAATACACTGAAAATTTGAACACGCAACATTAGACAGTCCTCATTGTTTTTTAAAACAAGTTTTAATAAATAAATACTTGGTATTATCTATCTATATATAGTTTGTTTTATTTGAATATATATTTAAAGTTATCAGAACTAAGTTTCCATTTCAATTTTTTTATTTTTTACTCCTTTAATAAATTTGATGATTTTACTTTACTTATGATACAAACTCTCTGATATTAAATTTTCAACTCCCATCCCCTCAGGCAATAATTGTGTCTCATAGTAGAATAGCATGAAAACTATAAGGTACTCACTTTTAATTATGATATTTTACAAAACAAAACAAGCTTTACACAGTCCTACACTAGATTTAATTGGTCAATCAGCAGCCAATAAGAAAATGCCTTACATTGAGCTACCAATAAAACTAAAAACAATAACTGTCACTCAGCTTGCAAAACAGTTTACACAAGATAAAAAGTTTGATTGTTTAAAAAACTTCTTGTCCATAACGTTATGGTCAAAATGCACAGATTAATTCCAAACATTTCTCAATCTGTCAAAGATGTCATGATATAAAATAGCAATTGTCTATGTCTGATTGGTTTTGTGGGTCGGAAGTTAAATTGAACATAAAATCTTTCAGACCAATTGCTGTAAAAATTCACAAATGATAGCAAAAATATCAGAGACAGAAAAACCAATATATAAAAAAAGATTGACAAAGATCAATAAAAAAACTTGAGATAGTTTTGCAAA
The DNA here is from genome assembly GCA_023376005.1 of Doryteuthis pealeii. NCBI lineage: Eukaryota > Metazoa > Mollusca > Cephalopoda > Myopsida > Loliginidae > Doryteuthis > Doryteuthis pealeii. Next base: position 46,927,022 of record CM042167.1, read on the forward strand.
ATACAAACAAAAATGAACAAAGAAAAAGAAAGAAATTGCTGATATATGACATATTTTTTGGCATCAAAGATATTCGAGTTTTTTTTTCTTTTTCCTTCTTCTTCGTGAAATAAATTTTTTAAACTTTACTCCATGTCTTCAAAGTTGAACATTGTTTATAAACCACCACCTAATTACAGAAAAAAGTTCTTTGATACTCGCCCCCCCCCAGCACCTCAATTTTTTTTTTTTACGTGGGCAAATTAAGGGTGTGTCTGGATTTGACACTTGTAATGCTCAATTATTGTTCTGGCAAGTAACAAAAAGAAATGACCAAATAATGAAGTAAATAAACATTTTATTCCTCTTCTATCAGCCAGGAGGGGGGTATTTTATCAACTGGAAACTCTGCCCCTTTATTGGATTGTTTAGGGGGAGGGGAATAGCGACATTCAAATGTGGAATAGAATTTCCCATTATTTACCAAACAACCTAATATAAACCTCATTTGTTATGTCTTGTTTAACCAATAGGAAAGGCCCTTGTATATATATATATATTATATATATATATATATATATATATATATATATATATATATATACATTTTTGCTCGTTTTTATAGTTAAATAGAAGCAGTATTTATAAATGTAATACGATATTTTTTTTTTTTTGAAGGCAAAATAATGCAGATTCATGTTGAAAAACATATTTATTGAAGTATTCTTAATTTTCGGATAATATCCATCTTCAGAGAATTTATTATAGAGTTGAAAATGTTCCATCTGTGTTTTTTAAAGTTGGTTCTTAAATTAAGAATACTTCAATAAATATGTTTTTCAACATGAATCTGCATTATTTTGCCTTCAAAAAAGAAAAAAAAAAAAAAAAAAAATATATATATATATATATATATATATATATATATATATATATATATAAAATCAAATGAATATATATATATATATATATAGATATAGATATAGATAGATAGATAGATAGATAGATATGATAGAAAATTTATAGAAAAAACAAATGATAATAGTAGTATGCTGACAGATATGTTTCAACCTTTTAATAAAACGGTCATCCTCAAGAACAACTATATTGATGAAAGAAAGAGGGAATAGTTAACCGTTTGGCACAAGAGGCACAAACAACGCTTTCATTCAGGACCAGAATGTCTTTTAAAATTTTGTAAAAATGCGTATTTTGTGTTAAAAATAAAATAAATTTTATTTTAAAACTAGAAGTATTAACATCCATGAGAAAAAACTCAATAAGGTTTGAAGTAAAAATATATAAGATAAAAGTTGTATCAAAAATGTTTAGGATGCAATCCAGCCACAAAAACAAGTTTAAATGTAAGTCCACAGCACAATTAAGGAAGATACGGAAAGTTCCGGGAATTTCTAAGGTTAACAAATCCATGGTGTTGCAGTCTTTATCATATCGAAATTCAGCCTCCAAGGATGAAGTTAAAATATAGTTGCTCTTAAGGATGACCCCTTATTAAAAGGTCAAAACAGATATCTGTCCGCATACTAATATTGTCATTTGTTTTTTCTATAAATTTTCTATCATACTGTCGGATTCATTTCCATTTATTATACACTTATACACACACACACACACACACATATATATATATATATATATATATATATATATATATATATATACATGCAAACCCCTATATACCAGCAGATGGTCAATTTCTTAAGGAGAGTTTAATAGGTTTGAATTCAGTTTTACTTCTCCTAGGTTGGTTGTCTAAACAAGGTTAAAGTGCCCAATCTACCCTACTATTTACCCATAGCTGAGGCAGAATTGTTGAATGTATACCTTTCCCAAGAGTATCAGAACTAT